>VXBZ01008836.1:34828-46156 GCA_013399135.1 Heliornis fulica | reverse complement strand
TGGAGGTGGGGGCTGGGGGGTGGAGGGTGGGGAGGTCGGCGGGGGGCAGCAGCACTCCCAGGCAACCCCCAGCCCCCGCCGGGGAGCAGCTTTTTGCACGGGTCTCTGCGGGAGATGCTGCTTCAGCCCCAGCCCGGACTGCGGTTCCCAGCCCCGGTGGCTACTCAAGGTAGCAGCGCTGGAGCCCAAGCCCAGCTGCAGCCCTGCTGAGGGGAGCGGTCTGACCTAACCCGCCGGACCTTAGAGCATCCCTCTGCGTTAGCATGTGTGTCAGCAAGCCCATCCAGTCTCGGATCTAAATCCTGAAGGGGTGCGATGGGGTTTTTTTTTGCTGCAGGAAAGATGTGAAGAGACAGATTTTGTGCGCCTTGCACCCCCGGTGTGCTGGGGTCTCAGCCACAACACACCAGCAACATCCCCACTCCTCTCAGATCTCTCTTGAGTAAAAACCTATATGAAGGGCTGAGTGCCCACGTAGCTACACCTTGGGAGCATACAAAGGATTTAATCGAGGCTTTCTTTCTTCCCAGAGAGTAATAATAAAATATTTTTTAGGAGACAAAGCCTTACAGATTGCTGGTTGTTTTCATGAGAAGTCCTCCTCCTCCAGATGGGGGAGTTTTCCTGGTATCTCCTGAAAAGATGCCAAGACACCCAAGAACCCTTCCAGACTCAAGAGAAACAGATTTGCCACCTACTCTAGCTGCTCCTGCTCCAAGGGATTTATGATTTGAACAGGAGAAGCCTGTTTCACACTCCGAGAGGGAGGAGAGGTGGAGAGAGAAGTGATTTTTGGACCCACCACAGGGCTGCAGAGGCCATTCTACTTTGAACCAGACTATAGGCCACAACTGGAGATGTGCCAGGTCATCCAAAAATGGCATTTCTGCCATTGCATTGCCTGGTAGAAGAAGGGTCACTTCCCTTGTGGTATTTGGGCTCTTTGAAAGATCCAGTGGCAGAGAGGGAAAAATAGCTCTCACAGCCTGGAGCTTCCCTCTGCTCCCATTCCTCTGCCGGTTTGTAGCTGACATGTCTTCCTTCAACTCTGCAAGTTTCAGCATTGATATTGTCTCACTCACCATCTGATTTTGAACCGCTGCAACCTTAAGGGATTTGTCCACAAGCAGATGTGAGCAGACAGCGTGGTATCTCACCCACACACGTCAGCAACCAGTGTCAGGTTAGCTGAGATCTCCATGACACTATCAGCAAGAACTGGCTGGCCCGAGCGCAGCACCAGGAACATATGCGTTCAGCTCCCTGCTCAGCTAACATCTATCAGCATCATTTGAATGTCATTTATAGCTGTATTCCCAAGGAGGGCTGTGGGAGGCTAGGAAGTTTTGATAACTAGGCCATTTATCTCTCTCCAGCTCCTGTTCTACCTCAGTGCAATAGCGATGATACTTCCCAATACCACAGGGGAGCTATAAGCATTAGCGAGGATGTATGGGGTACTGCGAATAGAACACTTACTTCAGATAACACCCTATGCCTTAACCTTCATCCCATCATTACACAGGAAGAGGTGGGAGGGGCAGGGGGAAAGAAAGAAAATTTATAGTTCATCACAGCTTTGAACCACAAGGGTAAATGTGCAAACTGAAATGGAGGTGGTAAATAATTTTCACAGGGTGGGAGGGGGCACTGAATTATTTTCACTTACAAAGGGTTGTACCAATGTCAACTGGCAATAGGTGATTGATAGGCACAGCACCTTTTTTTTTTTTAAGGCTTTTCTAGCCCTTACACCAGGGACACACTGCTTTCCAGTACCATCATGTTGGGGTTTTTTTCAATACATCCTCCAAAGGCAGGCTCTAAGACATTTTCAAATCAGCCCATACAAGCCACCTTTAAGACTCAACAGGAGTTTCCATCTCCCCTCCAAATTTAAAATCCCATCTCTTGGTGTCAGGAATTCTCCTGCTCCATGCTCCATCTGGAATAACAATTGTCAGATGTAGCCATACCAGCTGGGAAGCAGTGTAATTCAAGGGGAGTTAGCTAAAGCCTTCTAAATCAGCACAAAGACACCCAGCAGTTTCAAGGGGATCTGAATCAGACCCTGGTACTTTGTTGGACCTGGGACATCTCTTTCTTGGGACCCTAATTTTATTGAATACCTGCTAGCAAAGCTCCCACTGATGTCAAAGGGAGCTTGGCCAGATGGAGCACTCCAGGCTATGATTTGGCTTGATGAGCAATTACTCTCCATTACTATTATTTATGATGCATTGCTGTCAGCACCCAACGTGTACAAGTTTGATATCCACCTCCTTGGCTGACACTGGAGATTTCTGTAATCAAAAGCTAGGGCTTCTGCTGAGCTGGAGTTTGCAGCCAGGAGGCTGCAGCAGGATCTTTTGGGAGCGTACAGGGGGACCTGTGGTAAACATCTCCCAGCAGGTTATGCTGGCCCTTGTCAAACAGTAAACTGGTTCAGTCAGAGAGATTATAGTCTAAAATCAGAGGTTAAACAGGAAGGGATTAGATCGTTGGCCAAGATAATGTGGCTTCATCTTGGCTTTTTCATGGATCAGGTGGATTCTTGTGAATGACAGAGCACAGGACTGCTTGGTAAACCACACACAAACACACAGCATGTTTTAGTAGAGCGACGAGCACATCCAACTGGAACAGCTGGGTAATGTTTACAAAGAAGGAAAACTGCAAATGGAAACCCAGTTACTCTGCAAAAAGATTTCAGGAGCAGAATGGACAAAACAGCTGCTTATGCACTTCAGTGACAGAGGAGCAGAGATTTGGTACTTGACAGAATGGTCTGGTGTGAATGAGGCTGTCTTTAAAGTGCCATGTCCTGTTTTAGAAGGACATGCTCTGAGAAAGGTGCTGAAAAGCAGAACCACAGGGAATATTTCTTGGGATGAAAGATTTGAAGCCTGATCCCTGATCTTGACCTAGCAGTCTTATATATAACAAGACCCATCACATGGAGGGTGAAGCTCCGCAGCCATAGAAGTCAGTGTGATCTCAGTTTCAGTGTAAGCACACAAGTGGTGTTGTATTTTGTTGCCTTTCTCTTTCTATCCTTCTGCTGGCTCCTGTATCTTACCAAGCAAAAAGTTTGCAGTGTTACAAGGTTTCTCATTTCTCATTTAGGGTGACAAGAATTTAATCCCATTTTTAGCTGGTCTCTAACACCAACCTCTGCTCAACCTTTCATAGATGCTCCTTCAAGCACCCTCATGCTCTACCCCACAAAGTTCCAAAGGCTTTGAGGAAGACTCCATCCACACACAAATCTACCTCATGATGCCCTTCAACCATTTTGTTAAATCTCACTACTGGTATGCCCAAAAAAACTGCTGATGTGCTTGTGCACAGCCTGGAAGCACCTAGAGATAAAAGTCAAATGAGACGCTGTTAAGTACAGTGTGCAGCACCAACACCCATCTAATTCAGGCCAATGAGTAGTCTAGTCATAAGAGAGACATGGCACTCCATGAGTGCTGATTTAGGGGATTGCTATCACAGACACAACACTGTGTTTTTGCAGCCATGTTATACAAACAACCAGCCTAGCTCATGTACAAGACTTCAGTGTTCAGCAGCATCGATATGCTCAAGCATTTCTTCTCTCCTCTTTTTACATCTATGTCTTCCATACATAGTTACACACTTGAGTTACATGTCAAGCTCTCCTTTTTAGGCCTTGTTTCTTAGGGTTTAGCATTGAGGGAATCTAAGTTGTGGCTATTGCTCCTACATGCCAAACTAACAAAATTAAGTCTGTCAATCAGTGGAACAGCCTAGTCAAGAATGAAACACTCTCAGACTCAGTCTTAAGTCAGAGCTGCAGGTTTGATCTTTATTTTTAAAAGCTGTAGCTTGGTTTAACTTGAAGGTGTGATCTGTGATCTGCAGATGGTCAAAGTGATTTAACTGTCACCTTCTGGCTTCCAGATCCCTGCATGAATACCATGAAACCAGGCCGAGCAGAAAGGCACACAAAAGTCTTTCTGGGGAGAGTGAAATCAGTGTCACCTCCTTGAATCTGCTTATGGAAGAGGGGTGGAGATGTCCATGAAATCTCAAAGCTGTGCAAAAGATAGTTATGACAGCCGGTTCTTTCTTCCCTAGATTGCAGAAAAGCCTGATGAAAAGTAGCTGCTGCCTCAAGCTGTTTTTCTTTTCTATGTAGTGACAAGGTACAGCTGGAAACCAGAGACAAAATTAGCTCCTCTTCAGGGTTGGAAGAACTGTTGTGCTGGTGTTGCTGGTCTCAAACTGGGCAAAACTCATTAAAAGAAAAAAAAAACAAAACAATACACAACAAAACAATCCCACAAAATATCAACTATGAAATACCTTCATAGAAAAGGAGCCCACTTGAAGGGGAGATTTCCCAAGGCAGGTCCCCTGGCCTGAGATATGGAAGATCAAATGTTCCCTGAATTGCTACTGCAGCAGCTTCCACATAGAAGATGATATCAGTGTCTGTCAGCAGTGAAAATAAGTCCACATAAGTCACCCATGCCAACTCTGTTTTCTCTGAGCCAGTCCCTGGCACTCCAAAGTCCTCAGACCACAAGAGGTGATTGCCTGTGCCATCCACAGGAAAGAGAGAGCAACTGTCAGTTGCCAATGGCCTTGCTGCCAAATAGCTTCATGGAGAACCTAAAGATGAAAATATATCTCCACCACTACAAATTACTGCATGGACAAAAGAAAATCAATACACTGTAACTTCACACCATTAAAAGATCATTGCGAACCAGTCAGAAGAGCATCTGTAATTCACTCATGCTCACCTACTGAATCTATTGCATGGTGTGTGCATCCATAATCTTCTCCCATCTTTTTGCACAATTCTTGTCTTTGAGACAGGAAATCTTGTCCCATCAATTGTCACAGTCTTTGTGTTTGAGAAAGAAGAGATTTCAGCCAGCAAGGTTTGTGCCTTGTATGGGTCTTGTGCAGCAGCAGCTCCAAACATTGGACTCCAAGATCCTTGCTCCCTCAAGGACCATCCTAGTACTTGACTTCCTTGAAAAAAAATATACTTCTCTTTATTATATATATAGGTAACATTTTTATTGCTCAACCACTGAGCAGAGCATGTTTAACCTCTTCAGGCTTTTGGATCTGCTTTACTATGACTTATGACTTGATGATCTTAATGTTTTTTTCCAATCTAGTGATTCTGTAATTCTGTGAAAAAACCTTTAAGATCTAGTCCAACCATAACCTGTCCTCTGCCAAATCATATCCCTAAGCATCTCACCTACCTGTCTTTTAAATACATCGAGGGATGGTAACTCAACCTCCTCCCTTGGCAGCCTGTTCCAGTGCCCAATATGGGACTCTTCACTGTCAGAGCATCCTATTTGAACTACCAATAACTTTGCTGCTCTTAGAAAGAGAGGATTAGGAATTAGCCATAAGAAGGAGGTCACAGACCTCTGTTTTGGAGCAACTCTCTGCTTACCCAGCAAGCTGCACTTGCTGGAAGGTTGCAAATGTGGGTGAGTCCAGGGTATCCATACAGTGACAATATGTATTTTTTCCTTAAATCATATTATTACTTAGCTTGATTTCGGAGTGGAATATCCAAAGAAACCATGATCAGAGACAGCAAGTCTAGAAGCGACAGCAGGAAGGAATGAGATTTGCTCTCATCTGTTCAGGAAGAGATTTGGCAATTAATACGTAGGTGTAGCACTGACAAGACTTTGCTTTCTCTTCCTACCATTACTTATTCCCTGTGTGGCTGTGAACAATATCACTCCGTAGCTCACCCAGCACACAGATGTTTGTCTCGTTCCTTAGGACTTGGTCCTGTGCTTCATTTTTTTCCTCCCAATGCCAGTGCAAAGAGTTCACGGGAGCATTAAGACTTTGGTGCTTTGAGACAACAACTTCTGGCACTACCCAGAGCCTGGCATGATGAATGAGATCCCTCAGTGCAGCAAGAACAGAAATGCTGCATTATTAATAAGCAGGTGAATAAGGAGGTATATAGCAGTGCAGTTCTTAAGTATGTGGCTTGAGGTACCGACAGTGGAAGCATATCTGTTAGTCTCATCTCCACCAGATGGTTACTTTCAGTGCCCGAAGTTACTGTCATTTATTTTATCAGTAATTTAGTTCAGGGATTGCAGACAAGTGGACATATCCCAGATACAAGAATAGTGGTCTGACACCCGAAAACTTTGCTAGGAACTTAAATCTGTGGAAATTCTTAAGCAATCAGTAAAAGAATTTCTTTCAGCTTTCTTTTGAATGGCATGAACTGATTAAAAAGGAAAACAGTTTTTTTTTTTTTTTTTTTTTTAATCAGCATGTGATAAATGAAGCTCTGTCCTTTTTATTCTTAATTGGAAACAAGTTTTGGAAGAGAAGGCAAATAACTTTTTGTTCACTAAAAATAACTTTAAAACTTTTTCAGTGAAAAACATAGAAACAACAGTGACTTAAAAAATAAAAACAAAATGGAAATCTTTGGTAAGAAGTTGTTAAAAGCCAATCAAATGATTCAAAGTTTCAAAGTCTGATCAGCTCCTCGTGCTCAGGGTTTCAGGGAGGTTTAAACCAGGGCACTGCTTTCTCCTTGGGTGGACACTGAGAACATNCCCCGTACCTTCCTGAATCTTAAGACAGCCTGAAAAAGCACTCAGTGTTGTAAAGTTTAACCTTTTAAAGAGGATGTCATAACCTCTCAGGCTCCCAAGCTAAACATCACTTCTACTCTCTGGCTTTTTGATGCAAAACAAAACCTTTCTTCCTTGCATGCTTGTCTAGCTGTCCCATCTCGTTGTCATAGAAGCAGATGTTTGGACTTTGTGGTTTGTAGGAGGCTGAAGCCAAAATGAAAGAGCACTCAGACTTAATTCCTGCTTGATCCTCTGTCTCGGGCACAAGATTATTTGTGATATCCAGGTTCACTACAGACACACTAAATCTTTGGTAGTCGTTTTTAGAAAGCTATCAGAACAAAAGTTTGTGTGTCTTCTTGAAATTATGATGAGGCCTGAAGCTGAAGTGAGGGGAAACATTTGTTTTGGTCAAACTCAAAACATGTTAATAGGAAAACAATTATATGGATGAAATTGTACAGAGGATTTTTCTACCTATCTTTCAGAAGTTTAGATGGAATCAAAATTTTCATTTTAAGGTTTCTTTAAAGTATTTGTTTTACCACTTCATAGTTTAGAGGTTCAATCCAGTAGTAATAAAATTAGAAATTCATTCAAAGCCAAACTGAGGCATTTTGAACAGACAGAAACAAATTGTTCCCGCTGTCTTTTCCAAGCCTTGAGATTGCTTGCAGTGCTGTTGAAGTTGCATGAGGTTCTTTAATAGAGTTGAATTTGCATGTAACTCTTTTTACAGCATTACTGTAAATGTGATGAGCACATCGGCCAACAGCAGTCAGAACACAGATTTTGTTTCTTTCCAGTACGGTATCTCTTTCTCCCTTTATCTGCAATGTCATCCATTGGTGTAGTTGTACCATCTTAACAGCCTCAGATACCAAATCCCACCCACCGGAAGCTGCAGATGACCTTGAGGCATAGCTCGAGCAGCTGGAATTCTGGGTGCCGTGGTTTCCTCCCTGGTTCATGAACAAGCTAAATTCTGCCCACAGGGCAATGACTTCTGACTCTGCTGTAGCCATAGCTTTTGGCTACTTACGCTGGTCATTGTTCTATTGGGAAAAAAGATGCTCTTTTTTTTTAGTTTGCAAAACATGCAAGACAAGTTAAGAGCTTGGGAGATGTGAAGTCTTGGAAAGTACAGTCCCTTGCAGGGCAGAGGGGACAACAGCACAAGGGCCATAGCCCATCCCAAGGCTTGGCTGTTGCTTGCAGAGGAGCGTGCTGCACCCTCCAGTGCAGCAGACCCTTGCAGCCGGTGTTTGAATCCCACTACTTTAAGAGATTTAAATGTGTTAAAGTACCTTTCTGGGCATTTTCTTTTTCCTCTTTCCTGCTGGCACTTTTGAATGTAGCAAAGTTAAGCACAAAGGCCAAATACTGAACAGAATCAGATTTACTACAGGAAAAAGAGCTAAGGGGAAGAGTTGCAAATGTAGATCCATTTTGCCAGATCACTACATACTTTCAGGTCAAATTACAGCTGGTGTACAAATACCTTAGCCCAATCAATCTGCCCTTAAAAGAATGATCTACCAAAGAGAGTCTAAATATGTCTATCCCTGGAGAAAGAGCTCCTATAAATTCATCATGGAGGTAAGGAACAGAGCAGTTTGAAAGTATCCTTATTGCAGCTCCTTCGCCTGTAGCTGACCTTTCTGCTTGAAAAGAGACTTAATTCTTTCAGACTGTCAAGACCTCATTCTTTGGAGGCATCACTGTTCACTAAAGGGGAAACTGCCTGTACAAGATATTTTTGTTCTCACCAGGAAACTGCAAGAGCAGTAATTTAAACGCGTAAGCGAGATGTTACATATTTGTGCACACTGGGGAGAAGCCCAGGTTCCTCTTCACTACCTCAGGTGCCTTTTGGCATTTTCATCTCCAGCATAGCTGTGCTGGACCAGAAGTGTGACCTGCTGCTACTGGAGACTGAAAGCTGGAAAGAAAGGAGATCTAGAAGGCTGAATCTTGAATTCCCAGGCCTCACTCCAGCTGCTCACAACACATCAGGGAGCAAGCTGCTTGGCCTATGGTTTCCAACATTTGCCCTTAAATAACCTGAGCACAAGCTGTATTAACCACTGAAAGATCTGCACTAACAGAATTGATCAAAAGCTAAGGGCAAGGATGACTTAGCCAAACAAAAAGGCCCCATTCAGATCTTTTGGATACCTCTATATTTCCCTGAGAGATTTTAAGCAAGCTTGGAAAGAACAGAACACTGCAATTAGTTGGAAATTTTCATCACAGATTTCAGTGTCTAGACTGTAAGTTGCAGTATTTGAAAGACCCAATGCTTGGTGACCCATTCCTTAAATTCCCTACTTTCAAATGGGAATGAGATTCTAGAGGCAATTATTAGTATCTGGAAAGCACTTGAGATGCTTATACAGTGCAGTCCCTAGAGCCAGCTACCTACAATCAATGGGGTATAATGGCCTCATATTATGACAATAATTAAATACTTCCAGCTCTTCACTTAAGCAATGTTTACAATGCATCAGTGAGGTAGAGGAAGTTTGAACTTTATCTGGTCATCAGAGAACAAATGTTTAGGAAAAATTTGCACAATATTCAGAATATGTATATAACATGTAAAAAAAAGTCCCTCGTGTGCTTCTGAGAAATTAAATTTTAAAAAAAGGCAGCACAGGAGTACAGACATCCACCTTGAAGCTCAAAGAAGTGCATCCAAGCACCACTTCAATCCCGACAATCAATATTATACATACTATGTTTGGAACAGCTGTACTACCACGTCCCTCTCCAAGATACTCATTTTCTAAAGATAGACTTTTAATAAATTATTGCTCAGGCAGAAGGAGAAATACTTGTTCTCTGAGGTATCCATCTTAATACTCAAAGCCTTTTACAAATTATTGGTATTGCAGATATTTAATACAGGCAACAATTTGATTATTTGTGCCTTTATCACATTACATTATATCAAATTTAAATGTCTGTACTGATTTGATCAAGAATAGGTGATGAAGGCATGTTGCAAATAGTATCTAACATTTAATATAAAAATAAAAGTTTCAGCATTTTCTATCTGAAAGGCTGGGTTCAGTTCCGCCTCCACTTTCCTTCCTCCTTCAACCTGAAAAAGAAAGGATAAATCTGGAGCATGTAGACTTATAGTATAGCTATTCACAGATATATTCCTTTCACTATAAACAAATACACAGGCTAGAACCATAATCACAAACACCATCACACTAAAACCTGAACTTTTCTTGACCTACCCCTGTGTTTTGTGTGCCTGAAAGAAAGCAGAGGCTAAGATGGATCTGAGTAAGACCACAATTTCTGCGCGTAGCATGGTGCAAAGTGCCTCTCCAATGTGATTACCAGGAACCAAGTGGGACTGTGTTATTTCAAACCGATTCTGAGTCATATAATGGACACCTCAGAGAATTTGCTGCAACACAAGTAACAGCAGACGGACCATCCTGTGTTTGGAATACATACTCCATTTGATGCATCTTCAGAGTAATACTGAATAATAGAAGATATTGTGCATCATCTTAATTTTTTATGATGCAGCACCACAATACAGGTCAAAGAGAAACGTTCAGTCTTAAGGAATGACATGTAAATCTCTAGGAAGTCAGTGAGGAACTTTGCTAGTTCAGGCTGCTCAGAGTCCTTCAAACATGGCATCTGGTGCCCTTTTCTAGTCTTGAGATGGAGAAAGCAGACTTTTCTGTCAGTTTCTGAATGAAAAAATGAAATGAACTTCTCCTGTTCATTTGTTTCTACTTCCTTTTGTTACTGTCATATATAAGATTGCTCACAAGTATTCACAGAGAAATTAGAATTCAACCTGACAGAAGTTTCACTGAAACCAACAGTAAACTCAAAGCCAGTCAACAGGAGCAAATTTCCACAGTGCATGGTGGACTATGGGACTTTTTAAAGATATCCTTGCCCCAACCTTATGTCCCACATGCCTTCAAATCCCAAACTCCCAATCATAATTAAAGCACTACATTTGTTTTGTACTTAAATAATTTTATATTAGTGTTACCAATAAACACGAAGCAAACTATGTTTTATGGGTAAAACCACAATAGCAGAGAAGTTCTTGTTGGCTTAAAGGGACACTAAAAGCAAATAAAAAGCCTCTGCTTGAAGAATATCTACTATGTCTCTGCACTACATGTGATTGGAGAAGTATTAGCATTTTGTTTTACTCTTGTAATTAGAAGGATTGTGCTTCATTATCCTACTGTAGCTCCTGCTGTGACATGGACCTGGTTATCTTTCTAAAAGCAATATTTCATACACAGTATCCAATTCTGTCAACCAATTACAAAAGCTTTGGAAGTTCCTCTATTTCTTATTTCAAGAGAGTATTTAAAGGAAAAGAAAAATAATTAGAGAAAAACAACCATTTATTCCTATGGAGTTATATTCTTGGGAATAATATAGGGAAACACTTCAGAAAAGACAGTTCATTTGCATAGAGGTGAATACTTGGAATATTGGAGAAAAAATACCATTTGGTGGTTTGTTTACACACACACACACACACACACACACACACACACACACACACACACACACACTCACACAGAGTCTTTGCAGGATAGCTCTCATAAGATGGGGGAAAAAAAGCTATCCATGTTAACCAACTTATGTAAATATGATGGGGTGAAGAGCTAGGTCATTGGGTTGTTTTTTTTTTCCCCTCAAAACA
>VXBZ01008836.1:0-34805 GCA_013399135.1 Heliornis fulica | reverse complement strand
CAAAAAACTTTTTATGGGTCTCCCCCCCCCCCCAAAAAAAAAAAAACAAAAAAAAAAAACCCTGGAGATATTGTTCTGTATATTGTAATCAAAACATGCAGTTTTCAGTCTAAGAAGTCTTCTAGGTTGTCTACAAATTGTAACCAAAGAGCTTCATCTCTTGCTTCTTTCCTTCATCTCCCAGGATTCTGCCCTTCCTTTAACAATCAGAGCCTCTTCTTGTACAAAACATGAATTTGTAGCTAATAAGATGATGTTGCCAGTGATACATATAATCTTATGTTCCTGTGTGCATATATTAACTACAGCATTCGTTTGGAGTATTCTTATATTCAGAAGGGAAAAGGTCTTTCCTATATTTATGCTAATTAACATAACATACTCTACTCAGAATTCATCATATTCTGCTAAGCTCTGCCAGAGAAAATGTATTAATAGCTGAACTGTTACAACCTTTTATTAATATCAGCACTGCAAGCTCTGTACCAATTTTAAGGCTTACCAAGAAGACAGGATTTTTGTCCCTATTCCTTAAGTAATCAGAGATAATGAAAAAAATGCTCCAGGAGAAAGAGGTCTGGTGTAAAAGCAAGCAGTGTTTAACTGCACACGAGATTCTTCTGTCTCGTAGCTGTTGAATCAGTGACATGACTTAAAAAAAGGTCTAATTATGCTTCATCAGGTACCAAATCTTTATAAAAGGTTCCTAAATACAATAAATACTGCCCAGAAGTGCTTGATGTGGGATGAAACTAAATGTACAAAGTGGAAACAGGCCTTGCACAGCATCATGTTGGCTCTCTGTCCTCCCACAGCAGAGAGTTGGGTCCAGGTTAAGGAGAAATGCAAAACCCAGAAGTGACGTATCCAAAACCTTTTAATAAAAACAGGTCATGGGATCACACTAGATTCTTGTCTCCAGGCAGATGGACAAAAAGCCCTACAGATTTATTATGGGATATTTTTTCAGCTCAAAGTCAGTGAAACAGCATGTGCTTCCCACATAATTCCTACCTCTTAAATCCTTGTCATGCAGACTTGGGGATTACTTCCCAGAGCATCCAAAGTTTAGATGTTTGGCTCCTTGTAAAGTTCTAGTCTAACACTGCTTTCTTCTCACCATGACTCACTGCAACCTTCTCCTTCCCTTTACTTCATTCTTTACTTGCTGGTCTTAAATTTTTAACACTTTTTTAGTATCCTTCACTCCTTTTCTTCAAGGTCTTCTCTTATCTTCCCTGAACTGTGTGCCTGGACTTGGGGTATGATTTTTGCAGAGAAATGGAAATCAGCAGGAAGGTTACTACACCGTGTATGGTCATCTCATTATCTAATGTGTCACAGTCTTTCTACCTGGGGATCTTTTCTGGTGAAGATTTTTAGCAGAGGAACTGCTTTGTGTGCATACAAAAAGTAATCCTTCTTGGGTTTCTGGGTGCAAACTCAAGCTGCACTATGGCACATTCAGATTAGATGTCAAGAAGAAGTTCTTCACTGAAAGCATTGTTGGAATGTGGAACAGGCTTCCCAAGGAGGTGGTTGAGTCACCATCCCTGGATGTATTTAAAAGACAGGTAGATGAGGTGCTTGGGGATATGGTTTGGGAGAGGACATGTACAGTTGGACTCAATGATCTTAAAGGCCTTTTCTAACCTAGTGATTCTGTGATTCTGTAAAATTAAAAGCCAGTAATAGCCACATAGCTCTCTCTGGCATAGTCTTTGCAAGCTAGTCATGGTGCAGAAGTAGTTCTCCTAGCAGCACAAAACCCTACATCTGCTGGTAAGGACCACTGTAAAGACTTTTGTTTCATGAGCCCTAACATGATGAGTGTCTCCTCAGGTGCCAACCATCTTCCTCTGCCTCTGTTTCCTACTACACTCTTCAGTCTGCCACGAAAGGGCATTTAATATCCCACAGGCTTTAATGGGGTCTAAATTTCACTGGACCACAGTCTTTCCCACTCCATTAATGTTTTATTCAATAATATCAGTTTTCTGAGCTGTTGTCTTCATCTTTCCCATGCTGGTTTGTTTCATCAATACAGCTGTACTTTTAAGGTGATTTTTTGGTTAAGTTTTTTTCATTAAGCTTTGATATGAACAGGGCTGCTAACCATGTCCAATTAACTTTAATGCAATAAAAATACTCAACTTTTATTAGAAAATCTGACAAACACAGTCTTATTGGTAACACAGAGCTGTGGTGGGATAGTTCAGAGGACTGGAATGTTACAGTAGATGCACAAAGGCTCTTTGGGAAGGGCAGGTTGGAAAGGTGAGCAAGTGGCCCTGTAGGTGATGCAGAAGGAAGGCATGAAGCTGTGCCTAGGGATGGATGATGAGCCAGATGAGAGTTTACAGCTCAGGATTAGGGATCAGACAAATGTGAGTGATATGGAGACAGATGTCAGATGTCTCCATAGGCCACCTGAGGTGAAAAAATCAATAGATGATGCCTCTTCAGACAACTGGGACAAGCCTCATGTTCACAGGCTCTGGTTCACACGGGGGATTAGAATCACCCTGGCATCTTCTGAAGGGGCAGTACAGCAGATTACAATCAATCCCCTTCCAGACTCAAAGGGTTGTTATCAGCAGCAGTCTAGACAGAGGCCAGTCACTAGTGATGCACCTTGGGGTTGATCCTGGGAAAAGTATTGCCTGACATCTAAATTACTGACCTAGATGATTGGACCATGTACCCTCAGAAGGTTTTTCCAGTGATGCAAAACTGGAAAGAGTGATCGATAAACCTGAGGCTCATGCTGCCATTCAGAGGGACCTCAACAGGCTGGATAAATGAGCTGACAGAAACCTCATGAAGTTCAATAGATGGAAATGGAAAATCCTGCATCTTGCAAGGAACAACCCCATGCACCAGGAAAACACTGGGTGCTGACTAGCTGGACAGGAACTTTGCAGAATAGCATTTGGGGGTCCCAGTTGACCATGATGAAGACATACGTCTCTGGCCATATCAATTGCCTCCTGGGCTGCGTTAGGCAGAGCACTGCCAGTAGGTCAAGGGACATGATCTTTCTGCTCTACTCAGCACCAATGAGACACATCTGCATACTGCATCCAGTGCCAGGTTCCCCAGTATAAGGGAGACATGGATATAAAGGACCAAGTCCAATGAAGGGCTGTGGAAATGATGAGGAAATTGGAGCATTTGTCATACAAAGAGAGTCTGAGAGAGCTCAGTTTATTCAGCCAGAAGCAGAAAAAAAATCAGAGTATAAACACTTGTTCAGGGGAGTAAAGATGATGAAGCCAGAGTCTTCTCAGTGGTTTTCAGTTACAGCAAAAGAGGCAATAGGCACAAATTTAAATGCAGGAAAATCCAGTTAAAATAAGAAAAAAGCCTTTATACCATGAAGCTGGTGGAGCATGGAATGTGTTTCCTAGAGTTGTTGCATAGTCTCCATGCTTGGAGATACTCAAAAGCTGACAGGCTATTGCCTTGAGCATTCTGCTGTTAGGTGATACTGTTTTGTACAGGCAATTGGACTAACAAGCTCCAAATTTGCCTTCCAGCTTCAACTACTATGTGATTTTGTGAAATAGAGACAGCCCAACCTGACCAGTGACTGGATGCAAAAAGGCATTCACATATTCTTTGGTTGAAAGTCAGTCACTGTGTAACGTGTTCTGAAGATAAGTAAAAGAAGAGGTGACAGGAGTGTTTTGCTTGGTGCTTCAGTAAAACAAATTCTCTTAAATCCACTTAAAGGTCACTGCCTGCCTACCAGCTAAGACCTGAAGATTCGTACTACAGACCTGACGTTCTCAAATCCTTAGCATAAAAACTGATGTAACTTAATTCTTAAACATGTGACTTTTCATCAGTTTTACTAGGGCGGTGGGTATGACAAGAGATAAACTAGAAAGTAAAGCCAGCCTTCAAGTTGAAGGCCAGAACTCCACCTATGAGATTGGAGAAATATATCTGATACTGGGATATGTTCTTGCCATTGATCTGTGGCTGGTTGGCTGAAATGAAAACCCCATAACTCAGGTATCTTCAGGTGCCACTGATGAGACTGGAGTCAGATTTGTGCTATTGCAGCACAACAGTCTCATTGGATGTTCTGAGTTTACAGTTTTAATTAGCCAAGGGTATACATTTCTGGGGGAAACCAGATACTGTTCATTTTCTGTCTCAATTCAGTAACTCTTTATAAGTCAGCACAGAAGACACACAGGCAAAACTGAAATGGCAAGTGTGTCCACAGGCACTTCTATGCTTCTGTTTCTCCTTCCATCAAAAGTTTTCTTGGGAGAATTTCCTATGGCATCCAGTGCCCTCCTCTTATATGAATCTCCACATTTTTCTGCATCCTTATGGTACAGTTTAGGAAGAGCAGTATCCTCCAGAATTTAATTTTCTTCTACTTGAGTCTAATGATTTCCTGATCGGCCCCAGCAGGGATTCATACTTCCTAACAGCTTATATATAGTATCAAGAAATGGCTAAAAATATTTTGCAGTGGTGCTCAGCTTTACCTCTTGTTGGCAGGGGGTTTGGACTCAATGATCTGTGGAGTCCCTTCTAACCCCTATGATTCTGTGATTCTGTGATTCTGTGATTCGGTGATACAGCAACAAAGAGGAGGTACTGTGTGGGATCAACCTGAGATGGTAAAGGAGAGGAATTAGGGAGTGGCTTTCAAGGTGCTTGAGAGTCCTGTGGCTAAGCAAAGGCAAGGGTGTGTCAGCAGACCAATGGAATAGGAAAAATGGCTGTGAAGATCTCAGAGCAGCTGGAAATGGCTTTGTGCATGACCTCATAGAACCATAATAGTCTGTGAGAGACATGCCAGACGTTGCCCAGAGTCCCAAGTAATCTGGGAGTAATTTGCACTGGCACAATTTGTCTCCTGGCAAGTCATGAACTGTGTTGCATGTCCCTGAGGTTGTGGCAGTATTCTCTGACCTGGCAGGGAACAGACTCCAGAGCTCCTTCAACAAGAGCTGAGAAGGAGTCTGAGTCCATTATGAGAGTTATTGTCATTGAGTAGAGTCTTTGCTCAAATGACATAGCATTTAATACCTAGACAAAAAACTTTGACCACTTCTCAGTGGAAAATCTACGAGTCTCTCTGTTGCAATACAAAAGACACATAGACCAAATCAAACTACATTGCTAAAATTAATTAATGGGGAAGGAAACAAAACAATTGCAGCAATGTGAGATCCAGCCACTAACTAAGGAAAGGAAGATGTAAAAGGATTGTTTTGGTGCCCTTGAGAACAGCACTCTGAGTCACTGGGTCAAATCTATCCCCAGTTTAACATGGCTGAAGTCAGTGGAGTCAGCAGCAGAGAGAAATTTTGTCTCTCCCTTCTCTAGAAGCAAGCCACCTGATCTCTAGGTTCAAATACCTACTTTATATTACAGAGAAACTGCAGATCTCAGAAACTGAGCACTTTGTTATTAAAACAAGTGAGTTTAAAGGTCTCCAGTTTATAACAAAGATTGTGTCTATCTCCCAGCAGTTGTTTTATCTGAGCTACCCTCGAAGGTCAAGCATCCTCTTGCCTTTCTGTCACACAAGTAGTTTTTCAGCTGAGTTTGTGGAGCAAAGATGACACTCAGTGGCTGGTTAGGTTATCACAGGTATGTCTTTCCAGCAGTTTTCGGAAGGGACTGGATGCTTTTGGATGCTGTTGGCAGAGGTTGTTCACAGATGTCTGCTTTGCTATGTTGGGTGCAATACTGTCTTCACATTTCCAGTGAAGGACAGCGTTCCTCTCCTCCATTCCCATCCATACCAAGCAGTGTTTTATTTTTCATGTATATTTTTGACACGTTTTTTTAGCAGAACTTCTCATGTTTTTTATGGAAGTGGAAGGAAAAGGATTTGAGAAATATCCCCCTAGAATTTTTCTTCTTTATAATTTAGTGTGGCCTAATCTAGGTGATCCTGCTCAGGCAGTGGGGGTTGGACTAGATGATCTTTTGAGGTCCCTTCCAACTCCTAACATTCTGTGATTCTGTGATTATTTTAAGAAAAAGGGCTTACTGGCTTTTTGGATTCACAGCCACAGGACTCCCTATGCTGTTACAAAGAGCCTTTATAAGCACCTGCCACTGCAGAAACCCAAAGCCATTTGCGAGCACTGTAGACTTTGATATTCCTAATCTACATCTGAGATGGAGATTTTCATTAGGACCACTGTTGTGAATCAAGGCAAAGGTAATACTACTCATGGGCCACAAGAGGATCCAAGCAACAATTTACCAAGTAAGGAGGTGAATTGGATTTTGATGGGTTTACCCTGTTCTCCAGTGCCTTCCCACTAGCATGGTTGATACAGAACACTGGTGTGGGAATTGAAAGTGGCCACTTTTTGATTGAAAGGCCTTGACAAAAGGCCTTTAAGGTATGTATTGCTTACAGTGTATGTATGCTGATTAACTTTGCAGTATATGCTCATCTGTCTCAGCATCTTCTGGTTACTCCTGGTCCCCTTCCTAGAGAGGGAGTTATGCACAGGCTTTTGCTTTAATGAATGCTGTGCCACAGGTCCCTCCCTGGAAACTCCCAGGGGAAGGCTGCAGGCATTCAGGAGGTTCTATCAGAAGTGTGATTGTCTTCAGTGATTAGTTACTCCAATGAAATGAGCTGTGCTCTCGGTCCTATTTCTTAAAAAAATAGGTGTCTGTGTCCCAGAATGAATGTGTCCATGAGCCTCTTTCATTAGCAACATAAATTGAGGGAAGGCAGAAATTCAATTCCTTCTGCTCCTTGCAGGCCCCTGACATTGGGGAATACAGTTTATTAGCAGAAGAGCAGACACAAGCTGCATCACTGCTGCCTACAGTAATTCTGGGTTAAAAACAGAGATCTGGAGCCTTCAGGGCTAGGCTGGCAACATTTGCTGTCATCACTCTGCTGTATCCATAAGGGGGAGAAGCGGATGGACAGAAAGAGTACAACTTCTAAGTAGGGTAATGCTCACTTGAATAGTGATGGACAGTGGGAAGTGATTGACCAAGTTCTTTTAAGTGCTGATCCTCAGGCTGATAAAGACAGCAGGAGGATCTCTCATTGATATTAAGCAGAAATTATACAGCTGACCGCAGTGCATCCATCCATATGCCAGCACACAAAAACTTACCTTCACTACACAAAGAAAAGGAAAAAAAGAGAAATCTTCCTAAAACCTGTTATCCTGTAATTACTCCTTTTTCCCAGCATGCCTTTTAAATCCAATAGTTAATTTTTGTAGAAGCCATTTTTGACTACATCATCTTACCTTCAATTCTAAGTACTTTTCATTTTTATGATCTCATTGATTTTGCTTTTTCTATTACTGCAGAGGTGGGTTCTCATAGGTAACTGGTCCTGTGAGAAAAAAAGTGGTGGGCTTACAGGACTTAAAAATTTACTGTCTTCTATAATATGGGCTTTGAGCAAGACCAGGACTATAGAACTTTGTGGACACTGCATGCTGTTCCTGTGGTGAATGAACTCTGAAAATAACTTTGTGATTTCTAACACACTTCACTTGCTCCAGGGGAGAATATCCTTCACAGTATATCACCTTACTTTTTCCTCCATTGCAATTTGACTTGGAGTTCCTTGCCTCTTTATATTTTTTGCCCCACTTTGCAGAATCTCCCCACTTTCCTCATATAACAGTGCAGTCAATAGCAGAGATATTATTATCTTTAAGTCGTGGCTGTTGGGCAAGGTCCCCAGGGACTGGAATAAGGGTCACATAACTCCCATTTTAAAGAAAGAGAGCAAGGAGGACCCAGATAACTACAGGCCAGTGAGCCTCACCTCTATGCCTGGGAAGATCAAGGAACAGAACCTCCTGGATGACATGTTAGAGCACATGAGGGAAGAGCGTGTGATCTGGGACAGTCAGGACAGCTTCACCAAGGGAAGGTTGTGTCTCATCAACCTGGTGACCCTCTATGATGAAGTGACAGCATCGATGAGGCCTCACAAGGGCAGAGTAGGACAGGGAGGTGATTGTCCCTCTCTATTCTGCCCTTCTGAGTCCCTACCTGGAGTACTGAATCCAGATCTGGGCCCCCAGTTCAAGAAAGATGTGGAGCTGTTAGGGTTCATAGAAGGGCCATGAAGATGATCAGGGGGCTGGAGCACCTCCCCTGTGAGGACAAGCTAAGGCAGCTGGGCTTGCTCAGCCTGGGAAAAAGAAGGCTGTGGGGGCACCTCATTGCTTCTAGAATGGGCTGCCCAGAGAGGTGGTGGATGCCCCAAGCCTGGAGGTGTTTGAAGCCAGGTTGGATGGAGGCCTGGGCAACCTTGTCTAGATGCAGGTCTGGAGGTTGGTGGCCCTGTCTGTGGCAGGGGGGTTGGAACTCAATTGGTCCCTTCCAGCCCAGACCGGTCTGTGATTCTGTACTCTGTATGAATCTGATTCTAGACTTTACAATTAGGCTTTACAATTAGTCAGATCCAGGCCTCAAATAGGAAACACATGCAATGATTGCACTTAAACCCCTTGATGCTCTCTAGCACAAAGCCCAGTGAACAATATAGCAGGTCACTTCAAAACTACCCTAATGGAGAAAAACAGCCCAGGGATAATAAAGAGTGGCAGGTACAGACATCATTCAGAGAGGTATTTTGGGCTGCCCATGGAAGAAATAGATAATGTTGCAATAGTGAGGGGTTTTTGTGTAAATTTTGTGGCAGGCAGGTTGGTGGTTTAGAATAGGTACATTTATATATCTGTATGCATATAAACATATATGTACTTGGTTGTTCACACTATGCAGAATAACTGTCAAACATACAGTTAGAGTGAGTAACAATCTGGACAAATCCTGTCACTAGGCTTAGGTTTTGACTTATCGTATCAGTAGATTTTAACATTTGTTTTCACCACTCAACCTTGGATCAAAATAGACATGACATATTCTGTTCATCCCTTCAAGACAGACAAGGATAAGGTGATGCTCCTGGGATGTACCTCTTTATATTCATCTCAGACAGCACTCCTCAAGCTAAAGGCTTTTTGCAGAGAATCATCTCCCACATAAACTAATATAGAACATAATTCTGACATATTTTCTTAAACCCAACCTTCTAAAAGCAGTTTAGGTGTCTGACAATTTTGAAAGCAAAGCAAACAAAGTTTTCCAATGTTTCTAAGTAGCCAGCTGCCTGGGATATCACTGAGTGTTTCTCTGCAGTGATAAGGACTGAATAAACTAATTTAGGATTTGCCTTATTATTTCACATTTTTCTTTAAGTCACCAACTTCAATTGATTGCTAAAGTGATTGCTTTTTCCTCCAAAACTCAATTTGCCTAAATCTTTCTAGCATTATGTTTTACTTGTTTCCAACTTGCCTTAAATTTCTGAATATTAACTGGATGCAGTTAATTTTGAGAATTCAAGCAATATAAGAGCATAACCAACGAGCAAGGAAAAGCAGTGCTATCTATCCTCAGTGTGTCATACACTGCAGAAGTCAAACTAGATCAATCTCAGTCCACAATTACAAGTATTCCTGTCAGTACATCCACAAGAACTCTATTAGTGCTGGGACCAAAGACAAGAAACTTCCTGAGAGTATTTTGAATATGGTTTGTGGACATCAAATTCCTTCAAAGACTAAAGAAACATGAAACTAAAGCAAAATCATTATATCATTAGCCTTGAAAAATGTTAAAACCAGAAATGGGTAAATGGGAGGAGGAGAACATTACAGAGGGCAAAGTTTGCAAGTGCTAGATGTCTGAACTGGCTGTTTCAAAACTATTTCCCATGCAATCTATAGAAGAAACATGGATCTCCAGTTCAAAATTATATTGACTTCTGTAAGAAAAGTGTAAGATTTACTCCTATTGCTTTGCAGACTCATATCTAATTCACTGCTTGTGCTTCCCTGATGCCTCCCTCATCATTACTGCTTTCTCACTGTCCTCCTCCTCTTCAGTGTTTCAGCTTATTTCTTTCACTTCACATACATGCACTATCACTGAGTCCTTTTGTTATTTCCTGCTCTTGTTACCTTCAAAGAGGGCTTTAAGCAGTAAAGAGTCTGTGTTTGTGCCCACTGTATGCCCATCAGCTGCCGTTACTGGGATCAAGGCTCTAATTGCCTCTGAGCTCCTCATTTTTATGGAGAGGGTTTTTTTTTTTTTAATCTCATCAGTACTTGCAATTGCATTTCCCTAACTGAGTGCAACAAAAGTAGAGCATCCTAATTCAAACTCTTTTAGCTATATTCTTTTTGTGTACTAAAAAGACATTTCTAAAGTAGGACAGCTCTTTTCTGCCCAGATCTTTATCTTTGATAAGATTGGGTATTAAAATATCACTGCCTTCACATGCTGCCCTTCTCTCTCTACTGGCTGTCAAGTAGTTGGGATGTCTGAAGAATCCTCTTTAATCCTGTGGTTTTGAAAATCTCTGTTTCCCACACAGAGATTGAATACTAGAAATGATAATAAACCACCCTACTCCTTGGTTCTTTAACATAACAAACCCTTTATTCATCTTCCTGGTACCATTTCAAAAGAAGGCTTAGTGCTAGGCAGAAGAAAATTGCAGGTGGGTGCACTAGCTGAATTCAGCTGCTGAGTTAAGATTACTTTGCACAACATTTGCACAGCCCTTAGGAAAAATAATATCTCAAATTCAAATTCAAATTGGGTTTAGTTCCAATGGGTTTTTTGAAATAGTAGCTAGAAGAAGATGTCCACAGAAGGGCAGTGTTTTGTAGAAGGCATCAATTGAGAAGCAGTGGGAAAGTGTGGCTGGAGTCATGGCATACAGACAAGGTTCCTGTGGAAGGGGTAAACAGTTTTATCTGCTCACAAAGTGAAGAACAAGTGGTTATGCCTGAACTTTCTCCAAGGAAACAACATGGCAATAAATAGTGCTTTTAAAGGCTTGTGGGACAAACGTCTGGGAAAAATTTGGTTTAGCTGTTCTGACCTTGAGGAACTGAAATGGTCTCTGTGCTCTCAGTGCTCTAATTCCCATGGCATCCAAAAAATGGAATCCCACAGCAATGCTGGGAACCAGCCACCAGGCTCATCCAACATGTATATGGGTGAGCACAGGAAGGTCTTTCCTGTGGGACCACATTAGGATGCAGCCTAAAAGCTAGATTGGCAATGAAAGACAAGACTGTACTCTTTATGGCTGTTCACTTCTCAATCCCTGTGGAGTAGCTACTCCACAAGGGAAATGGGAGGGAGGCCTCAGAGGCAGTCGCAGCTTTGCTGAGACTTATTCTGCTAGCAGAATCTCTCAGAGTCATCAAATGATGCTGTTTTAATTGCATTTACATACTGTGCTATTTCCGAACACCATCCACAACAACCCTAATTTTGCTCTCAACTACATGAGATGCATTTGAGCTTTACTGACAGTTTAAGTTTTAACTCACAAGCATCACACATAGTCCTGGCCTGTGATCACATCACTCAGTGCTGATTCAGTTTCTCTTTCACACCAGATCTCTCTTTTGGTTTTTAGATTAAATAATCCAAGATGACTCAGAGAATCACGATGCAGCTGACTTGACCTCCATTCACAGGCCCAATCCTCCCTGCTAACATTGGTTCCTCTCTTGCCCTGCCCACAGAATGAACATCTGCAGCAGACCACAGAAGAGCAGTAGGGCTTGTCTGCACCACCAGGCAGTAAACTTCATGATGATCTTCTAGAGGAATCGTTGGTAAAGAAGTAGGAGAGCAAGACGAAGAACGAAACTCTTACATCGGTAACTTTAAATCACCTCCCTTAAAAAAATGAAACGAGTACCTCAACTGGTGGATACAAGTCAATCATTCTGTCATTAATGCCATATCACAAGACACAGTACATACCATAAGTTAACTTAGAGTTGACCCATAATTTTTGCAGTGGAAAGCTTTCAACTATGGTTTAAAAGCCAGAAATTATGAATATTTATTTAATTTGTCATGAAATTGAGATGTCTAGTTAAACTTTGCTTTCATTTTTCCATTCCTGGCTGCATCATTGCAGTTTACAGTCACTGGGTCTCAATACCATTTTACCCACTGGATTAGAGGATCCATGATTGTCTTTCATCTCTTCGAGAAGCTGCTTGCAGGCTGTCAGTGAGTGTTTCAGCAATGCCTGCGGAGGCTGGGTTTAGGGATCTCACTGCAGTCTGTGATTTTCCGAGCTCAAACCACGCTCAGTCTGTGCTGCCAGCTCGCACAGAAGCATCGCTGGCCACGCTTCTTTTCCCTGAATGACCATATGCAGCTCTGATTAAAACTCAACTCATTGATTTGTGAATCTAACATGTGTGTTTCATTCTCTGACTTTGATTGGTGCCCTATTATCTACTGTTTGCAAACATGGGAGAAACCAATAGTTATTTATGAAATACAAATCTCAACATTTTCAGTCATCGTGTTAGTGCAAATCTAATTTGTTTTATTAAGTTTTATTAAGTTTTCCCTCTATTCCTTTTTATTAGTGTTGAATTTTGGAATAAGAAATATGCTTAGCATCCTTTGAAAACTGAACATTGAATATCTAGTTCTATTAATAGACCAAAGTGTTCCTGTTGCTGAGGAAGATTAGTACAAGCCTGATTGCTGAATGAAAAGCAAAATAAAAAGAAAACATTAGAATAAACAAGAATATTTTGATTGTTTGCTACAATGGTCCTTGGTAACAAAATACAAGGTGAAGCTTAGAAATAATATGATCCTGCTAAAATAAAAAATAATAAAAAAATCTGATTTTTTTTTTATGTGTAATCAATACAAGGGAATCGTGTCATGGGGTTTTCCCCAAGGCCGAGTTCCTACATATCATGCCATCTTCATTAATGCAGAAGATGTTAAGCTAAATGAAGTACACACCTCCTTAATTTCAAGCATAACAGGTATGACTCTACCTTTTCATTTTACTCTAAGTGAATTTAAGACTTCATGCAATAAATCTGTGTAATTGATCAAAACCCAAACTAGCAAAGGTAGCAAGTGTTAACAGATAACGATCAATGATAGTTTTCTGAAACATAATTTTTGTTTTGCTTTAAAATGAAAAGAAGATTTTAACATTATATACATTTATTATATATTAGAAAAATAGTTTAAAGATGCAGGAGTATCTTTCCCAACTGATTCCCGGTGAAAAGTGCTATGGGTAAAAAAATATCAACTAGAAATTTAATTAAAATTATTAAATAGTCCAGGTTATTTGAAGTCCTGTCATTTGGGCTTTTTTAAATTTTATTTTGGTGGTATTTGGATTACAATTTCATGGCTCTTTCTGAAAATATCTCCCATAAAAACGTTGTCAGGATGGTCAAAATGTTCTCTCTATCCCTTATATGTGCAGTGGTTTGACTGCCACCAAAGTCACTCTATCACTCCCCTCTTAGCTGGACAGGGGAGAAAATACATGTTGAGAGGCTTTGCAGTTGAGATAAAGACAGGGAGAGATCATTCTGCAATTAGCATCATGGGCAAAACAGACTCAATACAGAAGAAAGGCAAGAAAATTCTCTAATTTATTACACTACACACACAGAGAAACCAGAGCCAGATAAATGAAAGTACAAACAGCTCTTAAAACACCACCCCAACACCCCTCCCCTCTTTGCAGACTTCACTCTATTCATGATTTTCTCCTCCCCAGGATGTCACAGAGGAAAGGGGGGAACTAGGGAATGGAGCCTTTAGTCTTCAGTCAGTTCTTTGTGAGGAGTATTTCTCACACTCTTTCCCTCTGCCAGTGGGGATCCCACCCTCAGGACACAGTCCTCCATTAACTTCTCCACATGAGTCCTCATGCACAGGGCCTCAGCTCTTCACCAACTGCCTCAGCCTGGGTCCCTGCTATAAACTCATACAATGTCTCTCAGTCTCTCAGTCCAAGACTGCTGGGCCTGGCCTGGTCCCTCACAGTCACAAGCCCCCTCCAGCAAATCTGCCCCAGCGTCTCTCTCTCTCTCTCTGCCTCTTATCTTTCTCCACAGGCTGCAGGTTCTGTCAGGGTCTTGCTCCAATGTAGGTCACAGATTCTTCCATATTCTCCCACCTGCTCCATAGTGAGCTCCTGCCTGGCCCAGGTACCACTCCACGGGCTACAAGTGGTCTCTTCATCCTCCATGGGCTGTGGGGGGACACCCGCTTCACCATGGTATTCTCCACAGGCCACAGGGAATCTTCTCTCGGCACCTCCTTCTCCCCCTCCCTTCACTGACCTTGGTGTTTGCAAAGTTTCTTACATCTTCCCACTCCCTTCTCCAGTGGCAAAATTCAGCTGTTTGTGTTTTT
This sequence comes from Heliornis fulica, assembly GCA_013399135.1. Taxonomy (NCBI): domain Eukaryota; kingdom Metazoa; phylum Chordata; class Aves; order Gruiformes; family Heliornithidae; genus Heliornis; species Heliornis fulica. The sequence continues at coordinate 20,537 of VXBZ01008836.1, read as the reverse complement.
ATATCTCTAAAATGTGACTCACAGAGTTGCTGTGTCCATCACTGATTGGCCCAAACGGTCTTGTCAGCAACAGGGTTTGGGAGTTCGGCCTTGGGAGCACAGCTGGTATTTTCTTTGTTGGACCCCTAATAAGCTTCTAGCCACTTCCTAAAGAAGCCACATTGCATAACTATTACAATATGGTATATCTTTTAGGGTCTCGAAAAATCACACTCTTCTAAACTGCTCTGGGATTGGCATGAGTAAAGTGGACTTTTCCTATGGCCTTAGGTAAACTAGTACTTCTCTGTTCTACGTGAGGATGAATTTCACAAGCACATATCAAAGTCACAAGTGTGTCTGTGCTTAGTTTTCTTCTAAATACATCCTGGAAGAAAAATACTTGAGCACAAAAAGGCACAAAATGTATGAAATCTGAGAAAAGTTCAGGAACATGCTGTCACAATGTGTCAGGTGAGCATCTATTTAGCTTTAACTCTATCCTTCCTTCTGTATGTGTCAGAATACTAATTATACTGCTATTGTATAGAAGTCAGACATAAGGTAAACATTGAAAGTTCTCGTACAAACATACACTGACCACAGATTCCCTTTTGCTCTAAGTAATGCAGGGTTTCACAGAAGCTCAAGATGTTGAACTTGTTTTCTAGATTTTCTAGATTCCTGCCTGCCAGGCCAGGCTTAAAGAGGACATCTTTGCTTCCAAACTGCAAGGAAATTCAGTGCTGTTGCTGCTGACAGAACTTGTTATCATAGAATTATAGAATGTGTTAGGTTGGAAAAGATCTTCAAAGGTCATCTAGTTCAACTCCCTTGCAGTAAACATCTTCCCTAGGTTGTTGATGGGGTCTCCACCACCTCTATGGGCAACTTGATCCAGTGACCCTCATATTGAAGAATTTGTTCCTAATATCCAACCAAATATCCAACCAAAATCTCCCTTTTTCTAGTTTAAAAACATTACCTCTTGTCCTATCACTACATGGCCTCATGAACAATTCTTCCCCAACTTTCTTACAGGAACCTTTCAATTATTGGAAGGCCACTATAAGGTCACTCAGAAGCCTTCTCTTCTTCAGGCTGAACAAGCCCAACTCTCTCATACTATCCCCAGAGAAGAGGTGCTCCAGCCCTTTGATCTATTTAGAGGCTGTCCTCTGGACACCATCCAACAGGTCCATGTCCTTCTTCTGTTGAGGGCTCCAGAGCTGAACACAGTATTCCAGGTGAGGTCTCACTAAATCACAGTAAAGAGGTAGAATCACCTCTTTGGATCTGCTGGCCATACTTGCTTTACAACATATGATGCTATTTTCTCAATAGTCATGTTTGCCCTTCTCATCATTGAAATTTTGTGCCATAGAATATTTTTATGGGAGGAAAAATAAACAATTTCAGCCAATAACAGATGTACAAAAGCCATTCATGTGACTGAGTGCAGACATCTCCAAAACCTATAAACTGGAGCAAGTCTCCTAGGTTATATCCACATCTCTGACATCTGACACCAAGGGCAGCTGCCCACTCCAGTACAAATTCTTTCCCCAGTGAAACAGAGTAGCTGTATCAATATGAGGGTGGTAGATCACTGGCAGATCAGGCAGTAGGTCAATGCCCAGAGAGGTAGTGGAGGACCCATCCCCTGGAGATAATCAAGGTCAGGCTTCATGGGGCTCTGAGCAACCTGACCTAGTAAAGATGTCTCTGCTTACTGCAGGGGAGTTTGAGTAGATGAACGTTAAGGTCCTTTCCAACCCAATACATTCTGTGTATCTATGATCCGTAGTGCCTATGGGGAATAACCTTACCTTGGGTTAGCTCCTCAGCTGTGTCTGGGGATTACTAGGGAAAATGTTGGTTGAGCTCAGGCAGAAAACGCAAGAGGAACACTTTCCACAGCCTGTGTGGAGAAGGAACAGTGTTAAATTAATAGCATAGATCTAGCCTGAGTCCTTTTCTAGTTGTTCTGGAGAAATAGGCACTTTGTCATCAACACCAAAAATAGATTACTCATGTCTTTAAGCTACTTATATGAAGTGTGAAGAGTACCTAGGAGAGAGACATATATCTACATGGTAGAAATCTAAAGATAAGATGAATCTCCTGGAAACTTCTGACAGTTACACTTCCAACATCATGTCTCACATGGAAGTCAATGGTACTTGGTTATGATATCAGTTTTAAGCATACACTTCAAATTTCCTTCCTTCCCACCAATGATTTCAAAAATCAATTCTTTTCATTCTGGGTTCACTGAAGTTGATGACAAACTCCCATTTGCTTCATTGGTGCCCTTATTTCCTCATTAGGGTTCAAGTCACCTAATAGTAGATGCCTGTTTTAATTGGATTGCTTGCCAGTGTTTCTGCTGATAGGCAGCAGAGACTGACAAAAACAATTATAATTCAGATATTCTGGACAGCTCTGCTACTCCAGTTCTCCCCCAGCATCTGAAGAATTGGCAGTTCTTAGAAGAAAGTCCATACTAAATTAGGAAACGTTCCTCCCTACTCTATATTAACAGCTTGAAACCAGCAGGACACCAAAGAGTTTTGCACTATGAATTATTTTTTAAATGTAGAGAATTAGTTCTTTTCTTGTCCTCTATTTTTATTGCAACACTTTTGCCAGGACTCCATATGCCAAGATGTAATTAGTTTTTAGAGAAGATATTTGGAGCTCTGGCACAGACCATGGATCGTTTTAACAGCTTCTTTTCTCTTTCTTCTGAATATTAAGCAGAAGTATATAATTTTCTGTGAGTTCTTTCAAGGCATCTCTGGAGCTTAAATCATTTTTTTCAGAATTAAATACATGGAAAATAAAAATAAGATTAATACAAGAATTATTCAAAGAAGATATTTTAGGCACAAAAAATCAGGAATTCCTACAGTTGTGATGTGCAAATTCAACCCTATCTTTTAGTTACATGTATATATATTCATTATCTCTCTTTCTACATAAAGGCAAGAAAGACTAAATGAAGACTACCTGGTGTGTGCACTAGAGTAGAGCTGATTTTCCAAGGGTAACCATGTCTTATAATGTTCCTTGTCTTGGAGTTCCTGTCATTTTATTCATTTTGGTTTATATTTCGTGGCTTTTTATTTGCTCAGCAGTTTGGAGCTGACCAGGCACCTGGAGCTAGCACAATAATTGCAGTGAAGTGGAGAGTCATTGGAGTCACTGAAAATTTTCACTGATTTTGCCTCTCACTTCAAACCTGTTCCTGCTTTACATGGTATCAACCACACCTACATTGCTCCTGAGCTCCTTCAGGTTTGCCCTTTTATTGCTGATTTACTGCCCACCATCTTCTGAGCCTGACCCATAGGAAGCAAAGCCTCATGGTCGTGGTGATATTCTGCCACACTGCACTGGAATAAGGATGTAGACAGGAGTGAATTAAATCAACCTGAAATAAAACAACCTTACTTCTAGAGAGTCTGAGGATAAATTAATGCACTTTCAGATCCATCAATGGAAGCTGGTGGAGGGTATGTTACCAGTGATATTCTCATTGGAGGATGTCCTCATATGTCCAGTTTACAAACTGTCCATTATATATAATGGCCCCTCTGATTACAACAGGTATATGAATAATTTCTTCAGGCATGTCTGGGCCTTTTTGATAAATTTTTCACAGTACATATTCACCTCTCAGCTTCCTGGATGACCTTCTCCTCTGTGGATCTGTGATCTCACAGGCCACCAGTGTTTTGAAGTGCCCATTTGCCATTTCCATGCTCTCAGACTGCCTTCTCTGTATGCTCTTCCCTTGGCTCCTGTGCAAATGCAGTGGGACTTGCAATAGGTGCTCTCGATGGCAGTGAACTCCCTTTCCAGCAGAAAAGAGATCGAAAGATCTTCCACTTCAGTAAGACTCTCAGTTATGGTAATGCATGTATCAGTTCATCGTTCAAAGATCCTGAGACATGGGGACACAGGATGGGTAAGCTGGTGAAGCAACCCTACGTGGGTTTGATGTGAGACTGCACAATGTGGCAATCCTGCAAGAGAGCTCTTAGGGTGTGCTGCTGTCTACACAAAGAGCTGGCTGTTGAGAGTACTTTTCAGGTAAGTAAAATCTGGCTGAGGTAAAAAGAGACACTTGAAATATAAAGATCCTCAATTAAAACAAAGTGTTTGCACATGTCCAGTTTAGAGACTTCTCAGGATTTTAAATTGAATACATGGAAGATATAACCAAATTCAAAATCTCCCATAAAATACCTGTGCGAAAAGCTTTGCTACTTGACTGCGCCTTGGCAATGCACCCAGAGGGCAAAAAAAATATGGGATCTTGGTTTGCTCAGCAACTAAATATGCAGAGCTATCAAACAAAAGAGATGTCAGCGTTCACTGAGCTGGTAAGAGAGACTAATCCATTGCAAGGCTGGAAGAAATGTGTCTTAGGTCTTACATAATCCAGACAGCTTAGTTTCAAAGGGATGGATTTTTGCATGTCAGAATGTCAGCCTCTGGCTAATAAGGCATTTAACATAAATGACATGGTTTTGACAAAGAAAAAGTGACAAACAAGCAGAATGTGATTCTTCCCCTACCCTCTGGCTCCCCCCAGAAACATCTTCAAATCCCATGCTAATTAGATGCATGTACCAACAACTGACATGTCATTCATTTAACAAGCAAAGGTTTGTTTTCTATGAGCTAATTTTCCCCAGAAGTTGTGAAAATCCTCCTTTCTTACCAAAGAGCAAAGGATGTATGTGTTCCTCATGGTGCAACTGATAATTCAACTCTCTACAAGTCCCCTCTTCTACTTACCTCCAATCTTTCTGTGTAACTTCATCTTCTGCATGTATAAAGGAGGAATTCTTATTCCTGCTGTCCTCCAGGCTTCCAGAATCATCTCTAGCAAGATCTTCCATTATCACTTTTTTTTTCCTCTGCACTCTTGAAGACGATGCCATTTTTTTCTCCCCAGGAAGACCAAATCCAGTCCTTCCCCAACAAGCTACAGTCTGTACTTCAAACTCACAATCCCAAAATAAAGGTAGTGCCATATCCAAAGAGGGTATGGAGGTCTTTATGTTTTGGTCTGTTAATCCACTTGTGTATGCCTCAAATAGCAAAGTTCTCATAGTGAAGGTTAGCCTGGAAATGTATTTTTAGTTGTAGAGGAAAAAGGGTTAGATGCACAGAAACACCACTGTATCAATTATAAAACTTTCCTTTGCTGGACCAATAAATACTAGCAAAAGTTTTCTAGGTCATGATCCAGTATTGGCTTATCTTTCCTCCTGGTGCAAGGTTACAAGATCATGCATGGTTAACAATAAAAATCAGTATTTTTCTGCACTAGGACATTCCTTGCTGACATGGAAATGTCAGAAGGAGATGAGGAAAGTTAACTCCTGTACATCAAGAGTTGCATTTCTGTTCATTTTGTAGTTCTAAAAAGATCTTGAAAAGCATTTCTTTCAAAATTCTTTTACGTTTGGCCACACGGTGCAGTATAAAATCTCCAGATATTTTCATAGCAAGCTTTATATGATTGGAAAGATGGTGTGCAGATATGAGGAAAAAAACCCCAACAATTATATAAAATTTGGATTTATCTGCTTAAGAAGTTAGGCATGCATTCAAAGTGTCTAGGTAAGGAACCCACTCACCCTACAGAGAAACTTTCCAGAAGTTCCTTTGTCTTTCTTTTGACTATGAGGGACTCCATTCCATCACTTACATTTACATGAGATAAGCCACAGGTTTGTTTTCTGAAAGACCCATGATTTTCTCTGAAGCTGGATGTGGGGCAGGGATTAATGTTGACCCTCTTAAGAAAGTGACATTCTGACTATATGTTAAATTTTAGAGCTATTTTCCCTGTCTTGCCTATAAAAAAAGGTTACTTCACAGCAAATAATGCAGTGAGTTCAGTAACTGCTCTGTGCTGACTATCAAGCAATATTTCTCACAGCATTCTGCTTGAGAAACTGGCTAACACTGTTCTGGACTTGCACACACTCAGCTGGGTTAAAAACTGTCTGGTTGTCTGGGCCCAAAGAGTGCTGGTCAGTGGAGCCAAATCCAGCTGGAGACTGATGACAAGTGGTGTCCCCCAGGGCTCAGTCCTGGGTCCAGTTCTGTTCAACATCTTTATCAATGACCTGGATGAAGAGATTGAAAGTTGTCTCAGTAAGTTCAGGGATGACAGTAAACTGGGAGGAAGTGTTAATCTGCTTGAGGGTAGGGAGGTTCTTCAAAGGGACCTGAACAGCCTGGACCAATGGGCTGAGTCCGATGGGATAAAGTTCAATAAAGCCAAGTACAGAGTCCTGCACCTGGAGCATAACAACCCCGTACAGTGCTACAGGCTTGGATAAGTGTGGCTGGACAGCTGTCAGGCAAAGAAGGACTTGGGGTGTTGGTTGACTGACAACTGAAAATGATCCAGCAGTGAGTCCAGGTTGCCAAGAAAGCCAACAGCATCCTGGCTTGTATCAGAAACAGCGTGGCCAGCAGACCTAGGGAGGTGATTGTGCCCCTGTACTAGACACTGGCAGGGTTGCACCTTGAGTACTGTGTTCAATCTGGGCCTCTCACTACAAGAAGGACATTGAGGTCCTGGAGTGGGTCCAGAGAAGGGCAACCAGGCTGGTGAAGGGTCTGGAGAACAAACCTTATGAGGAGCGGCTGAGGCAGCTGAGGTTGTTCAGTCTGGAGAAGAGGAGGCTGAGGGGAGACTTTATTACTGCATACAATTACCTGAAAGGAGGTTGTAGAGGGGTGGGCGATGGTCTCTTCATCTGAGTGACAGGTGATAGGAAAAGGAGAAGAAAATAAAAAAATAACAGAAGGTCTTTCTACCATTGAAATAAAAAAGCCTACAACTAGGAAAAAGCAGAACAATCCTAATCAGAAGACAGCTTGTTTGTACCACAAACATGGACTTAGAGGGCAAATAAATGAAGAGCCACATTTTCAGAAGCAGTCTATTAAACTGTTGACAGAATTTTAATCCCATGTGAACACTTCTGCTTTTCAATAATTTTGCAAATTCAGTTTTGGGCACTACATTTAATCTAAAAGCAAACCAGCAAAACTCTTCAGAAAACTGACAATTTCTCTGATGGCTAATTAGTACTACAGTGTTCTATATTATTATCACCCCTGCAGACAGGAGTTATGTTGCCATACACCCCACATGTTCCCACTTTGAAACATGAAGCAGTGAAGACCATAACTATTGAACTCCATCGATCCTGTGCAGATTAGGGATGTCCCTGATGAGAAAGTGGTGGGGATAAATTATCTCTGGAAGCTGCAGGGTACATGTCAAGATGAAAACCAAACAAACAAACAAAAAAGCAGACAACAAAGAAGAAATATGAGCAATGAGGATAAAAGTTTTGACATTGAATCTGAAAACCCCGGGAATCAGGCTGGAGCAGCAGGAAGGCAGAGCGCTGAGCCCCTGTCCTGCAGTCAGCTCTGTGCAATGCCTGGAGCTCTGCAAGCAGCGCTCTTCTCCACAGGCCTGAAGCATTCCTACAGCATGGTGGTGACAGAAATGGGGCCTCCAGCACCACTGCTGAGTGGTTAGATAAAGTAGGAGAAAGAGAGAGTGTCCTTTAGGAGAAAGAAAAGTAATCTTCTTCTTCCTAGGCCATATCAAGGTTAAATGAATCACTTGTCAGACTGTGAGGACTAAGGCAACAGAACTGACAGAGCAGGTAGCCACAGCAATACCAGTCAGCAGGACATGGCTTGTTTGAAGCATGGTGGAGAAAAATGCATTTGTCACCAGGTCATGGACTACGTATGAAGACTGGAGGAGGAAGACTAGCTGGTGTTGCCTCTGTTGGATTGTGCAACTTTTGAGATAAGACAGCACACACAGGCCAAGATGGCAGAGCCCCATCAAGCTGATAGAAGGATTAAATTCATTTCTCCCACCTCTAAACTGCCACAGATTAAAGCTACTCTCCTCAAATAAAGTCTAACCAAAAGTGTGAAAGGGAATGAAGGTCCTCTGCTTTTGCATGCAGAGGAGGGCAACAAAGCTCATGAAAGGGTTGGAAGGCACTTCCTGTGCTTATCTACTCTGGGTTTATCTACTCTGGAGAAAAGGAGGCTGAGGGATGACTTCATTTCTCTCTACAGATTTCTGGGGGGTTGTGGAGAGCTGTCCTGGTTTTAGCTGAGATAGAGCTGATTTGCTTTCTAGTAGACAGTATAGCGCTGTGTTTTGGATTTAGTAGGAGAGCACTTTTGATAACACACTGAATTTTTCAGTTGTTTCTGGGTGCTTGCAGTGTCTATGCCAAGTCAAGGGCTTTTCAACTTTTCATGGTCTGCCAGGTGCACAAGAATCAGGGAGAGCACAGCCAGGACAGATGACCCAGACTGGCCAAGGGGACATCCCCCAATATAGAACATCATGCTCCGGATAGAACAGGGGAAGGTAGGTGGCCTGTGGGATCACTGTTCAGAAAGAGAGTGGATATCAGAACAGGCTGCCCAGAGAGGTTGTAGTGTCGCCTTCTCTGGAGACATTCAAGACCAGTCTGGACATGCTCTTGTGTGATCTAATCTAGGTGATCCTGCTCAGGCAGGGGGGTTGGACTAGATGATCTTTCAAGGTCCCTTCCAACTCCTGACGTTCTGTGATTGTGTGATTATGTGATCAGGTTGGGGTTTTTTTCCTTTTGCATGTGGTGAGCAATTACATTTATGCACCACTTGTTTTATTGTTATTATTGTTATCATTTATTTTCAATTAATAATTAAAATAATTATTATTTAAATCAATCTAATAATTTTTATTATTGTTATTACCCCCTTCCTTTGCTGTCCTATTAAACTCTTTTTATCTCTACTCATCAGGTCCCTTCGAACTGCAATATTCTAAGCTGTGCTTTGCTATGCCATGCTATTCTTGTCCCACTTGTGCAGGGTTTGACATATACACCATTAGTACCAGTTAGTGAGACATCAGTCGATTCATATGCATTGGCACTGCGATAATTCATTAGATCTTGTTTCCAAGGGTTCATCACCTATGCATAGAGATGTAGTTGGATTCTTGACTGCACTGTCTTTCTTGTCTTGAAATGCCAGAATGAAGGAGACCAATAAAAACTATCCAAGTTCATAAGAATTAAGTGGAAAAAGAAATAACGCCTGTTTGCAAATCCTGTATTCAGACCACAACTTTTCCTCTTGACTGATGTTCTCAGGTTCATTGATGTATTTGCTACTGCCATTTCAAATGCTGAAATATTAGGTTATATTAGAAGTCATGCTTCACTCCAAAATTCTTTACAGTGGAATGCACAATGAGTTTCTTGACTAAGGTCTAAAAAGCTACTGCATTTATTATGGTCCACTATATTCTGTATTACAGTATCAGATTATTCAAGGGTAAACTGTCAAGGTCTAAATCCCCTGACAGAGTGCAGTCATAAATTTAGTGGAGCCACTGTAATTGCTTCTCCCTGAAATGCCAATGAATATGATGAATATGGTAAAGCTTCTCATTGACCTCTTACCATTTCCCAGAAAGATACATCATATGAGGATACTAATTTGTTAATTGTCATACAAAGGCATGCAAATGATGTACGAAGTGGATCTACTGAAGACTATGGACATGCAAATGATATATCCTTTTAAGTTTAAATAGAACGAGAAATTCAGCTCTTTCCAGCTCTAGTGTAGAATAACAGTTAATTACCTTTTAAAAAAATTAAAATTGCTTTAGAAATGAGTTTCTAAAGGTAAAAATAAAAATTTGCACTGCCTAGCTTTTGGAGAACTTTTCAGATGGAATGACCTTCCAATTGAAAACAACACTTTTGAAAAACATTTTGCAGCTGTGGAAGTGAAGATGGCACCTGCCTGGCATTAGCCTGCAAAGGTTCCAGTGATTTCCTGTCAGGAAATGGCTTTCTTTTTACACTTTGGTGCCTCAGCATGATTTGTCTCCTCCTAAACTCCAGACCAGAAGCTGGAAAGGGCTTTAGCTCTCTCCTCTGCTTCCTTCGCAAGTGGTTGCATTATTTTTTTTTTCATTCTATCNAACCCAAAAACCCCCCAAAAAACACAACCCAAAACTGAACTCCTGGAACTTTGACTTAAGTTGACAAATCTGGATAGGAAGAAATGCCTATTTTGTGCTTTGTGTTTTTGAAATTCCTTAGCATTTTGTTTTGTGACCAGCTTCTGTCCTCAAATTAATCATAAATGCCACTGTATTCTACTTTTCATTTGTGCATTTCCACATAGTCAAACCAAGTTTTTTAAGCAGAAACTGATGATCCCATGTGTTCAAGTTTAAACTTCTCCAAGGAAAGGACTAAAGGTAGCATATCAGCATTTATTGAACAAGTGAAAAATCTCTTCCCTCTAAAAAAACCCCTTAGAGTAGATACTAAAAATGTAAACAACTGAAGTCACCAGTCACTTGAAAGTCTTACTGTCAATATTTCAACTCAAATAGAAATAATTTTAGGAAGTGTGTGGAAAAGGATGTTCTAGTTGATATAATGCTCTCAGTTTTTCAAAAAGCTTTTGACAAGGTTGAAAGATTTGGACGAAAACTAAGCTGTTGCAGCACAAGAAGGAAGGTCACCTCAAGGATTAAGAATTTCTTAAAGACAGGAAACAGAAATAAATGGTCAGTTTTCACAATGGAAGAGGATTATCAGTCATCCCCAGAGAGAATTCTGCTCAAAGTTGACCTGCTCAACTTCTCCTCAAATGGTCCAGATAAAGAGATGAAGACATGAAGACATGATAGCATCCACTGAGATAAATTTTGAGATGATAAAATGACTTTGCCCTAGTTATATCTCAAACTGCCTGAGAAGAGCATAAACATTTCTAAAAATCCCAAGTGGTCAGGTGGTCAAATGAAACAATAGTTCAATGCCTCTAAATACAAAGGGGAAAATGAATCAACCTAAACCAACTTGATCTGTCAGTACCCAGTGGCAGGTTCTTGCCTAGCTATAGAGACTCAGGAAATACAATGAGCTCCCTGTAGATAGTTTTGTAAGTATGTGGGCTCAGTGCTTGACAGTATTTAAAGGATGAGGGACCAGTATGTCAGAAAGTGAGAGATAACATGCTGCTGTGAAAAACCACAGAGCACTCATTTCTTATATATTGTTTGGATGTAATAGAATAAGAAAATGTTCTCAGAAAGACAACAGGAAGAGTCGAAGGAACTAGGAATCCCCAAGGAAACGCTGATAGGCTTAAAATAAACAAAAGCCAATATTTACAAGATGTATAATTAAAGCATGAAGATTGTAGCCACAGGATACAGAATAGAGGTTTATAAACATAGCGTGAAATAATGACTACACAGATCCACAGAGGAGTATTCCATCAAAGATAATTGCATGTTAACCCCTAGGTCAGGATATCCTACAGTTGCCGACTGTCTGAGATTGTATCAGGGAAGGTTTACTATTTTTAAACATTTCTTATACAGAACAGGTCAATACTTCCCAGCAGGGTATGCAAAATTGAATTTTGCCTCCCCCAGAATGAGGGGGAAGGGATTAGACTAGGCTGGAGTGTGCAAGAGAACTACAGTCTTGTTCATCTCCTCGAGGGTTAGCAGGCATGGAGGGGTAGTGACACATAGCCCTCAAGAGTGGTGGGTACAGTGCCACTCACTGTGTTTGTTTTGCCAGGCTATGAAATGTCCTGCTTGGTATTGAGCCATACCTTGAGCTAAATGGTCTTCTGTTTTGACTTCACCTGTTTTTCCTTACACCTACAACTGTGGGAAACAGTGTAAGCAATATCTCAGTGTATTCATGACTCCTGTCCTCAAGTTATGGACTTCGAGTTACATCCTCAGCTCTGTCACTGTTAGGTTGAGTGACTGAGGTATGTGAGTTTATGTAAGATTCTCCATGTGCTCACCCATGAGATGAGGACATCTTTTTCTACTTTAGACTCTTGGTTCACCAGTAATTTCAACATCAGTGAACCTGAGTTATATGTGGGAAGCTTCCAGACCAGCTTCTTGGAAAGCTAATAAAGACTAGATAGAAGAATAAAGCTCAGACCTGTCTGGGAAACTGCAGGATATGCTGTATGGAGCAAAGGATTTGTGATTCTGGGAGCTGGGATTCCTTTTTGCAATGTCATTTTCCCTTAAGTTACTTTGATCCTGACAAGAAACCATGCCATATGCAGAATTTAAGAGCTTTTTTCACTTCAAGCTGTTTGCTTGTAATGAAAGATACAAACCAGCATCACATGCACAAGCAACAGTAGCCTGGAACAGTCTGTCAGAGTCTGTTTTAGTTCAGAACTGGACAGTACTTTTGAGGTGGGTTTCCACTTGCCTTGCCCTTGCTTGCAATGTGAGGCAATAGATCCCTAGAACCACCTGAGAAGACCCACTGTCATGCCCCAGTATGCACAAGGAAGCAGAGAAGCAGTAAGAGCATTCTGCAGCACAGGCTGTGGGGAGGATGTTTATACTTGTCTTCATACACAGGTCTTAATTTCTTGGATCCTCTTTCCTACTCAGAGAAAAGCTGCAGGTCAAAGAACACCACGCAAAGTCTTTGCAGCCAAGGAGGGAACCTGGAATCTCAGTCTGTCTGACCAAATTTTCCTCCTGATTCAAGGGCCCTGTGATAAATTTAAGGTCTGATATCTCAAGAATGAGCAGGTGCTGAAACTAATTCAGTATCTCCTATAAAAGGCAGACTTCTCTGTCTCTACATGTAGTAATTTCCTTTAATCTTGTGATTCAGACATATCCAGCTTATTCTTGATGGTGAAGTCTCTTCTACTTCAGTTCCAAGCTGATTTAAATGGTCTTTTTACCAGCTGTCCTTGAATCCTCTACATTGAGTCCTTCACTAACACAATGGGGAAGAAGAAAGAGCTTTTTTGTCTGTTGAAAGAACATGAACTAGATCTTAAGATGAGATATTAGGGTTGAACTGACATTGGGAAATTCATTTGACTGAATAACTACAACTTCCATGTCAAACAATTCTTTACTACTTATGAGCAAATATTAAACTAAGAAATCCCTTTGGAAAAGGTTTTAAAGGGCTTCTGTTGGTCATTAAACCCTTTCACTGCCTCTTTAATTCTAGAAGTATAATCTGGTTTTGATTAACCAAGTTGTTATGTGTTCACTGTCAAACACAGATAAAGGGTGCTTTACAGACCACAGGCACAGAATAATGTGTCTCATCAGAGCTGATATGGGGTGAGAAATTACCTTCAGCCCAGGACAGCTAGCAAAAGTTGTCTGTCTACATGTTCACATCTTTGAGTTGCACACTGATGTGCCACAGGAGCCTTTGACTTTTGCTACCACTTCAGGAATATGTTCAGATGGATATCAAGATTTGTGGGAAGGAAACAGAAGTTTAATTGTTCTAAAATGCTATAGACTTGTACTGAAGACACACTTGGAAATGTTTTAAGAGTGCTCCACAGTGACTTGGTTTTAGCTGGAATAGAGTTAATGTTCTTCATAAGTAGCTGGCTTGGGGCTGTGGTTTGCATTTGCACTGAAAACAGTGCTGATAACACAGAGATGTTTTTGTTCCTGCTCAGCAAGGCTCACACAAAGCCAAGGCCTTTTCTTCTCCTCACCTCACCCCACCCCACCAGCAGGTAGGCTGGGGGTGCATAAGGACTTGGGAGAGGACAGCTGACCCCAACTGACCAAGGGGTATTCCATACTGTATGATGTCATGCTCAGCATATATAAAGCTGGAGAAGAAAAAGAAAGAGGGGATGTCTATAGTGATGGCATTTGTCTTCCCAAGTCACCATTAGGTGTGATGGATCCCTGCTGTTCTCGAGATAGATGAACACCTCCTTGCCCATGGAAAGTGGGGAGTCAATTCCTTGTTTTTCTCTGCTTGTGTGTGTGACTTTCACCTTACCTATTGAACTCTCTGCAACACAACCCAAAAGTTTCCTCACTTTTACCCTCCAAATTCTCTCCTCTCTCCCTCTGGGATAGATATCCCTGGTGAGCAGCTGTGTGGTACTTAGTTGCCAGATGGAGTTAAACCATGAGATGCGTGAATTGCCAGATTGAGCTAAACAGTAAGCATAAATTTAAATAGACATAGTTATTCAGGATATTGAAAAATAATTTCAGAGAGATGAGTACAGCCTTTACTATAGACATATGGGAGGGTGTATTTAAATATCAGAGCTGTAATGAGATGTTGAACATAAGCACACAGGAGGTTCTGAAAAATGATGCAGCATCTTTAAATACTCAGAAATCCAGTACAAAGTCTGAGGTTCACAGAAATAAAAATAAAGTTAATGAAAATATTTGATTGATTCCTTTAGAGGAAAAGGAAATTCCTTTAGAGGGCTTGATTCCTTTGGAGGATTTTCACTGCAGAACAGAGTTCTGTGCAGTAAAATCAGGTAGCTTGGAATTCTCTCACAGGTGTTGTCATGCTTCACTTTCAGCTACACTTCACAGGTGACTGATAAATCTCAGTGGATGTTTTCCCTTTGAAAATGTTATACTGCTGATGCATTTTCATTTAAATATGGAAGCACATTGGAACTTTATTATCAATCTCAGTGAAATACTTAATTAAAAAGTCAGATGGCTGCCTGGATGGTTGCAAAACCAGAGAAGCCAACACTAATTTATGTACACTGTAAAACAGGCATAATTATGCTGCCAGTAGACTTGCAGATGGTTAGCACTGAGAACACAACAACAAGGGTCAAAGCATAGCCACAGATCACATCTTTCTAACCAAATGTTCATCAGTCTCCTCTTCTATAGACATAATTTCTGTCAAGTTTCAAAGGAGAGAGATGTTTAAAGTTGAGAGCCATGGAGCCTTTAATTTCTTCTGTTCATATGATATAACTTTGGAGATTTTTTCTTTCCTGCAGACGCTGAGGCTGTACTGCACTGAAAGTTGTATTCCCAGTAACAGCAGTATAAGTCCCAGTGTGGACTTGGTTATGATGATTTTCCTATGCCTTATGCTAGAAAAACTGTTGTCCCATAGGTTGAGACATCTCCATACAGTGCCCTATATGGAAAAATTGCCACTCTGTGCAAATCTCAACTCATTTAAAAGCAAACTATTACACTCACATGGTCCTGCACGATCTTGCATTATATACCATTTCCTTAAATGAACAGGCTTTTGAATCTTGATCTCTAGCCAATTCCCACCAAGATTTTCTGTGGAGGAGCTGTAAGGGTAGAGTTTCTTTAAATGAATGTGTGGTTGTCATGGAAGCTTTCTGCCAGAGATTCTGTAGTTTGGAAGGGTGTGGTGGTTGCTGTCAGGAGGAAAGGCTTGTAAGGCACAACAGTCTATTTCCAGTCTGTTTAATGGACTTTATGTTAAAGGAAACAAGGAACAGAAGTAACATCTCCAATGGCTGGATTAATAATGAATAATGAATAATGAATAATGAATAGTGAATAGTGAATAGTGAATAGTGAATAGTGAATAATTAATAATTAATAATTAATAATATCAGTAAGTTTTAAAAATAACTTAGTTAATTCATGGTAATTCTGAATCTGGTCTGCATGACCAGTTTGTACAAAACCTAGCTCAGAGAGATCCCAGTTCCAGTCACAAGTGTGCAACTAAAAGCAGCACTACTACTACTACTACTACTACTACTACTACTACTACTACTATATTTGATAATTCCTGCTTTTTAAAATGCAAAACATAAACTGTTATATTCAGTGAGCTCTGTGTTCTAAATAATGTCATAACCTATGTTCATTTAATTTTTACTTTGCTTTCCCAGTTTTTCAGCTTCATCGAGCTTTTACTCTACCAAGGTGGAAGGAGACAGTTGCATGTTGTCAGGAGCACTCAGAGGGTGCAAATAAGAACAATAAGCTTCAACATGCTATAGATGACTCTATAACAGAATCAATAAATCTATTCTCAAATAAATTACACTTAAACAATGACTAACAGGACCAGTATGCTTGGAGGTAGGGGAAAAGGTTGTGTTATGACTTGTCATTTACTATCTAACAGGACTCTCGTTCCCAGAGTCTGGCCTTCCTTGCTGCCTAGCTGACTAGCAAGTCCTTTCTCAATACAAGTCAATGGTTGGGCTCTTCACAATGTTCCTCACCCTAGAAAGGGAATGCATATAATTAGGTTGGTAGATTGATTTCAGCTGCTATGGTTAGGTTTTAATCACAAAACCAATTATAACATCTTTGTTGGAAAAGCTGCTTTTCAAAAAGCCCCACACAGTGCATGTATGTTATGTCTGCATTAGTCCTACAGACAAATACTTGTGATGTCTATTTCATCAGTGTTTCTGTCTTTGCCACCTCTCTTCCAGAAGTCCTTCTAAAGCTCACTTCTGACTGTGGCCATCCCATCAGCCCAGCAGAGGTCCTAGTCGCCACAGTAATTTCTGTCAGGATTGTATGTATTGTCTAGTTAGACATCATCCCTATGCAGGGGATAATACTGGAAATAGGATATTGTAAAGGAAAGAATCTGGCAGGTAAGTGAAAAGCTTAGCAGAAAATGAAGCCCTCTGAAAGTATAATTCATAAAATTTGTAAATTCATATAAACATCATAAAATTTCCCAAAGTTATGAACTCTGTCCACTTCTGGGTTCATCAATACAAACATACCAGAGAGAGTCCGTGGAAGGACCACAACATTGGTGAAGGGACTGGAGCATCTCTCCTATGAGGAAAGGCTGAGAGGGCTGGGATTGTTCCAGAAGGGAAGGCTTCAGGGTATGTTACCAGTACATATAAATACCTGAAGGGATGGTGCAAAGCTAAGTGGGGTCAGGCTCTTTTCAGTGGTGCCCAGTGACAGGACCAGAGGCAATGGGCACAAACTGAAACATGGGAGGTTCCTTCTGAATGTCAGGAAATACTTTTTTACTGTGAGGTTGACCAAACACTGGCACAGGTTTCCCAAGGAGGTTGTGGAATCTCCAACCTTGAAGATGATCAAAAGCCATCTGGACATGGTTCTGGGAAATTAGCTTTAGGTGACCCTGCCTGTGCAGGGCAGATGACCTCCAGAGGTCCTTTCCAATCCCTACTGCTCTGTGAAAGCTGTGATTTTTGGGGTGGAGTTACAGTTACAAAACCTATTGTTGACAGCTAACACCTGGTCATTAGCAACTGTTCAGAAAAAGAATCTGAGGCTGCCCTACAACTTTCTCTCTTCATGAACCAGTACGAAATGCATTTGCTCCTCACCATCTTGCCTCCATGGGAATTACCATTTGAAACATGCAGTGGGAAAGCAGACTTTGCCTGTCCAGTTCCCTTACACATACTGGGTCAATTCAGACCCCCACACTGAGTGTCTGAGCCTGTTAGACAAAAGACAGTTTTTACTCATTCCTTGGTGTTTTAGTGTATGCTGCTCTGTGGTGCAGCTGTAACTGTGAGGACAGTATAGCTTTGCACTGTAATAGTGTAACTGATTTTCTTCTGCTTTTGGGTTGGGTTTTTTTCTTGATCCAGCTGAATCAACCATCTCTGGGAAGAACTGTATTCCTTCAGTTCAGACAAAACTCTCTTGTTCTGTCTGCAAATCCAAACTTATTACCTTGTTTTAGAGCAAGCATGAGATTTTTGTGGCAAATCCAAGAGCCTCCCTGAACCACTGCACATCATCTTTCCTCTCAGTACTGCTACAATTTGTTATTAACCCCATCCATCTCCTGTCTGCTGCATGATGAATAGACCCATCCATTGCACACTGCTTAACTTCACCCAGTGATCTAGCTGGATGGGAAGTACCACAATGAACACACAGTGCTCTCTGAAGTTTTAATCTGCTTTACCCAATTACACAGTAAGAGATAATGCTGTGCATACAGTTGCTGAGTCTGCAGTGGCAGAATGAGGCAAGCGGCAAGTCAGAAAGCAGCACTCTTTTTTTTGGCTGTAGGCAGGAGCAGGCAGCTGCACATGCACAACAGCTTTCATCAGCTGTCATGTCCTTAGCTGGGGAGACAATGTTGGTGCTATTCTTCTTTCCTTGCTCTTCCTTTTTCTTGTAGAGACTGTGACTCTCTTATTACTTTCTTCGTATTTTTACTATGCAGGGTACATAGTGTCCATGTTGGCTGTTTTTTGTCCCCTTTCTTATGTCTTCTTCTCTCACTTACCTTAGTGATCAGTAACACTTTGTGATGTGTGTTCATGCTTTTGTTGGCCACTCATACCACCCTGTGCTTGTAGACTTCATTCCTCTGTGATCAGCATTGGTTTTTATTCTCCATGGCACATACACACATTGAGAATTTAATGAAGCTGATTCTCAGAATATAATCCCAAGATTATGGTACCATGTGAAACAACTCTTTCTTTAGTAGTTCCAAGTATATTTTGGCATCTGCTGTTATTTTTTATGAGATGTAACTGTAGCTCAAGACAGCTTTTTATTCCCCCCCCCCAAACAGAACATTATCTATCCACTAGAAATCAAATGAAAATGAACTGAGTTGGTATGGGGAATGAAGTAGTATCCTTTGGTTTGGCAATAGAGGTCAAATTTTATGGCTCTCTGCTTAAGTAAAGAATAATCTCTTATGACAAGGCTGTATGGATGCCTGCTTTCCACAAAACTCTGAAACTCTTGACAGGTTCACCCAAACCAGATGAAAGGTGGATTTTCCCTACAAGATTTACAGAAATAAGCAATGAAGAAAGAGGAAGGAACACTATGTGTTTGTGTCTTAGAAACATCAGGAAATCAAATTTCCTCATACGAGACATACTCCAGTCCCCTCATCATCTTGTAGTCCTCCAGTAGACTCTCTCCAGTAGTTCCCTGTCTTTCTACTCATCATAAATCGGTGCAGAACTATTTGGTGACATCAAGGAGTAAAACCCAATACCATCTTCTTCAGTTATCTGTCATGATTAGGAATTTACATCAAATAAGGATATATTGCAAAAGAAATGGATGTTTTTATATTCCATTTACCACAGTAGAGCTGATTAAGTAAATTTCAGGGATGAGAAAGTTATATCATGGAACAATTTATTCTGGAATTGGAAAAATCAAATGACTGGGCAAGATGGGAAAAGAGAAATCCAAGGTAACACTGTAATAGATCAGATCATGCACAAATTCAGCTTTGGTCTATGCCTATGTGATATATATTTTTTCATTTCAGCTCTCACTATACACAGCATTAGGACAAAACTTCATTTTTCCATCCTATACGATTTCAAATTGCAAAGAAAATGCATCAGTACAACCCATCAGCCCAAGTTGATACATATATTCCGCTTCTCTTCAGAACTATCAGAATTCATTAGCAATTTTTTTCTTTCTAACTGTTGAGGTTTTTTGCATAACGTTTTTCACAATCAGGGAAACATTTCCTAAGAATGTATCATGAATTTGCTATGTGCTGATGGGTATTATGCACGCTATCTGAACCTAGATTGCTACTGAAAATCATATTTTAAATTGAGGTTTTTGTGGTTCCATTTTAAGTGCAATTTATTAATTTTCAATCTCAAAGGCTGGTTTGAATCAGAAGCATTTTCCTTCTGCAGGAACAAATGCAGTCTTTACAGAGACACTGTTTCAAATTCATTAGCAAGGTAATGTGGATCACTCAACTTGTTTTTTTCTGTGGTGTTTCTCTTTGGTTTGTTGGGATTTTTTCACACATTTCACAGAAATGTAGGGGTTGGAAGGGACCTCAAGAGATTATTGAGTCCAACCCCCTGCCAAAGCAGGTTCCCTAGAGCAGGTCACACATGTCGGCGTCCAGACGTGTCTGGAATATCTCCAGAGTTTGTGATCAACTCTGTGATAACATATTTATAAAGAAAAACCCAACCCAAACCAAACCAAACCAAAAAACAAACCCCCAAGTGTCATTTTTTTTGCTGCCAGAGAGAGGAATGAGAAGATTTAAGAAACTTGGCAGACACCAAGGTCAGTGAAGAAGGAGCGGGAGGAAGCATTCTGTGTCCTGGAGCAGAGATTCTCCTGGAGCCCATGGAGAAGACCATGGTGAAGCAGGTTGTCCTGCTGCAGCCCATGGAAGATGACAGGGTGTAGAGATTCCACCTGCAGCCCATGGAGGACCCCACAGTGGAGTAGGTGGAGATACATGAAGTAGGCTGTGGCCTATTGGGAAGCTTGTGATGGAGCAAGCTCCTGGAAGAACCTACAGTCCATGGAGAGAGGAACCCAAACCAGAACATGTGTTATCCTCTGGGGGATCCCCACTGGAGCAGTCTGTTCCTGAAGGTCTGATTCCGTGGAAGTTCCACTGGGGAAGTTCATGAAGAATAGAAGTCCCTGTGGGAAGGATTCACATTGGAGAAGTTCATGGCGGACTGTTTCCCATTAGAGAGACCCCACACTGGAGCAGGGGAAGAATGTGAGGAGTCCTCCCCTGAGGAGGAAGGAGTGACAGAGACAACACAGGATGAACTGATCACAACCCCCATTCCCCATGCCCTGTGCCACTCGAGGAATAGGGAGAGAAATCAGAAGTTGTGACTGGGAAGAATGGAGGGGTGAGGGGCGGTGCGGG
>VXBZ01008834.1:67936-99105 GCA_013399135.1 Heliornis fulica | reverse complement strand
GTCCCATGGGGTTTCCCCCAGTCATTGCTTAAAGAGGCAGAAGTTGACCCTGCCAAAGTCCAAGGTTGCAGTCCTAC
Source organism: Heliornis fulica (assembly GCA_013399135.1). NCBI lineage: Eukaryota > Metazoa > Chordata > Aves > Gruiformes > Heliornithidae > Heliornis > Heliornis fulica. The sequence continues at coordinate 99,028 of VXBZ01008834.1, read as the reverse complement.
TGGAGGTTCTCCTGCCACATCAGATCCTGAACTCCATCTCATGGTCGCTGCAGCCAAGTCTACCTTCAACTTTCAGTGCTTCAACCAGTCCTTCCTTGTTGGCAAGAACAAGATCCAGCAGTGCTCCTCTCTCAGTGGGTTCATTCACCGTTTGGATCAGGAGGTTGGCATCGATGCACTGGAGGAACCTCCTGGGCTGCCAGTGTCTGGCCGTGTCGGCATTCCAGCTGGGGAGTTCAAATCCCCCATGAGAGCCAGGGCCTGTGATTGTGAGACTGCTCTCACCTGCCTGTAGAAAGCCTCATCAACTTCATCCTCCTGATCAGGAGGCCTGTAATCTGCCTTTGTTCTGGGTGTAATTGTACAAGATGCAGCCACTTGTCACAGATCTCCATCTGGTCATCGAGCCATTGACGACTACTCTGGATGTGACCATCCAACCAAATCCTTATCCACTGGACAGTCCACTCCCCAAATCCATATCTCTGCAGCTTAAAGAGATGGATGTTGTGGAAGTCTCTGTCAAAGGCTTTACACAAGTCCAGATAGATTATGGCCATTGCTTTTCCTGTGTCCACTAATGTGGTCACTCCATCACAGAAAGCCACTAGGTTGGTCAGGCAAGATTTGCCCTTGGTGAAGCTCTGCTGTCTTGAATCACCTCCCTGTCTTCCATGTGCCTCAGCATAGCATGTCAGGGAGGGTTGGAACTTGATGATCTTTAAGGACCCTTCCAGCCTAAACAGTTCTATGATTCTAGCAAGAACTCCCCATTTTCTCATTCCTCAGGAGTGTGGGTGTGCTGTAGAGTTGAGGCTGTTGCTCTGGATTGCATAAACTATTTTACAGTATATTTAGTACTGTGTTTGGTTCAGTTTTGCCTAGAAAATAAAGGATGGTGTAGAAAGAAGAGGGCAATACATTGTGGAGTATGTTTTGGGGGCTTGCATGGCAAAGTGAGACTGCTGTGAAAGAAGATGTGGAGGTTGATGTTACAAAGGTAAACATCCCTGGGGATGCTCACTCTGGCCTGGACATCCCCTCTGTGTAGCTCCTTGCCACAGTGTGTCGAGTGGACATGTCATTCCAAGGTAAGTGTGTCTGTACTGCTCTGCGCACGCACTTCCAGCTTGTTCCTGCTCCCTTGCTCCATGCCACCCCTCTGCACGGGGTGATTGGGAGGTGCTGCTGCTGCGGGGTGAAGCTGCCGTGCCCGTGCCGTGGGCAGGAGCTGGTGATGCCACAAGGCAGCGTGTTCAGCAGAGTGGGCTGCAGGGCACCCCATGTGGCAGCTGGCTTCTGCTGCTGCCAGTTGGTGGGTTCTGTGGGGCCAGCTAACCAAACCCCAGGTAAATGGTGTCAGGAACAACGTGGTGTTGCCTTGAATGCGAGATGCTGCTCTGGTTCTTGTGTTGGTGGAGGTGGGAAGCCCTCTGCCAGCTGCAGGGAATGCTGCCCCTTCCATGGGGAGCAGTCCTTGGGGAAAGCCTCCACCTGGGGAGGTACCCAGAGGGGATTGGTAGGTGCTTGCACTCGAATGGCTTCTCCCAGGATTTTTTGGAAGGATGGAGTATTTGGTTTAGATATGAAATTACACTTGTTTTATTTACTGTCTTGGAGCTTTCTTAAATACACTGCCTGCAAGTGTGAGCAGCTGAATGGTAAGTGAGGATGTACCCTGTGTCCTTGCCATCGCCTGGGGCTGACCTGGGAAACCAAGCTGAGGGGCTCCGGGCACTTCAAAGAGTCCCACTGTATAACTGTATCCTTAAGGGAATGTTCAGGTGATCCTGCAACCAGTTGTCATATGACCCAGGTTTTGTTTAAAATTCACTCTTGCTGATCAGCCTTCTAAAACCTTGAGCCTCGATGTGTGGCCTTGGTCTAAAGTAAGTGCTGGTTGACTAATCTTAAGTTACTTGGGAAGTGTTCTAGGAATTATGGGTGAAACAATGCCTTCTGGAAGATAAGCTCTCCCTTGTTAAGCAGTGACATAGCTCCCTGATTTTAAACCCCATCATCTTTTATACTTGGTCGTTGCTAAGCCTCGTAATTAGTTAAATCTGCTCCTCTAATCAAAAGCTATCCACACACTCCACTGCTCTGTGACGGTTTCAGAGGTTTAGGTGATTAACTTGGCGGAGGCAGTGGGTGGCTAATTGGATAAGCTTTAATCTTCACACCACCAAAGCGAAACATGGTAAGATCAGAGGAAGTAGGAAGTTATGCTGTGTTGTGTGGGAAGGTAGTTACCAAACATGTCAAAAAGATTATTGTAACGAGCAGACCAGTTGTCATGACCCAACCTACAAGAATAGGGCAGATTATTAGGGGGAAGGGAGAGAACCAGTGGTGCAAATTATTTCAAATTTGCTTGCCTTGGGGTGTTTTAGGGTTGTTTTTTGGGGTTTTTTTTGTGAGACAGAAATAGCTGTGCACTTTGTAGCAACCAAAGAGCTATGTCCTGCTTGCTTTATTTCAGTAATTTTGTTAGATGTTGTTAACCCCAGATTTTATGTGCTTGCTAATTGAACTGCTGAACTGGCTGCACTGTAACGATCTTTGCATCTCCAGGAGTGTAGTGCTTCCCTAGGATTTGGGAGGCTAGAAAACAGGAGAGGGGATGTGTGAAGCTGTATTGTGTCTTGGTTGATCAAACCTGTTTCCCTATCTTGAGATATAGCTGTAAGTTTTAGTGGGGTTGCTCAGGAGTGGGGTACAGAAGAATAGGGAAGGGTCCCAGCTCCTCTTTCAGATGCTGCCCGTGGGGGCTGGCCGGCCCCTGGCACAGTGGGGCCAGCGGGGTCCTGCTCCGGAGCCGTGTTCAGGTTAACTGAGATGGGATTTACAGTAAGGGCTTTTTAGCCCTGTAGTAAAAAACCACCCCAAACTATCATTTTTCTTTTTATTCTGCCGAGTTCATTACCTGGAGGTGAAGTTGAATGGAAAAGTGAAGACTTTAAGTGAGAAGTTAAGAGTTCTCAAATTTAGCTGGCTGTGAATGCGATACCAAGTGTGTCTTGCCCTTGCGCCTGGAGTTCACGGATGGCCCCAAACTGATTTTTCAGCAGTGTGATTCATCCCGTGGCCAGGAGGTGTCTCCAGTTGACCGTAATTCCTCAAGGAAGTCTTGAGTTGTGGATTTTGCTTGAATTACCCGAGGGCGGTGAGGCTGCGGAGACGAACCCACATCCGCAGGGGATGCGAGGCGGCTCGGCAGAGGCTTGTGCAGTCACCTTCGGATACAGGGTTAAGAGCGGAAGGATCCCGGGGGTGTGTGTGTGCCGTGAGTTCTGCTGTGGCTCAGAGAAGGGACCTGGACTCAATTAAGAAAAATAAAAAGTCTTAGTGCCATTAAAAAATGTTGAGAATTTGAGAGATGCTAAAAATGCTCTTTGTTCTTGTTTTGTTTGTTGAAGTGCTGTGGGGAAGAACAGGGCAAAAGGAGAATGAGAATAAAATACAGAGTTAAAAAAAAAAAGCAGAAAGTAAACCCTCTTCCTCTGTACTGCTGTTGAGGAGCCAAGTTTACGATGACTCTTACCCCAAATCCGAGTTTCAGTTTCGGGTCCAAGTGGCTTGGTCTGTCATGTGGTGTTTTATTTTGTAGGAGAAACCAATAAAAAACTGAAAGGTGGAAGCCAGAAATCTGGTATTGAGAAAAATATTTAAGTGGCATTTCATTTTACTACTTGAATTTATGTGCCCTGGATGCGAAAAACTTGGGCTTTGCTGACCCAGGGAAGTGTCTGTAACGTGAACAACCTCAAGTCATGCTTTTTTAAAAAGAAAACCCTTAATTTAATTACTTTTTCATTTAAGAGTGTGTGTGCCTGGCTGCTTGTTCACACTAGATGCCAGACTAGGAGATGCAGGAGAGTAACTATGTAACTTCCATCTGCAGGCTGGAAGTGTGGAAATGTCTCTGTTGGGTTTGCTTGGGGTTGCAGAACGTTCTCAGTCTGATCTGCATCTGTATTAATGCATTGAACCTTTTACTCTTGAGGAGATTCAGGCTGTACCTCAGGGTTTTTGTAAAGTCACATAGCAGAGACACAAATCACACCTGAGTGCCCAGTAACCCTGTTCCTTTCATAAGAGTTTGGAGTGTTGTGTGTTCTCCAGGCAGTCAGTATTTAACATAAAGATATTATACAAGGTGTGGTAGGTATTTCACCATGTACCTTAATTGTTCACTGCAAGATTAATTCTCTCCCCACGTTACCACTTCTCATAGTGTTGTGGAGCCTGTGTGATATATTTGTTACCTGGAGGTTGTCAGATTATTTTGGCTGATTTTTTCTGTGATTGCAGAAAATCGCGTGGAGCACAACAGATACAGTCGACCGGTCCTGCAAGCATGAATGACACAATTAGTGGTGTTTGTGCTGAAAATCATTAACTGAAGTTCTTTTCAGATCTAGCCTAATGGCAGGAGGAGTAAAACGAGGTGTAACCAACCCGTGGCTCTTGGAAGAGTCTGAGGAAACCAGAGGACTTGGCTTTGACGATCTCAGGCAGCAGCAGCGAAGGATCATCGAAGGTACAAGAGTCTTTCATAAGTGTGGCTGGGACTCCAAATCAATCCAACAGCCTATGCTAAAGTTTTGGTACCTGGAGATGTCAAACATAATAGTTCCAAGCGATTGTTTTACGTATTTGCAGGAGGTTCTTGACTGGAAGCATCTTAATTTTCAAAGACCTTCCAGGACATGTCTGATTTTGACCACATTCATGGGTTTGATTTGCAGTGGAGACCATTTTTGCACTGAGTGTGGTGGGGTTACTGCTGGGCTTCAGGTTGGGTTATGTATTGTTGGATTGGAGTGAGGTAGGAATTAACTTGCCCTAAAGAGAGTCCCTTAGTGTCCATACGGAATCTGTAACTTGGGAAGTGTTGGAAAACCTCAGCCTGAGGCCATGAGGAGATAATTTCTATGCAATTAAAGTATTGAAAATGATGAAATTACGTCAGTCTTGAGAGAAGGTCCATTTCAGTCTGCTGTGAAACATCTATAGCTACAGTTCAGGAGAATGGCACCAATGGTATGGTCCAGGAGAAAACTCAAGCTCCAGTTTCTGATTACACTGTAGGTGTCCCTTAGGGAGCCTGGAAGAGGTGTTGGAGGCCAGACCTCCACCTTGCAGAGGGAAGGGGTGTCTGGCCATCCTGTACCAATTCTGGCTCCTGCACTGGGGCTGGCTGGCAGGCCTGCTCTGTGCAGCATTGCTGTTTGCCATATGCCAGACCAACAGAGTGCCTCCAGCATCTCCTCCTCTTCTGTTCTCAATGACTTGGAGAGCTGCACATTTTGGTTAAGGTGCCTACTAAGGACTGGGTGGTACCTGCAAACTGGAGTAGCAGAGGTGATATAATAAAGGGATACCTGCAGAGCTGGTGGGAGCACATGGAGCTTTAGCTGCCCCCATGGCATCCCCTCTGTCTCTGGTGCTCTTCCATGCACACTGCATCCTCTTGGAGCTTTAAATATTGATTTGAATTCTTTGGTGTTTGCATCACCTGTTTGTCTTTTATTCATGTTAGAAGTTTCTTGGAAAATTTAAAGAGTCTAGTCAGGGATCTTTGTGTGTGTGTGCCAGAAAATCTCCTGCACTTATGATTGAGTAACAGCTGAATGGTGAATTCTTGGATTATTAATTTTTTTTGGGACCCTCAGCAAAATGTCCCAGCCTGGGGCAGACAAATTAATTACCCATCATTCACGTTATTTTACGAGTGCTGTTGCCATAAGGATTCATTTTCATATTGGGTTGATGTATTTTTCTTAAAACACTTTAACTCTTTGAGCTCAAGTAAGATCTTTTTCCACTCTAACATCTTTCAGGGTACATAGCATGGCATAGCAGCAGATTTTTTCATGCAATCTTTATATTTTTCTGGTGCAGAGCAAGATGCTGGCCTCGATGCTCTGTCTTCAATCATATCCCGGCAAAAGCAGATGGGGCAGGAGATTGGGAATGAGCTGGATGAACAGAATGGTAAGAGCAAGACTCACAGAGACTCCTCTCTGCCTTATTTTTATGTAAGATTGTGATTTATTTGTGTCATTCCTCATATAACTGTGCTGCTTTTTAGCCCTGAAAGTTTTATGATACTATAAAGTGTCATGTAAAAAATGTACAAGGAACTACTATGGGTTGGATCTGTTCAGGACCTGGTTGGTTTGTTGTGTTTGTCTCCATGCCCTGTGGTGTGTCCACCATGGCAGTAACGCTCGGTGGGGTTTTATCTAGCCTGCCTTTTGAAAGAGGAGATTGGTGATCATTTGTAAAAAGTATAACACTAATTTTGTGCTTGATCTTTTGCCTTTTCCAGTGTTATGTTAGTTTTTGTGTTAGCTTTTCTGTGCTGTTGTGTTCCACTTGAGCATTCTTAGTCTGTGCCTGTCCTTGAAGGGAAGGGTCTTGAGGCAGCGATTAAAGAAGTGTTGCATTGTTTGCTACAAAAGATCTGGGTTTTGGAGGTGTCTGGCAGTTCAGTGTAGGATCAAATTAAGTGCAGTACTGAGCTAGAAGAGCACCTATTTTCTTTACCATCAGCCAGTATCCAAACAGGGGAATCACTCTCCTGTTAAATGTGCTTTGTGCTCAATTGTTTGCGTGCCACAAACCGCCCCGAGGAGAGCAGATCCTCCAGTCCCTCTGACTTTTTTGTTCCTTCCAATATGGTAGTAGTTCAATTAGAGCCATGGAGCCCTGCCAGCTTTCTCCCTTACACAAAGACTTGAGCCATATGCTTTCTCCTTGGGTTGTGTTGTACATAACCACAGAGAAGGTAAATGTCCTTTGACTTGCTAATAAACGATAACGCTTAAATTTGCTTCTTCCTGGACCTGTATTTTTTTGCCCCTTGTATTTCTTTGCATGTCTGCTCAGAGCAAGGGGCTTTCCCTATTAACAGTCCTGTACACACTACTTGGGAGCTCCAATTCAGCTGAGAGTGAAGTAAGAGGACGGCTTCCTCATGTTTGCCTTGTGTCCATGGCTAAATCCAGGAGGGATATGAAACGTCTAGAATATGCCTTTGTTTATTAAAATTGCTAAGAAATGGTTTGCATGGCTGGGAGAAACTGTGTTTAGTGGTCTTATATTTGGATCCTCTATCTTGTGTGAGTAAAGACATTTTCAATTAGGAGTTTTGGTTTCTGAAGTTTCTTCTGTTGACTGTTGTTTAAAAAGTCATATTAATAACTCTCTTCGCTGTAGATAGAAAACAGGTGGGAAGCATGAGCATGTTTACTAATTCTCTGTGAAACCTTGGTTTCTCACCAGGAATTTATATGATCTGTGTCTCATTTCCCTCCTGTGGGGGTAGGGGAAGGTTTCCCCAAACCCTTATGTTTTCTGGGACCCTGAAGATACCATGTATGGTCCTGTCACATTTCTGGGTGACCATGCCAGACAACTTCTAGCAGCAAAGCCTTGAAACATCTGTGAAATTGGGAATGCATTTAACCCTCCTTTTTATTAATAATGCAAATAATGCCAGTTCTTTGACTTTATGGGATCCTAGAGCAAAATCCTCAGAGTTTTCATGTGAGCTCTTCTGTGAGCTCCAGGCAGTTCTTTCTCAAAGGATGGAAACTTTCCCGAGTGCTTGCAGTAAACAGCGGTGAGGATTGCCTGTGGGCCAGATCCCAGGGGAAGAGAAAAGGCCAAGTTGCCTCTGATTCTTGCTGTCCTAGAATCAGGAGAATAAAGCTTGCCATGGATCTTTAAGCAGGCTGAAAAAGGTGGGAAATAACCTGGCTCTTCCAGACAGAGACCAGATCACTCATCACTTGGCTTCATCGCTACTGAGTGCCTGGAGCTCCCATGTTCTCTCTGACTTTATGAAATCTCTTTATTTTTTTGTGAATATGGGGGGTGGAGGGGTGTGTGGGTGGTGTATGGTTGGGCATTCCATTGCCCTGGCACACTGGAAAGGTTGAAATCTCTAGAAATATTTTCCAGGGGCTGCTTTCCCTGGAAGTACCTTGTTTTCTGCCCTGTGTGTAACTCTCTGCAGTCTGGTGTCACTGTTCCATGGCCAGGTTGATGCAGATAACTGCTGGGGTGTTTCCTCTTACTGGAATCTCGTTCCTCCATAGTGCTGCCTGGTGATGGCATGGGCTGTGTTGTGGGGAGGGAGGCAGGGGAAGATCACCTTCATTAAGTGCCCAGTCATTATTCCTTTGTAGTCGAGTCAGATTTTCCATCAAACTGCTGGTTTCTGCAGGAAGTTTGACTTCCACTTCCCAGACCTGCTTTGGATGTTCCCACCTTCAGCAATTAGTTTGGTGCCTTTAACTTGTTCTGGCATTATCAATAAAATAATCCAGAAGTAGCTGATGATGTCTGATAGGTAATGAAACAGGCTTCAGGGAGCTGGGTACCTACTTGCTGCCCAGAGAGCTGGACAGGCTGGCTTTTTGCTTCCCTGGCAGCTGAGATAATTTGCACTTGGAGGTGGCCCCAGGCACTTTCTCTCGAGTGCCAGTTGGTGTAGCTGTGCGTTTGCAGATGCACGAGTATGGGAGGCATCCCGATTAATTATGCAAAGTTTACTCCTGGAGTAGAGTTGGTACATGTAGATTCTTTTGTGTTTGTTAAATGACTGCAGAATGATTAAACTTTGCTCTCAGAAGGAGAGTTGCTTGGCAGTATCTATTTTTGCTTCACTGGTGGGCTGAAGGGCAGCACCAAGGAGTGGTGTGTGAGGTTTGGAGGAGGGCACCCCGCAGATTACCCCACCGCGGTGTCTGCTGTGTTCTCCAGAAGGATCCGTCCTCCTCGGGTGGGCTGGGTGACTCCAGCCTCGCTCAGCTCCACGGCACTGCAGCGCCCGTCTCTCCAGACTTCCTCCATAACTGGCAGGGATTGATCCTGGGGTGTGATCCCCCCAGCCTCCAGGACGTCTCCACCTCGGGGCAGGGTGCAGTGTGTCCCAGCAAAGCCCCGTTTTCCCCACCAGTGGTGGAGTGGGCTCTGATGGAGGTGGCTGCTTGGCAGACATCTGCCCCGAGCAGATCAGACCCATCCTTTGATTTTGTTGTGATACATCCCAAGTTTTAATTGGAGTCTTCTGTTGTTCTTTGCTCAGGTTTTTACCAGAGCGCTCTCCTTGAGATTTTACAGCTCTGCTCAAAGCTGAGGATCCTTTTCAAGCCTCCACAGCGTAGTATTTTACACTGAGGAGAAAAGTAGAAGTAGGCTACCAGGAGACATTGAGTTTTTTTTCCCAGCCTCAGGAGTCTACTAGTAGATGTGGAATTAACAAAAGAATTTTCCCATCATTAATTCCATATTTGGCCTCAGAAAGCTTTCTGTAATCCTTTCATCTCTTACATTAAAAAAATAACAAAGAAGGAAAATAGTGTCAGTGGCCTCTGGCCCTGGTGATGGGGCAATCCAATCCAGCGCAATAATTTTGGAAGAATGCTTCCAGAAATTGTGAATACTGTTTGCTTTACCCTTCCTGAGAGGTGGTTTTCTCATTGTGACATGCTTATGTGAGGAGATAGTACTCAGTGATGGATGGTAAATATTGGTAGTTGCAAAACTTGGTTGGCTTTTCTCTGTTTTTTTTACCGTGCTGTGCACATTTGGTGGGTGCCATTGAGGAGGGATCCTTTGGCATCTGGTTGCTTTGAAATTTATGTCAGAGCATAAATATGTCCATAGATGGATAAGCTACAAAACCAGACCACTGTTTACATCCTTTGCTGGTCAGGAGAGTGCTGCAGAGTGAATATCCAGGATGCTCTTAACCAAAATGATGCTTTAATTACATACTTATGTAACATTTTCAACTTCTTCTCAAAGTCACATTTCTAAAACCAAACAAATTGAAGCATTATCTATTTTTATCTTCTTTTTTTTGGATAGTTTTCTTAATAACTTTGCAAATAACGGTCACTCTGTCATGCCTGGTCATAACGGTGGCACCTAAACCTCTGACATGAACTCAGCATACAGTTTCTGTGAACCTGATGAGCTCAATTTAGCTTTTGCATTGCTCTGTACGTGCATGGAGAAGTATTGTTCTAAAATCAAAGTGAGGGAAAGTGTTCTTGGTGATACAGAGACTCATTGAAAATCACATCAAAAGTTACAGCACGGTGGGGAGGAGATTGATCTCTCCCGGGGCAGCGTTCAGCCACAAGCCCATTGCTTCTGGTGCCTTGCACCTCGAGGAGAAGCCTTGCACCATACAGACACCCAGTGGGTGTCTGTATGGTGCAAGGCTTCTCCTCGAGGTTATTTCACATGGCTGTTGCATCATCATAAAGGAACCCTGAAGCCGTTTCACGTTTCTGTTTATTAAGAACATTTTTGCTGTAGTACAAACTAATTAGTGTTGTGTATGGACTATGTATGAGTTGTGAGACTAAAACCAACAGGGCTGTGGATAAATTACCTCATTGTTAGGATTAGTTTGTAAATAAGAAGTGATTAAAGATTAAATTTTAAATTTAAAAAAAAAATGTTCATCCTCTTGTCTAAACAACGTACGTTTTCATCGTACGGAGTTACAATCCGTCACGTCCCGAGTCCCTCCAGCCACTGGGGTTTGAAGGTGTTCACCACTGCCTGGGAGGGGCTGAGCACCACCACATCCAGGTTTCCTTCAAACCTCTGCAGTGGAGCAGATGTTTTTAATCTTGGGATGTAAAATAAGCACGCGGAGCTGACTGACTTCATACTACGCCGATAGATTTTTATTTTGCTTCCCGAGCTTATTGTACGGAGTAGAAATGACTTCAGTTTTATTGGGGAAATGTTCTGGCTTTATTGCATGCTGTTTAGTTGGAGTTAACCCTTCCTAGGGGAAAATGTAGTGCTGTTAAAGCATTGCTTTATGTCCCTTGCGGTCTGAACAGCGGGATGGTCAGTCCCAGGAGGAACACTCAGCAGCTGGGAATGCCGGAGCTGAGGTTAGGTGAAACTTCTCACCTGGGTTTCTAGGCTGGCATGAAGCAACTGCACACCGTTTTCTGCAGGTCCTGTCCTGTCTTGTGTGTGGAGTAAGATTATTCTGGAGTGTAACTGAGGGTATGTTGTGACAACAGCTACTTGTAAGGTCTCAGCCTCATTTCTTCTAGGTGTAGGAGAGTGTTTAGTAAGGTGAGTGTTAGAACAGGTTGATGTGGTGGCAGCGGTAGATAAATGTTGGCTTGCAGCATAGAACTCTCTCTGCTCCTGCCCAGGAGCTGTGTGTGGTGGTTGCTAACCCATCTTAACCAAACTTTTCCAGAAGTGTTTCCCTTCTGCGTGTTGGACTTGGCAGTGTAGGGTCTGGTTTGCAGAGGCTTGGAGCACTAAGCAGATCTGGGTGTGGGCTGTGCTCTGCATGCAAACAGCCCAGGGACAATTTGGGTTGTCAAGGACCTCATCTGGGCAGTCCCCCATGAAGTACTGGGGAATACAGAATCACCAGGGTGGGAAAGAGGTTTTGAGATTGGGTCTGACTATAAAGCCAACTCTGCCAAGTCTGTGGCTGCACCATGTCTGATATATATGCTGTTTGGAAGGGTAGGGAAGGTTTGGGTTATATGTGGCACCTTAAAAAGAGGTTCAAACCCTCTCCTACTGAACATCCAAAATAAACCTTAACTACTAGTTTTATTTTTCCTTTCAACTTGGGGATGATAGTGGTTTATCTCCCAAGGAAGCTGTCAGAATCGAATTGCACTCATACTTACTGTCAAGAGGGGCTGTTGGTGGAAGGTCTGCGAGGAGGCGTTTAACTCCTCGGAGTAGAGCTGGGGTTGTGTGTAGTCCGTAAGGAATGCTGCCTCGTGCTGGATGATGAGCTTAAAACAAAATACCCTGTTGGAGACATAAGTCCTGCCCACTGAAGGAGTTGTGTAAGGAAAACTGGTGTTAGGCTGAGCTGGCATTGGATTGAAAAATGTATCTGCACAAAATAGTCTCAGTTATTCCTAACTTTTTTAGGAATAAATAAATAGTCTTATTTATTCCTAACCATTCCTTATTTATTCCTAACTTTTTTAAGTGGATGTCATTGCTGGTTCTGTGTTTCCAATGTTTATCTCTAAAGTTTTCTGGTATTCTTAAAAAACAAAACAACTGAAAAAGCCAAGGAAGCCCCCGTGGTCTGGATCTGTCTCCAAGCCTGGGTTTAGCAGCCAGATGAGAACACCTACACGAGGACCTCTGTAACACAGGCTGACAGGGTAATTTAACCGGTGTTGGGTGATGTGGAGCAGCATGAGGTGTGAGATGTCTTGCCTGTGTGCTTCATGGATGGTTGCTGACAGCAGAGGTAAGAATAAGGAGTAAGCATCTTTGTGCTCCGCTTCAGGCTCTGCTGGGGTGGGTTTCTAGCAGCCAAACTTGGCTGGGGATCATCAGTACAGCAAACCAAACTGACTGTAGGCATTGATGAGATGGCAAGTCTGCAGCAGCTATCATGTAAGACCTTCTTAAGAGTCAGTTGTGTCAAATGATCTTGGTCTTAACTCTGCAGAAGTGTGTTATGACTAAGGGAAAAGAATTGGCTGTCCCTTTGAGTTAAGAATGGCTTCAGTGCTGTCTCAGAAATATCAAATCTTAAAGGTCAGAAAAAACCTCTACGATCATCAAGTCCAACCATCAACCCAACATCACCATGTCTCTTAAGACAAATAGTCCATGGAAGCAGGGATTCAGATGAATAATCTTTAATTGATGAATAATTGCTAATTTAATTCAAGTTGATTGGATGGTTATACTTAGAAATTAGGAACTGGATGTGCATAGTTGGCGTATGTTGGGTTGAGCTGAGAGGGTGGTTCTGTTCAGTGTTGATGTTAAGGACATGAGTGACGTCGTGGGTTAACTCAACTCCTGTGTTGTACGGAGGTGGGAAAGGCTGCAGCTATGTCAGGAGTAACACTGCAACTCCTCCTGATGATCTTCAGAAACAAGAGTGCCATTCAGTTGCTCTACCTGCACAGGATGGCTTCTGCAAGCTTCAGTCAAACTAAAACCAAGTGTAGTGTATAGGGCCAGTGCCCAGAACTTGAAAAAGAGAAGGCTGAATGGGAAGACAGGGTTCTTGAGGAATGAAGCAAGCTGGTGTGAGCGGGGAGTAAGAGAGTGTTTGGTAATGAGATTGAGTGGAGGTCAAAAGGAGCAGGAAAACCCCTCCAAGAGCAACAGAGTGGCCTGTGTCAGGAGATTGGGACGTCCTTGTTGTGGGATGTCTTTAAGAACAAGTATTCATCCTGACACCTTGAGCTGAGTTAGAGCAAGAGGTAGACTAGATAACTACTGCTTTCTGTTGCCATCTCCACTAGTTCTTTCTTTCTTTCCTGTTTCTTCTACAGCTTGGCTTCCTTCAGCCTTCTCGTTTTTCTGCTTTTATTGAGTTGATCTTTACTCTCCCCTTCTCAGTGTCTGATCCTCGCTTTTCAAACTGTGTTGGCATCCCGGCCTTCTTGCTCCAGTAATTCCCCATCTGGGTCCTTTTCTATCGCCTCGAACTTGCGTGTGTCTTAATGTGAAACCCTTGGGGTACTGCAGCTCCTGAGGCCGCTGGAGAGCCTTAGCGTGGAAAAACCAGCCTTGTTCTGCAATGTCTGAGATATTTTGGCTGAAACTTAAATATTTTTATGTTTTAAAAAATTCATCTGGAAGCAGACATCCAAGTTGGGAATCGTGAGCCGGAGTCGTTGAAGTATTTCGTGTTAAACAACCCAAAATAGGACCTGCTCATGGGAAGCAGCAAATGCCCTTAGCACGGTCACGCCACCAAGCCTCTGTGTGTGTGTGTGTGTTTTTGTTACCCTCTGAGCACACATTATACAAGGGGATGATACTTTATCTTTCATGACTTTTCATCCAGCTTGACAGAGCACTTACAGAAACAGATAAGCCAGCAAGGCCCAACCTGGATGGGGATGAAAGCGTCGTGCTTCTGCCATGGGCCTGGGCTCCTGCACACTCACACACACACACAATGAGCCTGTCTGGCCTCTTGGCACCGTTAGCGTTTTTCCTTGAATAGTTCAAGCCGTAAAATAACTGCTCAACATTTGTCTTCTCAATTATGTGGATTTTTCCACAGTTAGTCAATCCCTACCTCACCCACACCGCGGTGGGGAGGGGGGAAGCTGTCTTCCTTCATCTGTCTTCACGGTGATCAGAAATGTTGGAGAAATTACAGCTAAGAAAAAAATGAGGTTTGGGGTGGGTTTTTTTTGTTGTTTTTTAAGCTGTTCAGGAATTTTCAATAAGTATTTTGATCTTAAACATCCTGTTTGTTACGTCTCTAGTTTTCTAGTGGGGCTTATGGAGAGCTCTAGTAGGGATGTAAGCCTCAACTTTTAGCAGAAGAGATCTTCAGGCCGCTGAGTTAAACTGTTTAAAAAGAAAACAAAACCTAGCTGTAATTGTAGCTATTTCAACACTGATGATTTTTTTCCGTGTTAATTTAGCTTTTCCCCCATTCAAAAAAAAAAAAAATCCCAAATTGAGACCATAGAGAGGAGATTTATTTTCCTAGCCTGCTTTCCTACTCTCTCAGGGCAGCTGTCTGTCATGCGTCGTAAAGCGGCAGCAAGGCACAAAACCCGTCTGTTCTCCTGCACAGCCCCGTTCTGGTAAGTCACGTACCCGGCTGTGGGCAGCTCAGACTCTGCAGCCTCACCTTATGCAGAGCAGCCCTTCCTGGACACTCTGGGAGGCTGTTCTGGGAGTTTGTGTATGAATTTATTTTACCGAGGTGTTATTAGCGGTGGGGTCCCCGGCGCTCTCGCTTGCTCCCTGTGAGCCCACGTCCCGGCTGCTTCAGCGTTATCCCAGGATGACATATCACGGTGTCTCTGGGCAGTATTTTATTGTTGAATCTTTAACACCACTTAGGCTAAAAATAGTGGTTTATTTTTAAATGTTTGCTATTTGTGGCAGTGAAGCACATCTTGAGAGTTTATGCTTTGAAAGACTCTAAACTTAGTGCTTCCTCTAACCCTTCCCCTTTCAGAGGAATTTCTTTAGAGGATTTATGGGGGTAAGAAGTAGTTGACTGCTCTGTCCCACAGCACTTGCTGACTTGCTTGCATTACTGGGGAGAAGGTGGTGCTCAGGCTTGAAAGGAAGTCATGCTTGGTAGGAACCATATGCTCTTGCGTCATGGTGATTTTGGTGAGTGGGCTGTTGGAAGCTTAATAGGCTTTTAATAGATTTCCCAGAGAACTTGTAGGGTCCAAACCTGAATGGTTATAGCACAAGAGAGAATAAGATCCCCAAGTTTCTGGGCATGTTATCATGAGGTATTGCTGGAATCCAGAGAGTGCTTTGAACTGGATTTGCTCTCACCGAGCAGGTTGGTGACGCTCTCCAGCAGAGTCTCCTGGTTTTCCCATTACCTCCAAGCGTGCTTCCAGCTCATCTCACCTCCTGCCTTTGCATGGAGGAACTCTCTCCCCTGTTCTCCTAGACACTGAGTAGAAT
This sequence comes from Heliornis fulica, assembly GCA_013399135.1. NCBI lineage: Eukaryota > Metazoa > Chordata > Aves > Gruiformes > Heliornithidae > Heliornis > Heliornis fulica. The sequence continues at coordinate 83,569 of VXBZ01008834.1, read as the reverse complement.
ATATTGCTTCTACGCTGCTGAGGTCATCTGGTGATGATGGCTTATCATGCCTGACCTCACTGCTGCTGACTTGTTGACAGGCTGGTGTCCAACACAATGTAAAATACAGAGCAGCAGTTGTTGCTCCCAAAGAAGTTGGGCTTGAGGTGAGACAAGAGGAACAGTCCACAGGTACAGGGTGGACTTGTCATGTGGAGTTTTAAAGGCAGTTTAAGTCTTAAAGGAACTTTAAGGGTTTACGAGAGCCATTTATTTGTTTGGTGTTTTAAAAATTTATTTATTTAGATTGTAGCCTCTTCTGTGCTAGAACTTTTTCTTGAATGCCAGGTTGATACAGTGTGAGGAGGAGTTTGGATAATGGGGTATAGAGGTGAGGTGGTGGAGCAGGATAATACTGTGAATTACCAGAGCTTGGTCTCCCAGTTGGAGGTAGGTTGAGATCAGGGCAACCCAGTAGCCTGGAGGGATTGTTTGAGAGTGACACATTGAAAAGCCTGTGCAGCAGTGAGCCCCTGGATGGATGCAGCCGAGGCTGATACCATCTGCTCCCAGTGCTGCTGGGGAAAATCCCTTCCAGACCAGCTGAGGCTGCTCCAGCCCCTCTCCTACTGAAACGCAGATCTACTTGTGGCATCTGTATGGAAGATTGATAGACCCTATTGCATTTCTCAGTCACCAGGCAGCTTCAGTTCTTTGCTGATCTGTTCTGCAATAAATAAACATAACATATGGAATCGCTTTGGTAATCAGCACCCCTCAGAAAGCAGCAAATGAAACGCACATCTTGCAGTGCTCCGGCCACAGCGAGGATGGAGAGCAGGGCAGAGTCTGAATGGGAAATGTGGTTGTCTTTTTAAATACTGCTTAGGTATTTGTAAAATCTGCTGGCAGATCCAGTCTGGAAGAGTCAGGTAGTACTTGGTTACACCCAGATGTTGAAACCAGCCCCGTGGGTCCCAGTCTGTCAGATGTGTGTATGCAGTTCATCGCAGTGAGGTGGAAGCAGAAGCGAATGGGGACAATTGCTCGCTCAAAGCTGTGATTTGGTCATAATACTTATTGTGACTTGCACATGGGATGCTTTTAATATGGTGAAGTTGATACCTTACAGCATTGTGAGATTGCTTAAAACCAGATAAAATAATGGTGCTCTTGTTAAAAAAGTAACTTCCTTGCGAGTTTGGGTAGACTAAGTCTTATTCAGTCTCTTTTTTTGATTTGCTGATGTGTTAAAATATGTCTTATCCCTATGCATCCCAAAACAAATAAGGAAATAATGGGATTATCCTCCTTGTGCTGTGCATTATGAAAAATACCCTGTCTTGCTGCCTGACTATCCCTTTCTTGCTGCCCCGCTGGCCTCTGGGTGTGATGCACACGTTGTCACTGGCTTATATTGGATCTCAAGAGCCAGAGTAACTCTCCAGTATGACAGTACTACAGGGCTTGGGGGTGGAAGCAGACATGGTTCTTCTTTCCTCTCTCCCAGCAGTGTTCAAGAAATGCCTTAGCACGAGAGGAGCAAGTGACATACTTGAGTAAAAGACAGCGCGATACGAAGCGGCTGGCGTCAGGCTGCAGGGGCACCCTCCATCTGTCTCTTGGCCATGTCAATCCCATTGTTCTGAAATTAACTCCAGGGGTGTTTGATCTCAGTGTTTGGTTGGAAATTCTCATACAGAACTAAGTCTTGATGAAAAATGTTGGGTTGGAGGCCAGAGTCTTTAGTCTGAAGCATCTGTGCCCCGATAGCCTTTTTTCCAGGCTCAGGGTGGGAATTGGAGATACCTGTGTGTGTGAGAGTGATGAGTTTGGCCCTGGGATAGTGAGGCCATGGTGTTCCCAGTTCCAAAGAAGGATCCCTGACAGATTGATCTGGGGGCCTGGAGACTCCAAAGCTTCTTGTGGCCACTCAGCTGAACCCACTGCATCCATCTCCCCATAGCTTAGCAGAAACACTGGAAGGAGTGTTGGGTTCAGGTACTGCCAGAGATCTCAGCAGGTTGGTTTCGGTCCGGTTTGGGCAGAGCACATGTGAAAATCAGCTCATGCTTGGCATAAACTCCCAAAATGCTTTTTCTTTATAACTTCATGGTTTTAGTGCTGTGTGAAAACAGCGTGAGCAGCAGCATAAGACATCCATCTCCCCCTGCCAAAGCCAAGCTGTTGTGTTTGTGCCCACCTGCAGACACCTCTGGCTGTGATGCCCCACTGTGATGCTGGGGAGAGGTGCTGGGTGCCAGCTCCTCCTTTTGGAAAGACTGCAGAGCACTGGCTTACTTCTGGGGGCGGAGAGAAGAGGTTTTTGGTAGTGTGCAAGAGAGTTATAGTGGGAGAAATGGTGATTTTTGGGAAGAAACTTGGGAACGATTTAATTTAGTATGTTGAAACTCTTCTAATTGCTTTTATGCTGTGGAGGTCTAGTATCTCTGGGGTAGCATAGCTCTGTAGTGCTGGAGGGGCCTGAGGTGGTCCTTAGATTGTGGAAAAAAAATCCATCATGACTCGTCTGAGCTCTGAAGTCTCCTTGAAAATGCTCTGGTAGAGACCTGTTCACTGATCTGCTTCATTGTCTTCCTGAGCAGGCTTTGCCTTGGGTGTGTAGGGTAAGCAGGACTTCCCCCTTTTCCAGGATCTGGAGGCAGGTAGGGCTCACCAGTTGGAGAGAAAGCAGGAGATGCCCATTGGCACTGCTGCATCCCACAGGAATGAGCTGCGAGTCAAAACAGTGTCCCAAGGTGAGTTTGTTCCAGGCTGGGGGAATCCAGGACAGTGCCCCAAGCAAGCTGGGGGACTGTGGTGGGCCTCTTAAGTTTGGCATTCTTTGTCTCTTGAACTCCTGCATCCCACCCAGGCGTTTACTGATGTGCCTCTGCTTGCAGTTGGGAAGTAGCTCCATTACCTGCTGCTATTTTGGAATATCAGCGTTTTCCATATCCCTCTGTTAGCCAGTTGCTATGTGATAGGGTGTGGGTATCTCACTACTGTAATTGGGTTTTCAGCCAATGTTTGTAGATAACAGGGGACTTTGCCAAAGAAAATTAGCAACATGAATTGAACTCTAAAGTGGCCTTCAGAAACCTGGTATTATAAATTAATAGAACATCAGATAAGCTGATTGAGCTTAGGATACAGACTACTTTTTGTGTAACAGTTCCTGTTAGAAATAACTATTTTCACTTGGAAATTATTACTGTGACAAGGCTGCCTCAGAGAACCAGCCTGTGGATGGAGAGAGAAGGCTGTAGCTTGGTGCACGTTGTGGTGTTAGGAGTGGAGAAGAGTTTGTGAGAAGAGACTGAGGGAAACCGTGTCGTTCTCTACAGCTACCTCAGAGGAGGTTGTAGTGAGGGGGAGGTTGGTCTCTTATCCCAAGGAATGAGCAAAAGGACAAGAGAAAATGCTCTCAAGTTGTGCTGGGAAGTTTAGATTGGATATTAGGAAATATTTCTTCACCCAAAGGGCTGTCAGGCATTGGAACAGGCTGTCCAGAAAGGTGTCACCATCTCTGGAAGTGTTCAAAACGTGTAGATGTGGTGCTTCAGGGCACGGTTTAGTGGATGATGTGGTGTTGGGTTGGTGGTTGGACTTGATCTTGGAGGTCTTTTCCAACCTTAGGGATGATGCTATGAATCTGTGATAAGTTGGCCTTGATGATACATTTGCTGGCACTGGTGCATCTCTGTGGCAGCTGGGGTCAGTGACCAGTTGACTTTTTCTGCTGTTTTGTGGTACTTCACCAATCACAGGTAATTGTAGCTTGAGTAGAGTATAGCCTATTCAGCTGAGTGTGGTACTTTCCACTGGTTAAGCTGTTGTGACTTCACTTCTTACTGGAAACCTCTCCCCACCCCCCCCCCCCCCCCATTTGATGCTTTGTTTCAACAGGAACTCGAATAGTTTTCCTTATGGGTAACGTGGGTGGTGAGCTTTCAATGAAAGGAAAATGACTTTCCTAGTTGGAGACCACAGGACTTTTGTAAGGGAAAGTCTGAAGGTTTACACATGAAATCAGTGTGTTCCTCCTCCTTGTTACAGGGCTGTGCCTTCATCCACAGTGGTTGGTGATTACTCCTAGAGCACAGGGCTTAGGTTCAGTGACACTGAGCGTGGAGGAGCTGGAAGAGCTCTGAGAAGTTCTTCACATCTGGGTGCTGCAGAGAATGAAAGATACTTTCTGTAGATGAGTCTCAGTAACCTCTTGCTCTTCCTGACTTCATTGTCATTCTCAAAGCCAGTCTAATCCCTCCAGTTCATTTCTCAGCTTTCTGAAGAGTGTTTTCGAAGTACTCTTGTCCTAGACCAGAGCTGGGGTCAACAGATTTAACCTGATCATTGGTTTTTCCCTATGGAGCTCCTACTGCTTCCCTCTGGAGCAGGCTGGGTGATTGTTGGGCAGTTGCTCAGCACCTGTTGGTTGCATTCTAGGTCTGCAGCTGTGTGGCTGCAGCAGGACTGTGGTGGGATGCGTGGCTGAAAGGAGACCCCTGTTAGGAAGGGTAGTCTGGTGCTGCTCCTCAGGTCTTGGCCAGTGACAAGGAGAAGCTTGCTGGGACCTGTGGGGCTTGCTATGCCTCTGGGGTGCTTTGACAGAGAAGCAGCTTATTCTCCTCACCCTGGAGCCACTCGTGTGATGGAGCACATACAACCCATAATCTCAGGGGAGGGGAGCTGAGGGCATGGAAGGATGCTCTTGTTTGGAGGTGCTGACTGTGGTTCCCTCTCTGGGGAGGGGGCTACTTGCTACTGCACCTTTCTTCTTTCTGTTCTCCAAAAAGGAGGATTAGGAGTGCTGGGGAGGCAGGGAATGATGGCAGTTTAAGCTTCCCTTACCCTGTCTCATCTCATTTTGTGTTTGTACTTACTAGCTCTAGTGTGGCCTCTTAGCGGTGGTAGGACCCGTTGGCACGCGAGAGTGGCAAGTGAGGCACCACGGCGGGACCACCGACACCCCCTGAGAACTGGGGGGCTGGTTTGGTAATGTGGCATCACCTTCTCACCTGAGAGGCTGTTTTAAAACCCAGGGGGCAGATGAGAGAAACTGACATCTGAGTCAGGGACTGATTCTACCTTCTCTTAACACTTGAAACAGATTTTATCTCCCGGCAAGGTGCTGGAGAAAGGAAACCAGCCTGTTTAGTGGACTCGTGCACTGACCCGTGTCAGGGGCCAGGGTGAAACACCTTGTGATCCTCCTGCCCACGCTGCAGGTCCATGTCCAAGAGGCACGTTTCAGTTTCACATCCCAGCATACGGAAACTCTTTGAAGTGGAAATAACCCCAAACCTGCTGTAAGCTTCTCCAGAGGCTCTGAATCCAACTGGAATTCCTGTTGGAATGGCAGGAGAGGTTTGTTCAGTGTTGGAGGGCTGCACCCCTCAGCGGCAAACATACATCCGAAATATAATGATTGAAGCTGATGGAAAAGAAATCCTGTTGCCTTGGTGTAAACATAAGACAGATTTCCTACTCCCCTTTCAGATGCATGACATCACAGTGCAGATGTGATGGCATTTCAAACATCATTTTCAAGGCTGCTGGATCACCTGATAGGTGTTCTGGTAGGAAAAGTGACATTCCAGACCATTAGAAACTCAGATTGTTTGTTCTCAGCTTGGTCGTGCCGAGTCGCTGCTTTCGTGGGGAAATGCCCAGCTGCGGGTTGGGAGTTTCTCAACTTCTCCATTTCTTGCTGTTAGGGAATGCAGGCTCAGAGCAGTGACAACCAACAGCTATTTTGAATGTCCCTGTTTTTATTCTGGAGGTAATATTTGCTCTTCTGTCCCTGCTGACAGACAGGGCTTTGGGTTTCTTTGAATAATGGAGAAAAAGCATTAATGGGGGAATCGTTTCAAGAGAGCATATGCCAGACCTGTGCTGATTTCAGCTTGATGACAGGTGGAATTAGATCATTTAGGGTGTCTGTGGAGTTGCCCTTGTTTGATTATTTTTTTTAAGATGGTTATGTTTATTTTTGTCATGAAAACCTTTATGAATTTCAAGTGAAACTGAATTGAAGGCTGATGAACGTTCTTATCTCCAAGGTAAAATGCGGGTGTGAACCTGACCCCAGCTGTCAGCCAGCTGCAGGGATCATCTCCACGGGAAGGTGAATAGAGTGTGGGGCAGAAAGTGCCCAGGAACTGTTTTCTGCTCTGCTTTCCACGTCCCAGTGGATGTTTGCTGACATCATCTACCTGTTAAGAGGAACTCACATAGTCTTTAGGAGTTAGGAACTGTTTAGCTGTCGTTGGGACTGCAGATACTTGGCTGTCTGGCAGGACTCAGGGATACTTGGTTTGTTGGAGTGTGTCAGGAGACCTTGTTTGACTAAAACAGAGGGAAGTGCTGTGGGAGTGTTGTGGCCTGGCTCCTTGTCCAACTTGTTAATGTTGTCCACACTGTTAAATTTGATGGTTGAGTAGCTTTATCCTCTGAAGCGAGTGGGGAGATTGAGCGCAGCACTCACCTCAGAGTTGCCAGGAGCCTTTATGAGGAATATGTTTCAAACAGGTCTTCTAAAACAATGCTTAAAGACATCAGGGTGTAACAGAGCAGCTGAGCATTAAGAACAGGCGATACCATTTGCCTAAAATCATCTGAATGTACTGATGTCACCGAGCCACAAGCGCAGGAGAAGTGCCCTCCTTCGGCTGTGGGCTCCAGACGTTCCCTGCGCTGACTGGCACCATTGGCTGCAGCATGAGGTGTGTGTCCTGGCAGGGAGAAGCTTTCTGGTTGTTGGTGTATGTTAGGTGAAAATAAGCTGCAGAGCTGTAGTCCAGCCCAACCATCCTTGGTAACTCAGGTTGTTCATTGCTGCTCTGCTGAATTTCCCATCGGATCCCCTGTGGGAAATTCAGCAGAGCAGCAATGAACAGAGCAGCAATTTTATCAGTTTCCTGATAAAACCACTGGGATTTCCACATTTGGCTTTGCTCAGGAGATCCTGGGTACATTGGGAAGACTTGTTGGTGCTGGCAGTGCCCGTCAGACACTGCTTCTTTTTCTGCCCAGAGCTGAAAACTGAGTAGGTGTCACCTACTCAGTTTTCAGCTGAGTAGGTGACACCTGGCAGCCCAAAGCTGCCAGGAGTGCTGCTGGTGGATCTCTGGTGGGTCTGTCTGTCTGTGTCCCTTCCCAGAGAGGATGCTCTTGTTCCTGTACCCCCACTGGCAGCGAGAGGAGCTGGGAGCCAGGCTGGTGCTTGCTGCCGTGGTGCCTGGTACCTTGTATGGCAAATGGGGGTTCAGAGGGGAGCGTGAATGTGGTGCTCGTGGTTCACCTGCAGTCTGCTTTTAGGGTGTTGGAGGGGTTGGAAGACTCCCTCCTGGATAAAAGGGGGACGAGTGGGGGAAGAGAAATCCAACAATTTAATACATTTGCATGTTCCTGTGTGCCTTTCCCAGCATCCTAGGCATGAAAAATACCAGTGAGCTTCCCTTTGGCCCCAGGGGAAGTAAAAAGGAGTCTCCAGCTGGAATTCATGAAACTTTGCTGAACAAATGAGTGGTGTCATGGGTTTGTGGTGATCTCTCTAGAGCAGAAGTGTTGTGCTGAGGGTGAACAGCCGTTTCATGCACACTTAAACTGTCCTGAACCACTTCCCTCCCCAGTCATTCTTCATCCTTTCCATGTGGGAGAGAAGCACAGAATAAAGAGGAGAGTTGGAAATCAAAAGGTGTATTTTATCCCTTGTAAAAAGAAGGCACTGCTTTTCTTGCTTTTAATATCACCTCAAGTAATGAGTGTGTGTTATTGCCGAGGTGCTTTTCAAGCGTGGGGTCAGCAAGTGGCTACAGGTTTGATGATCCTGCAGCCCTGTGCCTGGCAGTGATGCTGTTGCAGAGGAATGTGTTTTTCCCCTCCAAGACTTTTCCTCAAAACAATTGCCCAACCTTTTAAAAAAAACCCCAAGTGCCTTCTGGAGGGGAGGAGGGGATGGAGGGGGTTCCTTGGCAGGAAAGGGTTGAGCACGTCCCCCTACTCGGTAGTGAAGGGTCCCTCCCATCTGATCTTCTCCTGAGAGCTGGGTACCTGTCTCCAGGGTCTCTTTCTCCATCCCAGCGAGGAGATGTGCTTTACATGCCTTGGGTGTGTTTGGCAAAGTGCTCAGCCAAGGTTTTGGCATGGCTGTAGCTCGTGTCTCAGCCCCTCAGAAGTGTGGCTGTGCTCATGTGATTCCTGTCTCCTGAATACAACTCCGAGCAGTTTATTTTCTGAAGTTGGCTTATGGCTGTGGCCAGTGAATTCAGTGGGAGAATGCACTGAAGTAAATGAGGGAAGGACTGTTCTGCATCCATGTCTTCTCATTTACACTGCTCAGCACTGAGTGACTGCTGATGGGGAATAAGTGTTGCTGACCAGGAGCGGTGTGGTGTGTCCTGCCCCTTTCAGGCAGGGACAGGCAGTCCTGCCTGTGTTTCCTTGGAGGAGCCATCCTGGAAACAATTCCTGTGCTCAGCTGGCCCTTTTGGGCTGAGGTTACCCAGGACAGTGTTTGACCCTTGTTTTGCTCTGTGTAGTGTGCTTCATAGAAACCCAGGCTGGCTTGGGTGGGAAGGGCCCCCAGAGCCCCCCAATGCTCACTGCACCATGGGCAGGGACACCCCCACCAGACAGGGCTGGGGATCCAGGGGCAGCCCCAGCTTCTCTGGGCACCCTGTGCCAGGGCCTCCCCCCTCCCCAGGAAGGATTTGTGCCCCCCCAGCTCCTCTCCCTCTGCTCTCCTGCAGCTGAAGGCCACTGTCCTGAGCCTGGCCCTCCTGCCCTGGGCACCAGCCCCTTTCCAGCTCTCCTGGAGCCCCTTGAGGGATTGGAAGGGGCTTTGAGGTCTCCCCACAGCCTTCTGTTCTCCAGGCTGAACCCGCCCAGCTCTCCCAACCGGAGCAGAGGTGCTCCAGCTCCAGCCCAGCTCCAGAGCAGAGGTGCTCCAGCCCTCAGGTCATCTATGTGGCCTCATTTGGACTTGCTCAAACGTACGGGTCTCCCCAGCACAGCACGGAGCAGAGGGGCAGAATCCCCCCCCCAGACCTGCTGGTCACACTGGTGGAGATGCAGCCCTTGTTGTGGTTGGACTAGGAGAGCACATTCCTGGGTCATGTTGAGCTTCCAACCAGTGAACATCCCCAAGTCCTCCTCAGGGCTGCTCTCATTCCGTTCTCTGCCCAGCCTGTTGCTGTGCTGGGGATTGCCCCAACCCACGTGCACCACCTTGCACTTGGCCTTGGCACTGTTGAACTTCACGCAGTCCACATGGTCCCACTTCTCCAGCCTGTCCAGGTCCCTCTAGACCTATCTGGATGCCATCCCTTCCCTCCAGTGTGTCAACCCTCTACACAGCTTGGTGGCATCGACAAGCTCACTGGGGGTGATTGTCCATGTCACCAACAAAGCTGTTAAACTGCTCCAGTCCCAGTGCTGACACCTGAGGAATGGCACTTGTCTCTTACAGCCCTTACTTCCCTGTTCCTTATGATTTCATCTGACTTAATCCAGTCATGTCCCCATGTCCTTTCCTCAGCAAGAGAGAGGGAAGTCGGTATCTTCATTTTCCCTGCGTTCCTTCCCTGGCATTGGTCTGGTCAGTGATCTTAAACGAGAACCAGAAACAAATGTCTCGTGTGGGTTTCTGTGTTTAGCAACCCAAGTCCTTCTCAGCAAAGAGCTCTGGCTCTGGGGTTTGCTGTTTGTGAGTTGTTGACTCTGTTACAAGAACAACACGGGCACTCCTCTGCCGCAGGAGCTGCTCGTGTGGTCCGTGAGCTGAGGATCCAGGAACCTGCTGTGTCCATCTGCCACCAAGCGCGCTACCAGCAGCAAGTGCTCTGTGATGCCTTCGGGTCGGGCAGCTTCTCCTGGGGGGTGCTGAGCCCTGGATGGTCGGCAGGAGCCCTGGAGGTGAATTCTTTCCGGAGTCCTCAGGAAAAGGGAGTCTGCGTGCGCCGCGCAGTCGGTAACCTGGAAGCGAGGCCAGCGGATCACTGCGTGCCGCATTCCTCCAGCCATTCCCCGGGGGCGCCGTGCAGGATGATGGATATTTCAGCATCTTTGTTCTTTGTTTTCCTTCTAACGCTGGAGGAGTTTAAATCACTGGAAGAGAGGGCTTGACACTTCTCCAGTTACACAAACAAGTGGTGCTGCGCTGACTAAAGCCCAACAGCATGTTTTCGGGAGAGGTGAAGCGGAGACCTCAGATGCCGTTCTTTGGGAAAGGTCTTTCTTGAAGTCACGGCTGTGACATGGGCGTTAAGCTTCTAGGGATTGCAAGGACTGGGACATTGTTGTGGAGCCTGGGATGCTTTCCAGTAACAGTGTGTGTCTAACGAGGGGCTTATCACCATGGAGCGGTTGGGCCGAGGTCCTGAATAAAATATACTGTGTGTTGTCAGACGCTTCACTAAAAGAAAATAGAAGATGTTGGCTTACCTTTTAACTTCTGCTGGTTCTTGCTCTTAAAATAATAATTCTCAGGGAAATATTAATTTGTTCCAGCTTCTATGGAGCAACCCCCGATCCCCCAAACCTCACCCAGGAGATATATGACTGCGTAGGTGCAGCTTCACCAAAGCAGATCTCAAGTTGCACATTAACTTCTGGTTCGCAGCAGCAGCAGCAGCAGCAGCATGTGGATTTTGAGAACCTCAAGCTGTGGTACCAAAGGTGCTCTCTCCTGGACACCTAGGAAGGTCTCTGCTTGTGGCTACTCTTGAATAGTTGTGGGCTGGTGGTTGGAACTCTGGTCTTTCATTCTTGGCTTGCCCAAGGACTCCCTGTATGGCTTTGGGTAGGGGCTCTACCTTTCTCTGTGTTTCTTGGGCCCCAGAAAAGGTATTTCCCCTGTTATGGTGCTTATTTCCTCCTCTTCTCTGAACATTAGTTGGCTAAAAATCTGTGGGATTCTTTGATGTGCCATGAGATACCTCTTGCCTGATCCTTCATGTTTTCTTCATCATGGTTCATATGATCATCTGATGGAGTTCCTAAATACCTTTCTCTGGGATGAAGCCCGAATTTATCTTCAATCCAGTGAGCTTCAGCAATGGACTGACCGTGTCCTGAGCTGGTCCCAGATCTCACCAAATACTTGCTGGTTTGCTGGGGAGAGAGTCAGCATAGCATGGAGTGAGTGATGAGTGTGCTTGGGGCTACCACAGCAGTTGGAGTCACTGCACCTGGACACGGCCTGGTGAAGAAAAAAATCTCTTAATTTTCAGTTTCTTGTCCCAGAAGAATGAATTTGAGGAGAAATGAGCCCAGGGAAGTGAAGGCTGGGGAGCCATGGAAGAGCACAGAGGGAGGCTCTGATGTTTCTGTTGAATAGTGTGGCCAGATGGGATGGGTAGGAGATATGGTTTGCTTTCTGTTCGTGTTCTGGCAGTAAAATACTGGGCAGGGAAATAATATTGGAGCTGGAGGAGAATATTGGTTCAAGAAAAAATGGGAATAAATTGACCGTAAATAGAACAGACAAGAAAATAGCTTGTTTTATTTTGTTTTGTTTCTTTTAACTGAGAGATAGGAAATTCCAGAGTAGCTTCCAGGAGAAAAAATGGGCAAAAAAATTATCTGTTCTTAAGGTGGAGTTCAGTTTACCAAAGAGTTTGTGACTCAGTAGGAAGGGAACTGGCCAGGATCTGCAAGTTCTTCTCGTGTTTCCATCTGAGGATGTGTGCTGCTGCGTCAGAGCGATAACAACAGCTGGAAAACCACATTTAAAACTTATTTTTAAATATGTAATACAATTCCAGTGAAAAAGCAGCAGTGTTTTGAGTCTATAGAATGGCAAATCCAGGTATAAATTATTGTAATTCTTTCATTTTATCAAAACCTGTCTTTTAAAAAGGCCACTGGGTTGTGTAACATGTAAAGATGCATCCGGGGAAAAAGCCCACGGCCCAGGCTGCCTGGAAGAGACACGTTACAGGCTCTGGGGGCAGTGGAGGAGATCACCATTAATAATTTTTAACCTACATGAGCTTGTATTATGCTGCTAATTTTTTCCTGCTGCTGAATTAATGTCGATGTTGAAAGTATAAACAATTCCCTGAATCAAATTTTGTTTGGTTTGCCTTGTCCCACAGATTAACAAATCTGATTACTGCATTTAAATTTAATACCCCAAAAATTCCCGAAATGAATGATTCACTGTGAGGCCATGAGCAGATGTAATTATCTATGAAAACTAATGAATCATGTCGTTAGGATATTTTTCCTTGCAGCTGTCTCCAATTAATACGTCCGTCAATGCCGAGGGTAACGGCGCCGTGATCCCGGCGTGTAGGTACGGCCCTATCGCCGCGCTCCCTGAGGAATTAGGAATTCTTGGGAAAGGAGAAGCGGTGCGGATGTGTTTGGGAGATACTGGTGAGGCATCACTTTCACCATTCCCTGCACTGGGAAACCTGTGCAGAGCTCGGATTTGAAGCTTTTCCACGCTGATTCGCTCTGTCATATTTTTAGCTGGGATTGGGATGTTCAGGCTGAGCGGCTGATCCCTGTGCTGCCCGGTCCTGCATAGCTCAGGGTGGGACGTGGTACCCACAGGGGTGGACAAAGGACTTGTTTTACTCTCTGCTCAAGTGGAGGATGTTGTGTCCTTAACAGACAGCTCAACTGCCCTGTACAGAGCTGAATGAATTTAGTTAAGTGTTAAAGGCAAATTCCACAACCCTGGAGAGGAAGGACTTTATTTTCCTGGGGTGTTACAGATGTGGTACCCAAGTGACTCAGCACCAGCTGGTCCCCTGGGCTGGCTACCCAGTTCATCTGCTCTAGAAATGTTTTATTTGTAAATCCCTGATGTTTCAGGGTACTGCAGCAAATGTAGGTGTGTAACACTCAGTGGTAACTTGGTGCCTGTTGGTTTTCTTGGGTGTTGCTGTTGGGCTGTGTACAGCAAAGCAAGGACTGCGCAGCCCTGAGCTGTGCTGCTGGGGCTGGAAATATCTTTGGATTTAATTGTGAGAGCTGCTGAAAACTGGGGGAAAATAACCTCTCTGGGTAGTCTACGGTGGTGCAGAATAATGAACTTGGGATAAATGTACCTGGAGGGAAGGCTGCAGTTTGGATTTCCAGGCAGTGAGTTAATGCAGACAAAGACCGTGGCCTCAGGACATCTTTTCCCACAGTGTGGTCCCTGATCCGAGGTGAGAGATGCCTGTGGGGAGTGAGAATCAGTATAAAGGGCTCTTGGCTGAAGACCTGCCCAGGGGGAGGAGAGATGTGTGTGCCTCACTCTCCTGACCTGTGGAAAGGGAACAGCAGCCTTTATACAGGAGTTTCTGCTGTCTGACCGTGTCCCAGCGAGGATGGTTGTTGTCGTGGGGAGTCTGGCTCTTTTGAAGTGGATACCCCTGCTAGGGAAGAACTCCCTGGTTCCTTGGACAAATTGATCTCCTGCTGAGAATCGAGTTCCACCTCAGGCTCAGAATAACTTCACATTGTTTGCCTTCCAGGGATGTATTGATATGATCTCCTGCAAGGAGAGGCTTGGTTAAAATAGGGATTAAGAGGGAATCAGTGCAGAGTGCAGGGTATTAACAACTTGTTCACATTCCTGGGGCAGTAGGAAGGAGAAAAATAAATAACTAAATAAGCCAGGCTGCTGTTTGCTTTGTGATCCTGAAGCCTGCTTGGTGCTGATGGAGACACAGTCCACAGCGAAGCGCTGGGCTGCGGGAATGGCATCTAAGGTACATCCAATTACAGACTGTTGGCTTCTGACCACCTGTAATTGCAATTAGCAGCAATCCAAAAAAAAAATCACTGGAGGAGGGGAAGTTAGAGTGCACTTAACTGATCGGGGAGAGGCGAGTGTGTGTGGCGAGTCCTCCCTTCGCACGAGGGTCATCGTAAAAATACTGGAGTTAATTTTCACTCTGTCCTGACGATCAAAGCCAGACAAGACGGGATTTTCCTGTGGACTCGGTGAGACTTCCTATAAAAGTAATGTTTATTTAGGAAAGTGCAGCCCTATAGAACTGCAGAGAGCGGGACTTTACAAAGGAGCAGCAATTTTTGCTTTTCCCAGTGAGAGTGCGACCGGAGCTCCGCGTACGGGGCGACCTCAGAAATAACTTCAGTCACTATGTAGAGAAAGTGAGACAGTTTGTTGTACCACCTGTACTGCACTGTGTTCTCTTAGCTATTTTAATAGCTAATTAATCTTGATTTGGTTGAATTTAAGAGGTTTTTTTTTTTCCTCTCTCTTTTGGCACATATGTGCAACCTATTATATCATAAATCCCACACATTTCAGCAGATGTCATCCTGATTGTTCCCTGCAGCACAGCATACTACTAGTAAAACATTCAGGGTCAGGAACTTGGATTCTTTAACCACTGTATTCAAGGAAGCCAATTTATTGTTCTGTCGCAGCAGAAAAGGGCCGTTTCTTTTGCACCTATATCACCCGACAGCCAACCTGGAGAGGTCGGAACTGCCTTCGCGCTGTAGGTTTTGTGGGTGCATTAACCTGCCCTAAATCAAGTGTTGCACCCCACTGATGCCAGCACAGGGTATTTCTGAGTGTTTATAGTGTTTTTATGTTCCCCTCAGTCTTTGACCTGTGTCTCGTATCCTGCAATCGATAAAGTATTCCTTCTGCTGCTCTTTTTCTGTCTGCTAAAGGGTTTAAAGCAGCTTGCCTGGGGCTGGAGGAAGTGACCTTCAGATCAAATAATCCTGACTTGGCAGATCGAGGGGTTGGGTAGCTTTCTTGTGGCTATTTGTGCTGTGAAAGCTGAATAAGAATTTGCAACTTAAAGTCTTAAAATTGAATTAAGTGCGTGTGGACTGGAAAGAGCCGTGAGCGTGTCCTCAGTGGGGGCCGTTCCTCGGTGTTCGTTACTGTGTGATGTGTAACCCCTCCGAGCCTCTGACCTTCTCCCTGGGCTGTCTGTGAGTGAGGTGCTGAATGATAATAGGACTTCTAACATCTTGCATAAGAGGAGGATTTTCCCTCTCTTTTCTAAGGAAAATAAAAATTAAAATAAAAAAAAAATATAAAAAGAGATGAGAGAGGGATAGATTCTTTGCCATTTGTCACCTCTCCAGTACTTACACCACATGTCTCTTCTTGCTTTATTCATAATATACTGATGTATTCAAGCACATCTCTTCCAGTGGCTCCAGATTGTGCCTGGAGCAGTGTGTCCACAGGGCTGTGGGCAGCTCCTGCCCGTGGACAGGGTGGTGCAGCGGTGGTGAGTCTGCTCAGGTGGGGCATGGCCAGGCTCAGCCAGGCTGGGGAGGACTCCAGGGCTTCGAGAGGGGGTGCAGTTGGTAGAGGGGCACAGTTTGTGGATGTTAGAAGCTACAAACCTATTTGGCTCCGAGATGACAGTGCTTGTGGGACAGAGGTGCTTGCATAAGATACACTTTGTATTGCAAAATAGATTTTTAACATACTTTTCTTCTGATAGCAAACGACATTGTGTGCACAGAGGAGTCTTCATGGAAGAGCCCTGAGGGGAAGGACATGGGGTGCTGATTGATGACAAGCTCAGAAGGCCAGCAGTGTCCTGGGCTGCATAGAGAACAGCATGGCCAGCAGCTCGGGGAGGGGGATTCTGCCCCTCTGCTCTGGTGAGACCCCCCTGCAGTGCTGCCTCCAGCTCTGGAGTCCCCAGT
>VXBZ01008834.1:48938-67506 GCA_013399135.1 Heliornis fulica | reverse complement strand
TTCTCCTCAGGGCTGCTCTCGATCCAACTAGTAAGAGGATGTCGATCCTCCTAATAAGACTAGGAGGTAACACAGGTGACAAAGTGGATTTAATCTGGAATGGATCTGTGCTGAGGTCAGAGGGAAAAGTGCTGCCAGCTTCTTTCCTGGCTGGAACATGTGCTAAATTCTGTTACAATCCAAAGTTCATGGGACCTGAGTCCCAGGAGCAACAGGAGATCTGAGCCGAAGGGATGATAGCAAGTAGGTGAGTTGCAGGAGACAGTGTATGAAACATACTAAAATACCACATTTTTGAAAAATAAAAAATAAAAGGCTTGTGAAGAGAAGAAAAGAAAGATTTATCCCTTTGGAATGGCAGACTGTTTCCCTGGGATGCCCCCCAGGTTGTACGGGTGCTTGGGGCTGTCTCCTAACAGCATGGAGCTGAGGTTTGGTGCATCTGGATGGGACCAGAATGGGGGAGAAGGGGCTTTGGCTGACTTGGGCTTCTTGTCCTCCTCGAGGTCTTTTAATCTTCTATTTTGTTATCATTCTCTAGACCTCACCCTGGCAAAGCAGCGTTTTGGTGGGTGGTTACTGTGAAGATGCAGAGCGAGCTCTGCTCTCCTCTGACCCCATCTCACGGGGGGTGGGAGCAGCTTGCCTTTGGTGCCATCTCAATACACTGGAGCACATCTCAGTGCTTGCAGGTCCTTGTTGCTTTCCTGCTCCTTCTTAGCTGTGGTCCCCGTCTGCCTGCTCTTCCCTACCCAGGTATCAGTGCTTTACATTAAAAAAATGACAACTTTGACAATTCCTCCTTGTTTGGCTTTGCAGACAGGCACCAGGGATGTGTCTTTAGGGGCAGCATTCCTCGTTCTGGTCTTCCTTGTCTGCAGGCCAGTTGGTGGGTGACCACCCCCAACTGAAACCCTTTAATGCCTCTCTGACAGTGGGGTGCAGTCTTGCAGCAAGGAGCTCCTGGGAAAGTGTCTGTCACTCTGAGACTGGAGGTCCAGTGCCACCCAAGCCATGCAGTTCCCTGATGCCTTGTGGGACACAGCACCGAACCACCGGAGTCACCCTGCTGAGCTTCAGGGAGGTCACCAGCTTGGAAGGAAAGAACCAGTTAGACTTGGCTGGGAATTAGTGCTCTTTGCCTGCTCTTCACTAATTAAATAACCCAGTCATTTCACTGGTGTTTCACTAGTGCTGTACTGGTGGCAGAAGGGAGAGTAACTGGTGGAGTGGGACGCTGGGAACTGGCGCTTCTGGTCACGTAGGTCTGTCTTGTGCAGGAGAGGGACACGCAGAGCAGACATCTCAAGGGGCTTGCTCAGGGTTGGTGGCTTAACACACTTGGTTTGTGCCCGAGTGCTGAGATGACAGAACATACCTGGGAGGGAACTGCGAATGCCGGCTCTTTAAAAGTGGGGTGTTCCCCTGCCTCCCCTCTGTGGGGGCTGGGGACACTGTGCTTCCCTGGCTTGGGGACAGCCTGATGGGATGCTTCTTGTGAGCTTCTGGTCGATCTTGTTAACTTGCCCAGGGCTGGAACTTTCTTTAATGGGCACACAGGAATTTATGGGAACAGTTACTCACTGTCGTAACTAGAAGTGTAACACTTGGCTGTGGGGACATGTCCTCAGCTTTCCAGGTACAGGCAGAAGGTAAAGGTGTTGTTATCAGTCTCCAAGTGACACCTTGTCACACCATAACTGAGTAAGGACTGTCCCTGTGCCAGTCTTGCAAATGAGAGATTCTGAGTTCATTTCTGTGCCCCGGATCTGCTTCGGGGGAAGGGGATTTGGGCTCAGAGTTCATCCCCAAGGAGAGTCGCCCTGTCCTGCTGCTTTCTCTGGGCCCTGCAACTTCTCCCAGCACTGCTGACCAGACAGTGAATTACCTCCTGCCAGCACTGTGCCATGATTACAACTGGGGACTTGTGGGTTTTTCTTTTCCAGATTGATCCCAGTTTGGAGAAGTGGTGGTGGGCTCAGTTCCTCTTGTCCTGTGCTCCACGGAGCCTTCCTTGTATCCCACCGGGACCCCAGCCTGCTCTGCCTGCTCCTGGGATGCTCGGTCCCTTAGTGCACACAGCTCAGAGATGGTGAGCATGCAGGGCAGCTTTCCTCTTGAACAGAACGCTGTCTGCTGTGTTATTTCTGCTGATGGCATCCAAAGCAAGTACACAAAGATCTGTCCTATCCCTGTTCTCAGCCAGGAAGTGAGGCAGAGACCAGCAAAGGAATAAATACTCCATCACATGAAACTTAATCTGTTTTTAAAGAACTCCCTCTCTTCCCTCCCACCGAAGTGGAGGGTTGGTGTTTGGGGTTGTTTTTTTCTTGTTTTTAACAGTCCTGCTCTGAAAAGTCTCTCCTGGGGTGTGTCTCATCCTCACTTCACTATGTTGAGGGTTGGGTTTTTTCTATTCCAAGTTTCTGGAAGTTCTGTGGTTTTCCCTGTTACACATTTTTAATTCTAAATGCCCAAGTGAGCCTTTCCTCTTCTAAATCTCCAGAGTTACTCCATGGGGAAAAATTTAAAAAATAACATGTAAGCTTTAAATAATTTACTGTGAGAGTAATTGGGTTTATACAGCAGTTCATAAACCTTGAGCTGGTAAAAATCAAAGCACCTTAATCTGAAAAGCAGATGGGGGTGTTGTCAGGGGGACGGCTTAGAGAGTTTTCAAAGACAAATTGTTTAATTCCATCACCGCTAGGAAAATAAATAGTTCTGCAGCTCAATTGGAAACAGAAACATCTTAGAAATGAGACTTTCTTCGCTTTCAAGCATTGTTCCTTCTACCACAAAGAACTCAAAAGAAACTTGGTGGAAGGATGTGAGGAGAAACGAAAGGCAGAAGCTTCTAAACCACATTTTGCTGTTCTTACTTGAATTTTCAAGTGTTTTTCCTCCCCTCTTTCAGGGCTGACACTGTTTGAGGCACCGGTTCCGTGTGAATCGCTGATGTGTGTGATGTCTGTGGGTCGTTCCCTTCTCCCGAGCGAGGTGGCAGGACGCTGCGCCCGAGTGCCGCGGCGGGAGGCGCGCGGCGCTACTCTCCAGCCCCGCTTTTCAATACAGCGAAGCTGTTTGCTCGGATTGAAAGCTGGGAGCCATGCCTTGCCTCAGTAATGAAGGCTGCATTTGTACCCTGTGTTAATGCTCCTCACAGGCTAATCAGAGTATCCAGCCAGCACGTCCCCTCACGAGTGATGGTCTTGCTTTAGATGGGCTAATGGACTGATGAGATCACCTCTAATATGTGTATCGAGCTGGTTTGTATCACATCCCTCAAAAAAAAAAAAAAGCAGTGGGGAGGGGAGGAATCTCACACACAAAACAACAAAACCCTCTTTATTTTATTGTTTTTCTTCTCACTGGACTTCAAAAGCTTGCATTATAAACAGTGTGCTCTGCCCTGTGAGAGCCACGGGGTTTTCTGCTCGGAGCCATTACCTCAGCCAGTAAACATCAGAAAATGAGTGCGTGCTTTGGGGCTTGGTTTCCATTTACTCCAGAATTATGACATGCTGGTACGAGTAGTGCTATCAGTCCACAGAGGAGGAGATGGCTTGTGGTGGCTTTACCTGCTCCCTGTGCCCCAAGGTGCATCCTTCATTCTCCTGTGGCCAAGAGGGTGAAGAAAACCTGAAGAAGAAGGATGCTTGGAGCGCATATATTTTGCTAATTGTTTAAGCACCTGCAGCTCTACACCTGGAAGAAGGTGATTTCAAAGACATGTATCTGGTTATTTGGGGCTGGAAGGGGTTTCTGGATTTTTGTTAGTGAAACACAGAGACTTGCTGTGCCCAGCTGCATGGACACTGCCTGGGGAGGGTGCAGCTCCACATGGGTGTGTGCATGTTGCTCCAGGGCTGTGTTGCACGGTGTACATCAGTGATGGCTACCCTTCTGATGTCATGCTGATGGGGATTTGAGGTGATACTGCAAATTTCATCCTGCTGTGGTACTCATCTGGGACCAGGCAGGTTTTCTTTGGCCAGAGGAGCTGCTGCAGGATGAGCTCTGGGGTTGTCAGATGGCCTTGTGTTGTCTTCCTTTTCTGCAGGGATGTTAGATGCTAGATCCCACCGGGTTGTATGAGGTTATGTGTGCTGCTTTTCCCAGTGTCTGAAAACCTCAGTTGCAGTAGAGAGCGAGGAACTTGCTGGAAGCGAGAACAACCAACTTCAAGTCATTTAAAGTGGCTGAACCCCACGCACAAAGGTGACAGTGGCATCTTAGAAGCGAGACTGGATTTTTTTTAGAAGTGTTATGACATCAAGAAAAAAAAATAAGAGCTTCTGTGAAGGTATTCTCAGAGAAGCCTTCTCTTTGAGGCTGCTGAGAAAAGCAGCATCTTCTGCCTGGCCTGGGCTGTGCTACCGTAGGTATTTGTGTTGCATGTTCTAGCTGACAGCAGAGCGGTTCAGCAGACACCAGGTTTTCTCTGTGGCTTCTCTTGTGAGCAGCATCTCTGGGACAGGCTTTGGAAACGATCCTAATGAAAGTAGAAGGAAATAGTAGGAGAAGAGAGGGGAACTGGGGAGCTGCAGGCTTTGTTCAGCCAAGATTTCAAAGCATGTTGGGTCTTACCTGGGAGAAATGTGTTCAGGACGGCTGTGTGTTCAGATGCTGGTAGGAGAAGGACATCAAGTTTTGACAGGTGGGTTTTCAGTGCTCTGTTTAAGCCTCCTTGAGAAGGAACTGATGCCCAGTGATCACAGCTTGAGGTAGAGAATCAAAATCTCTGAACCAATCTGGGCAGTCAAGTTTGAGGTCAGGGAACATGCCAGCTTGCCAGGCCGTCCCTTTTCTGTCTGCCAGCAGATTTGCTCTCCTCAAATTTGCTCTCCTCCCTCTTCTCTCTTTTTCTCCATGTTTCTATGTGTTTCCTCTCCTTTTGCTGTCTGTCCTGTGGCTGGGTATCAATACCTACCATGGGGTACCTGGTGGCTCACCTGTATCGTGCAGTGTTAGACCCTGGCAAAAACGAGTTTTAAGCTGGGCACTGAAGACCATGACAAAGGTGATCATTGCTGGTGTAAATGTCCCAGCCTGCCAGGAGCTCACCTTCCCGACCTGGAGGGCTGCCTTGGAACTGCTGTCACTCAGTACCTCAAAAAAAAAGCTCTGTAGTGGCTACAGGAATGTAACCCTGACATGATGTTTGTGTTCTTTGGTCAACTTGCCTGTTGATTGTTGTCCATTGTAACAGTTTTTGCCCAGTTTTGAGCATCGACTTGAGCCCTCAACACAACAGGGACGTGGAGGAGGGCCACAAAACTGATCCAAGAGCTGGAGCACCTGTCCTATGAAGACAGGTTGGGAGAGTTGGCCTTGTTGAACCAGGAGAAGAGAAGCCTTGGGGGGACCTTACAGCGTCCTTCCAGTCCCTGAAAGGTGCCTCTCAGAAAGCAGGGGAAGAACTGTTCCCCTGCATGGAGCATGGGAGAGGGCATGGAGCGATAGGACGAGGGGTGATAATTTGAAACTAGAACCGGGGAGGTTTGGGTTGGATGTTTGGGAAAACGTCTTCACTCTGAGCATGGAGAGACACTGGAAGAGGTTACCCAGAGAGGTGGTGCCCCAAGCCTGGAGACACTCAGGTTCAGGGTAGGTGCAGCTCTGAGCAACCTGCTCTAGTTAAAGGTGTTCCTGCTCACTGCAGGGGGTTGGACTAGATGGGCTTTGAGGGTCCCTTCCAGCCGTATGCACCCTGTGATTCTGGATAGCTGCGCCTGGACTGCACACTGGAGTGGACACTCTTCTAGTGTTTTTTTCCGGCTTTTTTTTAATTTATTTATTATTTCTTCTTCTTCCCCTTTGAGATCAGTGCCAGGAATAAGCCACAGCTCTTCAGAGTCGTGAGGAGTGAATGGGGCATCTGTGTGTGCTGGATGGCAGAGCTGTTGCGTTAACCAGTTTAATTATGCTGAGCACTTGATATGAAGTGATGAAGGAGAAACGTGTTACTGTAACGAAAATACCTGTCATGAGACATGGTGGTGTGTCTTGTTTCAGTGTGACAGATACCAGGTGAGCAGAGAGAGTCAGCTGCAGCTGGAATAGCTATTAACAAACATGCCTGGCTGCCAGAGTGCTCTCGGAGCTGTGAAACCTGATAAGACTCGATCCACAGCCCTAATAAAAGGAATTTCCATCCATAATTACTTCAGCTAGGTTTTAATCTTATAATAGCATCTTTTGTTGAAAGGTCTGCAGATAGAAGACACTGGGTAATCCTGCAGCACCTCCTGGAGAAGGGATGCATGCAGCCTCATCATGGCAGCAGCACCTGGGGGGAGGCAGGAGTCGGGTGCAGTGGGTGCTGTCTCTTCCCCCCACCTCTCGCTTCTGGTGCCCTCGGGAGCAGTCGGACACGGATACGCACGTAGGGTTAACCAGGAGCTTACTGAGTGGCTGCACAGGAGGTGTGGAGCCAGGTGGGGAAAGGAGGGGGAGAAGTTGGGTGCAGGAGAAGGTACTCTGCTGGTCTCAGGTGCTGAGGGCGGTGGTAGATAGCGACAGGCTCCTGCAGCATTTTTCTTTCAGGTGTCCAGGTCTGAGTTTAGAGCAGATCTTCTGTGTGTGTTCCTGCTCGTTTAGGAACCAGACAGGAAAGACTCGATGTGGTTCTAGTAACTCTATATGAAGCAAGGGCTACGTTATGCTTACGGTTGGTGTAGGATAAAGGTATTTTTTGGCAGACTTCATGCAGCTGTAATGCTGTTAATTCAACAGAAGAAGTTGGAAGTTGATGATGAAGGTTTGAATTGATGCTGAAGAGTGTTTGTCCAGGATTTTTGGAAGGTGGAAAGATGAACTCATGCTTGGTGTGGCTTAGAGCAGCAGAGCCACAGTCGGGGACCTCGAGCCGAGAGAATGAAATGAAGAGCCTGACACACAAAGCTCTGCAGTATATGTTTGGTAGGAAGAGGGGGTTAATAAAGTGTTTTAGTAGAAAGTCTAAGAAGTAATTGAGCAAGACTGTCGAGTGTTGGTGAAATGAGTGCTGACAGAAGAGTGAACCAGCCAGGCCATTGTTGCTTCGACATCTTCTGTGGGTCAGGCTGTCCTTTATCCCAAGCTGCTCTGGAGCTGAATTAAGCCTGAAGTTGTTTTTTTTCTAAAACTGCTTTCCTTCTAAAGGAGAAAAAAAATAGCAAAAATTGAATTCTTTTTAGCAGCTAACTTATAAATCTAAAAATCTGAATAAATAAATGGTGCAATGATCAAAAAATGTTACATTAACACTTTATTACATTAGCTGAGATACTTCAGTAACGTGCTGGTATCCTGGGCACTGGGGAGACTATAATTTTTCTATTTTTACCACTTTTGCCAGTTTTACCCTTTTGCCTGTGTGCTGCTGGCATTTGGATTTCCAGCAGAGCCTTGCTGGAATAATTTAATTTCTCATAGTTTATCTTGTGGCTTTCTGTCTTATTCCTTGTGTAATTCATCACCAGAAGAGAGCCTTTAGAGTTGGCAGTACAAGGCAACGAGGACCTGGGTTTTTGCAGAGTTCTTTGAGTCATTGACTCATAGAATGTGTTGGGTTGGAAGGGACCTTTAAAGGTCATTTATTACAGCCCCTTTGTAGTGAGTAGGGACATCTTGGGGACTGCACATTCAGCTCTCAAGAGGCTTGTTTGAAAGCTGCTGTCTTCTCATCAAATGGAGACAACAACGACTTGCAGAGTTCAGCTACACAACTGAGTGTTGCTGGCGGTGGGTTTTCATGTGACTGTCGCAGATTAAAGCTGGGTACAGAGCTGCTGCTCCAGCCTGGGTCGGGTAGGGTAGGTTAGCTCGCTCTCTGTCAGACAGCAGGATTCATTTTCAGAGTTGTCTCGGGGCTGCCTGTGTTGTTTGGGCTTTTTCTGTTGATTTTCTTGCTGAACTGGGCTCGTCGTTACTGCTGAGTTGCGATTTCCGTGACAAGTCCTCTTCTTGGAGATTTACAGCTCAGCTGCTTTAATTTGCCAGGCTAATGCTTTGGAATGCAGGTTGACAGTCCAGATGTGAAACCTTTCTCCTCAGAAAGAAAACAAAGGATTAAATGTGTTTTAAGAGGGTTTGAAAAAATAATTTAAGATTGAGGCCCAGAACCTAACATCTGAAGTCTTGAAATACTGCTGTTAGCCCGTGATGGGAGACTTCACAACCCGGAGACTTGAAAGAGTGTCGTCTTTGGCCGGCTGCAGGCAGCGTGTGGCTTTCAGCACACCTGTCACTGCTGTAACAAATGCTTTGTAAGGTTTTACAAAGAGTCAGAGTATTCCTCTACATGATATTAGTTCAGGTTAAGGAACCTTTGGGGTGTTGCTTCAGCTAAAATGTGTGTAGCAATGGAGGGGACGACGGTGGGCGCTCACTGGGTAGTGACAGGGTTTCCCTGAAGTTCGTAGGTAAAGTTAGTAGCTCATGGTTTCTGATTTGACAACCTGACACGCACACCCATTTCATGAGGGGGGATATAAATAGGGTTATCCTTATTTTCAGGGTGCATGGGGAAAGGCCCAGGTGCAGGTCTGCTGCAGTGGCTCTTCATCATCATCCCCATTGCAGGGTGAAGGGTCTGATGAGGATTCTCTAGAGCATGACTGAATTGGAATAGAGTGCAAAGCTTTATGTCCAAACCATTTATTTAACTTTTTTTCTAGAGAGAAACATCATGGCCTCAGCCCAGCAATTGAATTTCATCCTTTGTGCTCGTGAGGATTCATATAATACGTCTGTCTGTCTGTCTGTCTATCAGTATCAGTTTGGGTTTCAGAATTGTTTGGGTTGGAAATAATGGAGCAAGAGTTCGTTGTCCATTCAATGAAAAGATGAAAACATGTCCAAGTGTTTACCAGCCCATATGGCAAGAGCAGACAGCAGGAGCCTGGACTGCCAGTAGCCTTAAAATGGAAGTCCTGGGTGGACAGGAGGGCAGGGCTTTCTCTGGCTGCCTCGAGAAACATAACGAGGTTGAGATGGCAGAGCTTTGCTTTGGGGTTTATTATAACTGAGGTTGTGAAGTAAAAAGTTTGTGACTTTTTATTTGGAGCTGATAATGCGATTGGTGTTCTCCTGTGCCCAGATCCAGGTGCCTCTGCAGAGCAGTCATTCTGCAGGCCCGAAGCACGGTTTGTGTACTGGGCTGCTGCTCCTTCTTGTCAGGAAGAACCACAGAGAAGGACAAGCACGCTATGAAATGGCTTAGATGTCACACCAAAAAAGGCTTACATTTTACTTAGTTAAAAATTGGAGAAAAAATAAACCCCAAGGATGAAAGTGCCTTTCATAGTATCAGAGTGGGCTTTTTTAAGTGGGATGTTGTAAGGTGAGTAATTAGAAATAATGACTTTGAGAATACACACTCAGGGCTAGGACTAAATATTTTTCCCTCTATGTATTGATGTTCTTTTTTTTTTTAATTTTTGTTTTGGTGTTGGTTGGGTGGTTGTTTTGAAGCGAAATGATTTGGCTGGAGAGAACGTTGTTTGATGTATGAAGTCTTGCTGCTGCAGTGAGGTGGTCGGCTGACTTGTTCCCATCCGTTTGAGAGCGATCACACGGCTTCTGCAATCAGTTGCAGGAGAAGCACAATAAGCACTCATAATCTCTCCAGGTTGATAAACTCTGTATTTGTGCAGCTTGATAAAGTGGAGGCTTAAGGTTTCCTTCCTGTGCTGGAGTTTGTCATGCTGGAATTTGGGACTCGTGCGTCGAGATCAAACCGGTATTTAGCCACGGTCTTCTGAAGTGTCTCAAAGACAAGTTGCTTGGTGGCACTAAACACTCAGCTCTGTGTGGCTTTTGCCAATTAATCACTTTTGGTCTTTCCAACAAGTGAACTGGAGAGAGGAGAAAATCATAGAGGAGCGGAGCAGCTGTCTAAGGGCTCCCTCTGTGTAAGAGCCTTTCCTTGCTCTGCAAAAATCCACGGGCACAGAGCCACGCTAAACAGTGTTCAGCCACATCTGCAGAAAATCCATGGGAGGGCATGTGGAAAGTTGGCACAACCTTTGGTGGAAGGAAGTGGGAAGAAAGAAAAATCATTAGCTGAGGCTAACTGGGATTCGTAGACTTGAGGTCGTCTTATCGCTGGAAGTTCTTCTTCCACCCATTCTGTTGTTTTAACCACTTCTCTGAGTAATCGGAACTTTTTTCCATGACTGCAGACTTGGAATGGAATATTTTTGAGCCATCAACTTGAGAAGTT
The DNA here is from genome assembly GCA_013399135.1 of Heliornis fulica. Lineage (NCBI taxonomy): Eukaryota > Metazoa > Chordata > Aves > Gruiformes > Heliornithidae > Heliornis > Heliornis fulica. The sequence continues at coordinate 57,296 of VXBZ01008834.1, read as the reverse complement.
TTTCTCTGCTTTTGCTCCGTTCCAGGCTTCTGGGGCAGGTAGGATGCAAATGGTTCCAGCAGTTTCAGAAGAGCGCCTTCTCCGCTGCGCATCAGATGCCTGGTATTTGTTTAGCTCTGATCATGTTGCTAGATGATGTATTTCTCTTGCTAATTTAGTCAATTTACCACTGATTCCAGTAGAGCTTGATGAAGTATGTCAGCTGGAGATTAGTCCCAGGTGCCTGGGTTGACCGTAGCTTTATCAGCTGCTTTGAGTACTGTAACCATGAAGCACTTGCAAGTTTTCTAGTTCCTCCCATGATTGATAGACCAATTCTAAAGTGGCTTTCCTCCTCGTTTGTCATCCAAGAGGATAATGCCATGCAGCTGTCCACAGCATGATGCTCTTGTGGGGAATACTGTGATGCTCTGCTGGCATATTCCCAACTTGAGTGTTTATTGAAGTGGCAGTTGTGTTTTGCAGGCTTGACAACTTGCTAGTTCATGGTTCTGTGTTTTCCTCTTCTCTTGAAGCAGAACCTTGAGCAGAATTGCACAAATTTCTTAGGCAAGACTGAGTTTAGAAGAGGTTTCACAGTGGATGCATAGATTGGAGAAGACTGGTAGTACCTGTTGGCTGGTGTAAATGAACTTTTTGCAGTGGGCAGAGGCGGCTGGTTGTTCTGAGTGTGGATTTGGTGAGCTTTCCTGGAGTTCTTGTCAGCTCTGGTGGCTGTAAGGGATGGGCTGGTGAGGAAGACCTTTCCACCTGACCTCAGGACCTCTCCTGGTGTGTCTCCAATGTGCTGTCACTGATCTTCGTCACTTGGGTATGGGCATGCTGAAGAGCATCTTAGGGCTCTGCATAGAGATGCTTCAAAAGATCATGTGAACTCCTAGCCCGATCCGAGGCTGAGGGAGCTCTTCCCACATTTGGGAAACAGGAGTTGACCTGTGGAATTTTTTCCCTTTCCTTCCTTTGAAGGGTGAGTGTTGATGGCTGGGGGTGCACTTTGTATGTGCTCACCCTCCGTCCGTGCCACCCGGGGGGAGTTGCTGTTGACAAACCGGGAGGAAGGGGGCGCTCGCCGGGGGCGCTGCAGTCAGGGGCACAGCAACACGTGGAGCTGCAGTCCCATGTGCTCCTCGAGCTGCAGCCCATGTAATGTATTTCTGCTGCCCAGCTAGGCAAGAACACTGCTGGTCATATTTTCCAATCTTCCTTAATCTGCTTCGAACCCGAGAGCACTGAATCTCCAGCTGCTGGGTAACTCCCAGTCACAGGGCCTGGGGCAGCAGTGAAGGGTTTCACTGACTTTGCAGCTCTTTAATGTGAAAAACGTGGGGCGCTCTCCTGGGTTGGAAACGGCGTTAAAGTTAACACTTGGGGGATGGTTCCTGCTTTTTGGACCAAGTTTCCTTTCATTTGAGTTTATCCATCCCATACAGCCTGCTAGACAGCTCAGGAATTTCAGTATTCCTCTCTCTGAAGGCAGCTCTGCCCAGCCTCGCTCCCAGCAAAGCCGAACAATTTGGTGATTTTTCTCCTGGGGACAAAATGACATTAGCCATTTATAATCACCGCTCGAAATCGCCTCGGAGTTGGGGCTGTCTCGTAGGCAGGTTTTGAGAAATGAGGTTTTTTTCTTTCGAAGGTGCTTGGGAAACTTCTGCTGGGACTCCCAAGTGACAGGGCCTTTGTCCTGGAGGAAGGAGCTGGCCTCGGAGGGTTATCCATCAGCGCGCCGCGGCATCCTTCACAGCCCAGTTCATCAAAGAGACGTTCACAGCCCTGTCTCGCTGGCCGGCCCGGGGTCGGGCAGTCGTGATGTATTGTTGGGCTGACGGATGGCATGCAAGGGAGGGTGGATTTATGGGGAGCACCTCGTGTGAGTAAACCTTTAGTAGGCAACATGCTGCCTTTCAGGAGTCCTTCCTCGGTTTTATTGACTACAGCTACTTTCAGGGTTGAGAAAATGGATGATTTTTGTCTCGTGGAAGAAGGTTGTGTCTGGGCCGAGGTGGCTGTGGCCCAGGGAGATGCTGTCTCACTGTTTTATTTTTTCTTGGGTACCTGCAAGGATTAATTATGTTACCATGATGGGTCTGCAGTTTAAGTAGTGTTGAGGTAGTAGTTGTCATATAGATCTCAAAGTGACAAGAGCTGCATGGAGTATGACTGACATGATGGGAGTGTGACTGACATGAGGGGGGAAGAGAAACGGACCCGAGACCTAAACCAAACCCCAGTGTTTAGTAGCCAAGTGGTGTTTTATGGGGAAGTTCTGTGTTTTCTACCCTTGTGTAATTATAGCAACGGATGTGTATTTGTAATTAAAGCAAATTAGATCTATGGAAAAGCATTGCAATGGTGTACAAACTTGGGAAAAATTACAGTTACCAAAAGAAGATGGGGTGAATACCCTGGATGGTTTCCGAAGCCAGTATGTTAAAAATCCTGCTTACATTTTGGATGAAGAGAAAACAAACCAGCCATAGCTTTTGTCCTTTCATTTTCTGCTCTAAGTGTGCAGAAAACAAGTATCAGAACAGGAGGTGTCTCTTGATTGGCAGGGCTTTGTGTACAGATACAAGCAGGCTTCCAGCCTTCCGTGCCCCGGGCTTTCCCAGAGACGTGGCATTCACTGCCAGGATTTCCTTGCTGGCTCTAGAAGTCAGGTCTATAGAAAAACAGCTCAGTGACATTGTCCCTGTAACTTGAAGACTTTTCTGGAAGATTTGATAGCCCAGACCAAAAATCTCCCCATCTGTGTCGGTCGAGCACTCAGAGTTTGGCTGTGAATAAACCCAAGGGGTGGTTACAGGCCACGGGAGGCAGTGCCCGCCGTGGGCTGCGGGTGCCACCGTGCCAGGCAGGGTGCTCTGGGTGGCACCGGTGCCTCTGGAGCGCTGTGAACCGGCCTGTTTGATACCGAGGTCAGTGTGCTGGTCTGCTTCAACCATGGTGAATACAAGGAAAGGTTACTGTTGGGACTGAAGGGGAAGAAGAAATGAGCTGGCTTCACACTCGAATACTTATAGAGAAGGAGACTTATCTCCTTCCAGATAACTGTGAAGGAATACTCAAAATACTCTATCATGTGAATATAGTTATTGCCTGCCTTATATCACTGCGAGTTCTCAACACATCTGGACTGAGAGTGGTTCCAGTAACATTAAAGTGTACTATTTTGGTTGGCACTCTGACTCTGTGGTATATGCCAATTAGTAATGGCTTTTGGAAACAGGCTGCTTTAAAACTCTGCCTGAAGTATTCCCCAGAGAAATTATTCAATTAAGTACAGCTAAAATTAATGTCCGTGGGTTTTGTTCGAATAAAACAAAATAAGCAGCTGGAAAAGGGAAAGCTGCTCAGTGTGTGCTTTTAAAATAACAACTCTAACTAATAACTGTGTTTGCTGGAATCGACACCGCTGGTTGTTTTCTCGGTCTTGCTCTGTCGTGGTGACTGATCTGATGAGAGTTGCTGCAGCTGATGGCCTGGGATGGTTTTTTGTCACTGCCATACATCCCCAAATCACCATCTGCTACCTCTGGACCTGCTTTCTGGAGGATGGAGTGTTCTGTGTTTCTTGAGGATATCAAAGTTTGACCCGGATATAATCTTAAATATTTTGTGATGGATGTTTAAGTGAGGCTGCTTGGCTGTGGTGTGAAGGCTGGTGTGTGGTGGAAATGGTGGTCCTGGACACATCATCTCAGGCTTTGGAGAAGATGGCAAGGTTTTCTTTAGTAAAACAAATAGCTTCCTCTGGTTTCAACAAGTGTTATCCTTGAAGATGGTGAAGGTTTGGTGAACCAGTGGGGATTTGATGTTAGATGCACGTAGTGGACCTTGGCCTTCTGAGCTGGACACTTGAGCTGCTCTTCACTTCCCAAAGGTCAGGTGGAGGTTGTAGGGCTCTGGGGCAGTTTTTCTTTCCAGTTTGTGTGGTTTTCACCGTTGCCAAAAACTTGGGGAGCCAGGAGCATCCTGGTGCTGAAGGAGTTGGTCCTCTGCAAGGATTCCTCAGGGTGGAGAGCTGGGATGGCCTTGAGTCCACTGGGATGGCTTGGGTCTAGTGTGATGATGGATGCATCTTTGAATGCCTCAGGCTACTCAGGTGAGCTTGGAGGTCAGTCTGAAGCTGGTCACCAGCTGTCCAGAGGAGAAGAGCTGCTGGTTCCTGCTTGTTTTCCTGGCACAAACCAAGTCTGCCAGCTCCTGCCTTGCTGTACCTGGAGATCCTGCAGCCCAGCAGTGCAGGGTCAGGGAGGGGTGACCAGCATCGTCACTGCAGAGCTGCAGTCTCTTGTCTGCCTGCATCCATAGACTGATACAGGCACATGGCATGTTGTAAAAGACATTCCCAACAGGAGTCCAGAAGAGATCTTCTGAACCTGACTGTCTTCATGGAACATCAAGCTTCTGTAAATTAGAAGAGCTGAAGAGTGAGACAGGTGAAGCACAGTGGAACAAGTTGATTCACTCCCTTGGGGAAGGTGGTGGTTTTGGTTATCTTAAATACTTCCAGGAAGTTCTGCTAAAGCAGAGGTTAAATGTCATCCCTTAGATTGGGGAAGGTGGGAGGGAGGAATCTTGTTCTTTGCTTGAAATGCAAAGCTCATCACAGCAGGAAGTGCTGGTCTCCACAGAGCTTGGGTCAGCATGAACACTGGTGGGTTTGGAGCATTGCCTTGGGCTGAAGAGCGAGGAGAAGCCCGTGACTGCAGTGACACACAGGCTGTGGCACAGAGAGCTGTGTCTGTCAGGCTGCAGTGATGGGACACGCTCAGGTTCTTGGCTTTCTGGTCTTCTGTGGTTTTTCACTCTGCCTTGACACTGCAGCTGGCACATCGTGCTAAGGTTCTTCAGGTTTCTGAGGTTCTGACATGAGTTGCAATCTTCATTTCATACCACTGGTGTTGTGAACAGTGCTGGCTTTCTGTGAACACCTGATGGCGGGGTCTGACGGGTAGAGCCTGGCATTCGGGTATGATTCATGTCCTTGGTATCTACCTCTTCTCTGAGGCACCACAGACCAGGGAGGGAGAGAGAGAGAGAGAGAGAGAGAGAGAGGGAAAGCCCACTTGGCTTCTCCACTAAGTTCCAGCCTTACTGTAATTTTTTGCATAACATAAACCATTCTGAATTTTCTCTATGTTCTCTATATGTTTTTCTTAAATCTGACTGCAGTCTTCCATGACTTGCAGCAGGATGTACTGTGGAGACCCGTTCACTCATTGATAAATCTGATCACATGATCTGTAAATGTAAATCCACAAAACCCAAAGGATTCCAAGGAAATGGTCAGCAATGCAGTGCTACTGGACTGTGACCAAATCCCAGGTGTGCTTCCCTCTGCCAGCGTTGTGTTTCATGTGGCCCTTTCCACTAACTCTGCAGGCAGAGTGAGCACGACTCCAAGACAGAGCTGCCTAAACCAAATGAGGCTTTTCACGTGGTTTAAATTAAAAAAAAAATATTGTAGAGTCATGTGTGAAAGCAGAACTCTGGCTGTGCAAGAGTCTCTTCTCCTTCATGGGAAGAGACATTTGTTCTTCCTATGGTCTCTGGTTAAGAAATCCCAAACCTTCAAAAAGGTGTGGAGACAGGGAGGCATTGGATGCAAATGCAACCAGATCATTGTCCTGCTCTTGAGTGGAGAAGGTAGGAAAAAACCCACAGGGCTTCCTGCAGGACAAGACATGGTGTTCTTCGAAATAGCCCGGCTCCCCGGTCCCGACCTGCCTGGCTTTCACTCCCTGGATGGACTTGCCACGTGGTTCTCCATAACAGCTGTCTTTCTCACTCATGAGCTCCTTAATGGGAGGAGAAGTGGGGGGGGGCTGTGGGGTTGGGTGACTGGGCTCATGGTGCCCTGGTGATGAGAGAAAAAGCAACAATAGCTCCTGGGTAGGGTCTTGTCCTCCATGTCCATGTGCTGCACTTGGTGTTGTGACTGTAATCTGTAAGTGATGCCTTTTTCGATTAAAACATGCAAGATTGATGCATGTGCTGTAGCTTCAGTGAAGCTTGCTGCTCCTCAGTCCCTGCAGAGAAAGGTGCAAGATTAATTTTGTGCCTGTAGTGTCATCTCATGACCTAGCATGGAATCATGGAGCTGCAGGGGTTGGGAGGAACTTCTGTAGATAACCCATTCCAACCCCCTGCTGGTGCCTGGGGTTATTCTTGCTGAGGTGCAGGACCCTACACTTGACCTTTATGAATTTCATTTGATTCCTCTCTACCCCAACTCTCCAGCCTGTCCAGATCTTGCTGAATGGAAGCTCAGCCTTCTTTCCTATCCCACCACTCCTCCCAGTTTTGTATCATCAGCAAACTTCCTGAGGGTAGACTCTGACCAGGTCATTGATGAATATGTTGAATAAGACCAGACCCATCAGTGATCCCTGGGGCACTCCACTAGCTACAGGCCTCCAAAATAGACTCTGTGACCCTTATCAGAACCCTCTGCAGTTCTCAACCCACCTCACTGTCCCTTCATCCAGCTGTCACTTCCTAAGCTTGCTTACAAGGATGTTAGGGGAGACTGTCAAAAGCTTTGCTGAAGTCAAGGCAGACAACACAACTGCTCTCCCTTCATCCACCCAGCCAGTCATGCCGTCATAGAAGGCTATCAGAGTGGTCAGGCATGATTTCCCTGTGTGAATCCGTGTCAAACACTTCTGATAATCTTCTCTGGGTGCTTATTGATGACCCCAGCATGAGCAGTTCCATCACCTTGCCAGAGATAGAAGTGAAGCTGACTGACCTGTCATTTCCTGGATCCTCCTTGTTGTCCTTTTTGAAGGTTGAGGTGACATTGGCTTTCCTCCAGTCCTCAGGCATGTCTCCTGTTCTCCATGACCTTTTGAAGATGACTGAGAGAAGCCTAGTGATAACATCTGCCAGCTCCTTGAGCACCTATGGGTGCATCTCACCAGGGCCCATGGATTTGTAGATACTGAGTTTGTCTAAGTGTTCTCTAACCTGATCCTCTCAAGTTAAATATTCCCTAACCTGATCCTCTTAAAGGAAGATCTTCCTTTCTCAAGATCTTCTCTCCTGCCTCCAGGGTCTGGGTTTCCTGAGGGCTGGCCTTAGCAGTTGACTTGCTTCTCTGCCTGTACCATTGCGGGAGCAGAGTGGGGCGGGCAGGGCACTGGCAGGGTCTTGGCACCAGGGTGGGAAAGGGAGGAAAGATGGGGAGGCTGAATGGGCCACTCAAGGGGCTTTTTCTCTCTAGAAATGTTTTGTTGTCAAAACTCAGTATTTCATGTGCAAGCTGGTTATTTGCTTCAAGCTGCTCAGGGCTGTGTCAGCATAAAGGGTGCCATCAGGGAGGTAGAACCCTGAAGGTCCAGGCATGTGGAGTGCTTTGGGATGTGGACTGTGGCCAAAGGTTCTCCAGTGGAATCTGTTCCCTTGGAAAATGTCTGAGCAGCTGTAGAAGGACTCAATGGCTGAGCTGATGTGGAAGATGCGGCTGCTGGAGAAATCCACTTTCCAACCTGTAGGAAGGGTGGTTAAAAAGTCACCAGAGAAGTTGGGAAGATGGAAAAGGCAGATGGTAGTTGTGGCTGAGGACATGCTGTCTCTGATGCGCTCTGCAACTGGACTCCAGGCAAATCCAGTGCCTGAAGCTTGCAGCCCTGTGGAGGAATAGAGGAGTAAAGGAGAAGGATCCATTCAGACACGGGGGATTGCTCCAGCACCTGGCTGGGTCCAGCTCTGATGCTGCCTTCCCACCCCACACCAGCCCTTCACACAGCGACCGCGTGGAGCGGGGTGTCCTGCAGCCACGGCTTAGAGCTTGTGTGGTGTTCCCAGCTCAGGGGAGGCTCTGGAAGGATCCATGTCCTGGCTGGTGGGAAGCAGAAACAGCTTCTTAGGGAAGGCATCGGTGCTCTTAGGAGTTGAAAGAGAACATTGTGGTTTTCATTGCAGCTGCAGAGTATTCAAAGGAAAAGGGATACGAAGAATGAGCTTGTTTTCTGAGAAATTCTAGGATTACATGGATATACTTCTGCTCAACATTTGAATCTACTGTCTTCTACTGGAGTCTTTTGTTTTTCTTAGCAGACATGATTTTATAGATGTGTTGAGAAGCACCTTTACTGCTACTACCACGTTGTTGTTCCTCTGCAGTTTCAGCAAAGGTTTGATGGGCTGGTTGTCACTTTTAGCAGGTTCCTTCTGCACACCCACCCACACGTACACATGGGTGGACCCTGGAAATCCGCAGCAGAAAAATGTGAGGTTAGGGTGACTTTGAATCCCTTCTCTCTGCCCTCGGGAGACCTCACCTGGAGTACTGTGTCCAGTGCTGGAACCCCCAACACAAGAAGGACATGGACCTTCTTGTGTTGGGGG
>VXBZ01008834.1:27987-48776 GCA_013399135.1 Heliornis fulica | reverse complement strand
TAGTTGGGGGTGTCCCTGCTTCTTGCAGGGGTGTTGGACTAGATGACCTCTGGGAGTCCCTTCCAATTCCAGCCATTCTATGATTCTGTGAATGCAACCATTTAATTCAGACAGTAAAGATCATCTTTCCCAGCTGTAAATGTGTCATTGGAGATGGTGAAGCCAGGCGTGATGGTGAAGGTGGGGAGTGCTTACAACCCAGGGCACCAACCACCTTCACTGCTTGTTTCCCATTTCAGTAAGGGAATATTGAGCTTCACACACTCGTGTCTCTGAGCAGCCTTGTGCTGATCCGAGTCAGTCACTGGGTCTCGGAGTCTGTGGCCTCACCTGCCTGGACCGGTGACATGATTCAGTGAGCTGTTTTCTTTAAATGTTTGGTGTTCAGACACAGCTTGGAAGTTCTAATTCTCTGTGATAGCTGATGCAGAGGCAAGGTCAGCTCTGATTAAATGCCTTTTGTATTTGTTTTTATAGGTTTTACATTTACTGCAAAATACTAAACAAACCCCACATTCATTTGGTGTTTGTTTTAGTGTGGTTTGTGGGGTTTCTTTAATAAACAGCAGGAACTTTTCCTTGCTTTGCTCACACCTTCTCCAGTAAACACCTCTCTCCTCCCCAGGAGGTGGAATGGAAGTTGGGCTGACTGTTTGTGCGGCTCCTCTTTCCAGCCTCTCCCATCTCTTCCACGGGGAACCTTCTTCCACCACTTCCAACCTGGACCCACACTCAGCCTGGCTACTCTCCATTGCTCTAAAACACATTGTCTGAAATCAGAGATCCCTGCTGTAGGGTTTTAAACAAAAACAAAACAAAACCAAAAAACCAACAAAAAAGGGACAAATATTTCAGAACAAATCAACCTTCTTGTTTTCCTGTCACCTGCTTCCTTCACTGTTACCTCAGTGCACTTGGCTTGCAAATCCCCTGCCTGGACTTTGTCCCAGTTCCCCAAAGGGCTGCCCCAGCCCTCTCATCGCTGGTGCCTTAGGTGGAGAGCAAGGGCAGGACTGCAGATAGGCTTGTCTCCGTGACATGAAGACCTTCCATGACTTTTTGTCCTGGTATTCATGTATTGATCTCAAATCTGTAATGCCCTCAGTTATTTTTGCCATGTGGTAGATGCTTCTGATGACATCCTGCCCTATGGAGTGCTCCATTTTAGAGCTTTGACCACCAGGAAAAGGATCCAGGTTTGTGTTGATGGATTGGACTTAAGTCTTTCGAGGTCTCTTCCAGCTCCTAATAGTCTGTGATTCTGTGACTGGTGTTTCGCTGCTGCAGCGCTGCAGGAATGAAACGAGAAGTGGTGATGCCCACGCAGCTACCTCTGCCTGCTTACAGAAACCTGGGAGTGTTCAGGCTGAGGGTTGGGCTGGTTCAGCCTGGAGAGGAGAAGGCCCCAGCAAGACCTAATTGTGGCCTCCCAATACTGAAAGGGGTCCTACAGGGCAGTGGGGGAGGGGCTGTTCCCCAGGGAGTGCAGTGACAGGACAAGGGGTGATGGCTTCAAGCTGAGAGAGGGCAGGGTCAGGTTAGACTTTAGGAAGAAATTCTTGACTCTGAGGGTGCTGAGGCCCTGGAACAGGGTGCACAGAGAGGTTGTGGAAGCCCCATCCCTGGAGGTGTTGAAGGCCAGGTTGGATGGGGCTTTGGGCAACCTGGTCCATTGAAGGTGTCCCTGACCATGGCAAGAGGGTGGGAGTAGATGGGCTTTGAGGTCCCTTCCAGCTCAAAACATCCTGTGAACCTGCCTGGCTGACAGCTGTGCCCCGGCAAAGGGACACGCACATGGGGACAAGCAGGGCTGTCATACTGGTCATCAAGCAAAAGTCCCTGCTGATGCAGGAGGTCCTGCCTGAGCTCCTCTCCAACAACCTTCAAACTTTCCCACTTAAGTTGGGCTTAAATTACTCCGATTTTAGTCCTGGGGTTGTGCAATAGATTTTCTCTTCTCCACTGAAAGCCCTTGGCTGAGCTCGTGCCAGGGGTGTCCGTGTGGTTTGCAGTGCAGTGTTACAGACATGTCCTGTGAAGGTCAGTGGCAGCCCTTGAGGAGCCAGCCTGCTTCTCCGTCTGCTCCTCCGCAGCGGGAGAACCAGCTCCTGCCCCAGTTTCAGGCTTCTCTCGCTGTTTGCTCACCTTGCTCCTTGGATAGTCACCTAAATGGGAAGTGATAGAAAATCTGTTTCATCCCGAACGTTCCTGTCATGTTGAAGGGTGAAACGAGGTGCAGGTGGGTCATCTGGTAGAAGAAGTGGTCCCCAGGACCATGGGGTTGCTAGTGCTCGAAGGACTTTGAGCTGTGCAGTGAGAAATTCGTTGCCAGTTTGCATCTCTGCCTTACACATCGTGTTTAAAGGGAGACGTTCTTCAGCTTTCACAGAGGTAGAGCAGAGTGCCCACCACCCCCATTGCAGAGGGGTGGTGGGCACTCTGACTCGGAGAACCTGCTGGTCTGGACTCCTGGTTCAGCTGGTGATGGAGTAAGACACACACACACCCCACCCCACCCCCATACTTTCTTCCCACACTGAACTGCGGAGGGGGAGGGCCTGCCCAGAGCTCCTGGCTGTGCCATGAGCACCCCAACACTTCTGGGCTTAACAGGAGGCTGTGTCAAAGGGCTGGTTGCTTGGTGAGCTTTGGGCTAGGTGCTTGGTGGAGTGGCCTGCTCCCCTGAAACCTGCCTGTATCAGGAGACATATGGGTATGGAGAAATGCTCCTCCCAAGCTGCACAGTCCATTCTCTGGTTCGGGAATGACTTGTGCAGGGCGGTGGGACAGGAGAGGCTCTAGACAATCCCAATGGCAACACCTTGGACTTTGAAATGAGGACAGAACATTTTCCTGCTTGCATTTGTTCTCATTTAGCTACAGCTTGTTCACCAGGATGTTTTTCAAGGAGGGTCTGGTCAGTGTTGGCAAAGGAAAGTCTCTGATTTCCCAAGCACGCTTATCATTTTGTCCTTGACAGCGATGGGAACTTCCAGCGCTCGTGTTTTGTTGTTAGAGGCAAACGTGAGACAGCCTGCCTTCACATCGAGCTGTTTCCCCTGTGCTGAGTCACCCAGCACAGATAGAGTTTCCCCAAAATGTTGTTGGCTCTGCAGATGCTGGACCTGGGAAAGTTGAGTGGGAGGGGGAGAAGAATTAATATCTGAACTATGGACTGATCAAATCCTGCAGGTCAAATAAAGGACCTGCCATCACTGCAGAAGAAGTGGTTTGGTGTGGGATGAGCAGGGTGATGCTGCCTAACCTGGTGGGTGGTTGGGATCTGGAGGATAGGATGGAGGCTGCCCTCCCTGCATTGTCAGTGCTTAGAGGCTGCAGGCTGGAGAGTGTGAATCGGGAGCTGGTGTTCTATAAAGATGTGTATTTTCCAAGTACAAAACTTCTTAGATGCTGGTAACATTTTACAGAGGGATTAGCTGGAGATGACAGTGCTTGTGGGGCAGATTCCAAAAGTATCCTAAAAAAGGGCACTGCTCAAATTTCCTGACTCTGCTGGAGAGCGAACCCTCCGTGCTGCACATGCCTCTGCGGATTTCCTTCCTCTCTGCAGAACTTAGATCTGTTCCCCAGCCGGTTTTATCTCTGTACCTAGAGCAACGCCTGCTCCTGGGTAAGATTTAGGGATGTCAGCACCCTGCATGACTGCCATCTTCTGCTGGAGGAAGCCCTTCTCATTGGGGTGCTGGTGTGGAGAAGCTGCCAGAGCTAAGGGCAGGCGTTGGCACTCCCTGCACACACACAAGATACACAAGATACACTTCCCTTCTAGTGTCACAGGGAAGTTTTAAAGTGCACTGAGTGTCCTCTTTGATGCCATCCCCTTGTTCCTAGTAGACTTGTTTAGGAAATCTCTTTGTAGGAATATGGTCAAAACCATCCTGCTGATGGGACTTGCTTTCCTTAACCTGCAGCCAGTGTTACACTGCATAAAACCACACAGAATATGAGGATATCTCATTGTTGCATGTTCCAACTTCTGCTCGCGGCCCCAGTGCTGCAGCACGGGGATGCAGTGATCCAAAGGGCATGGCATGGCTGCAGTCCCCAACCTGGGCTTGAAAGGCAGGCTGGATTTATTAATGCAGTGATCGATAGAGGTGGGAAAATTCTAAAAGTCTAACCAGAACAAGATGCTTTGCAATAGCATTCAGGTTTTGGCTGCTCTCCTCCTCCTGATTTATCATGCACAGAAAAAGCCATTCCTACCCGCGGAGCAGAGAGTGACTCAAACACGACGGATTTGTGCACCCAGCGAGAAGCTCTGGCTGCGTATTACAAGAAAATTAGAGCGTAACAGTCAGCAGGAAGGAGACTTGGTGCCTGAATGTGGCTTTTCATGGTCAGTGTTAAACCCTCCCCAGCCCAGCCCCCAGCCTTAGTGTAAGCCCTGTACCTGCTCCGATTTCCCTGACAGAAACGAAGTCGTCGGTTCAGTTGAGGATGGGTTGGCTTGAAACTTTCCTTTCCCCTCTATTAAAAATAGATGTAGGAGAAAGTCTGCTCACTTTCCTGTTCTCAGAGGACCGTCTGGGCTGCAAACAGAGCTGCTGCATCCGTGCAGCTCAGTACTTGAGCTGAGGTGGGACTTTGATGGGATCTTCCGTGCAGGTTTGACTGAGACTGCACCGAACACTCTCCAAAGCATTTATAGAATCATAGAATATAGAATATACTGAGTTGGAAGGGACCCATAAGGATCATCAAGTCCAAAGTTGTCGATTCTGAACATGTTGTAATGACTATGTAACAGCCAAGTGTCGCGATGCTCTGTTCCAGGGACTGAAATTTCAGATTTCCTATAGCATATGCACTTACTCTCTTCCTTTGGCTAGTGTTTTGTGGCTGCCATCATCTTACAGTCCATACACTGTATCCAAAGTCTCTCTCATGTAGTATTTCTCAGGATCTGGACCTTTCAGTGCGTGTGGAGCATTGATCTGTCATACTGGAAGGCAAAAGGATGCAGCTGGTTTCCATTTGGGAACTTCCTGCAAGAACGTGCTTGTTGAGCAGTGATGCTGCAGGGCTCAGAGATTAATGCTCATGTTTCTCTTTCCCCAGAGATCATCGACGACCTCACTAACCTGGTAGAAAACACAGACGACAAGCTCCGCAACCAGACGCGGCACGTGAAGTTGGTGGACAAGAAATCAACGTCTTGTGGTAGGAAATAGCTTGAGCACAAATCCTGCCCTGTTATTAGATGAGAGAAACCATCTCAGAGGCTCAGAGGCTGTGTGCAATGTGCTTCTGAACTCAGATCTGTTCAGTTAACGTCCTTAGGTTGACTCCAGCATTGCACGGTGTTCTGATTGCAAATTGTAGAACCGTATGAAATGAGTGTGGTACGTGTTAATTAGGTTTAAGCAAGCTAGCTCCCAGCTCACACGTTGGTCCTGGCAGGGAGCAGTGCCACAGGGATGTTTCTGGTGGGGTCCTGTGTGCTTGGCCAAGTGGCATTGGCAGTCTGGCAGATATGAAATCCTTGCTGGTGACTTCAAGCTCGGTTGGATTCTCTTTCCATACAGCTGACGACAGGTTGTGCATCTTGAGGGCGTGAGGCTGTGCATCACAGAATCACAGATTATTAGGACATGGAAGAGACCTTGAAAGATCACTAAGTCCAACCCCCCCTGCCCGAGCAGGATCATCTCGAGTAGATCACATAGGAACGTGTCCAGATTGGTCTTGAATGTCTCCAGAGAAGGAGACTCCACAACCTCTCTGGGCAGCCTGTCCCAGTAACCTGTCACCCTCACAGTGAAAAGGTTCCTCCTTATATTAAGATGGAACTTTCTATGTTCCAGTTTGGAACCATTTCCCCTTGTTCTATCACTGGCCATCACTGAGAAGAACCTGGCTCCATCCTCCTGACACTCACCCTTTACATATTTATAAATGTTAATGAGGTCACCCCTCAGTCTCCTCTTGCCCAAGCTGAAGAGCCCCAGCTCCCTCAGCCTGTCCTCAGAAGGAAGATGTTCCACTCCCTTCATCATCTTGGTGGCCCTGCCCTGTGCTCTCTCAAGGAGTTGTATGTCCGTCTGGAACTGAGGGCCCAGAGCTGGACACAATACTCCAGGTGAGGTGTCACCAGGGCGGAGTAGAGGGGGAGGAGGACCTCTCTTGACCTACTGGCCACCCCCTTCTACTACACCCCAGGATGCCATTGGCCTTCCTGGCCACAAGGGCACACTGCTGGCTCATGGTCATCCTGCTGTCCCCCAGGACCCCCAGGTCCCTCTCACCTGTACTGCTCTCTAACGGGCCAGTCCCCAACCTATACTGGTACCTGGAGTTGTGCCTCAGCAAATGCATCTCAAGAGTTTGCTCTACGGGATGAAGACTGGAGGGTGGTGATAGCAATGACACTGGGAGGATGCTGTGTGTGATGGCAGAAAACCATCTCTATCCAGGTGGATGAGTGAAACTGAGGAGTAACAGGGGAGGATGTTTGTGGGGAGGTGGTACTAGTGAGATGCCTCTGGAAGTGACATCTCCGCTGTCGGTGTCCGTGGTTCAGTTTTGGCACTCTGGAGGAAAGCTAACGGGAATGATTTCTGCTCTGTCGAAATGTGACTTACAGCCAGAAGTTAATGAAATCTGGCTGATGTAGTTTAGTACAGAGAAAGCTGAGAGCTGACTCTGTCACACATCTGGGTGGAGAGAAGGTTTCTGACCGTGGGGAGCTTTTCTTCTCTACTCTGATGGTCTGGTGGCAAAAGTGACCGAGCTCAAACCAGTAACGAGACATTTTTCAAGCACCGACAATGTGTTTTGGGGATTTATTTGGTTCTTCATCAGTGATAACATTTTGAAGGCTTGGTTGATGCAGGTTGATGTAAATCTTTGGTCTCTTCTGGAGGTTAAAGTTGACTTGTCAGAGGTGTTTGTCTCCCGTTTCTCTTGTGCCAGCTACAGATAGAATTAAATGTGTGGCTGCTGCGTTCAGGGCTGCTTTTTTTAATTTTAGATCTTAATGTTGATGCAGAATGGCCTTGAACGATGCAGAGTACCCCGTGTGCCTTTGGATTTTCCTTTGGGTTTCTGTGTTTCCATTTTGTGCTTAGGGCAAGCAGTGAATCCCATTTCAGACTGGGGAGACTTGCCCTTCTTCAGCATTTCTCACCCTTTTCAGGTTCCTCATGCAAATGCAGCCCCCAGACAATGTTGCTGGATAATGAGCCTATCTCTTTAACTGGGAAGCCCGTGCTGGCTTCACTGGGGAGTTTGAGAGGAGGAGAAGGATGGGAGAAGCGAAGGCTGGCAGGATCCAGGGCTGGATTCCTCAGGGGTGACCTCTCTCACCCTTTCCACATTGAAAAACATTTTTCTGCAAGGGGTGGTGAGAAGCGCTGCCTCTTGGTGCCTCTTCCCTCTGCTCCAATAGGTCTTCCTGTGTTTGCATAACAATTTGGGCATATGTAAACACAGTATTGCCTCAGATCACTGTTTTACCCTGCCTGAGCATGAGTTTTAGAACAATAATGCTGGAAGACACCAGCTCTATTGGTATTCTTCCCATCCCTTTTCCACCCTTCTCCCTGGCACGAAAGTTAACTATTACATTAAGACCCGGAGAGTGCCCCGTGTATACGCAGTTACTCCTCGTGCAGCACCTGCTGGGTAATTTGTTTCAAAGTGCTTTTTTCCTCTCTCCCAACATGTCATTTAAATTGAGAACATTCCCATTACCTCTTCGCTTTTGGCATGTTACTTTGGGTTTAAACCGGGGTGAAGTGCTCGGTCTTTCCCCTTGCCCACCGGTTCCTCTCCCGGGATGCGGATGTTCGATCGGACCCGGCCTCACGCCGTTCCAGCGTGTTCCTTGTTCTGTGGTCTTGCCTTGTTTTTGAAATCATGATGTCTTTTTCTTTTCCTGCTGAGTTGCCTGTACTGGAGCCGCTGGCCATGGATACAAGCGGAGCAGCCTGGCGTGAATAGTGGAATAATCACCCTTTTATGAGCAAGAATGTAACCCATTAATGGGTGTGTCTTTGTTAGCAGCCAGTACAGTAATAAAATCAAAGTATTGCTGGTGAAATCCAACTTTAATCAATATTTCAACGTCTTGTTCTCATGCAAACGTTGTTACTTTGGAGGTTGTTTCCAGCGACCAGAACGATGACACGCCCAGCTCTCCCTCGGCTGGGGCATCGCGTTGCAGAGAGCAGCATCCGCACCTCTGGCCATACACAGTCCTGGCAGAAGCCCTTAGGTTGTTTCCTGTGGGTTGTTTATTTACAGCTTATTTTCAATGCCATTTCTCTTTCTGACTCAAACTGTTGACAATCCCACCCCTTGTTCCTGCCCGACAAGGCTGTCCCAGTTGAAGCCTGTCTCCCTTGGTGGCCCCGGGCAGCCCCACACTGGTGTAAGGGGAACTCCCAGGGATTGTGGCAGAAGAGTAATCATGGGATATACTCAAGTCTGCTGCATTTCTGAAATTATTGTTGAAAATCATCAGTCATCTGTGGGCAAATGTTTGCACGCTGCTTGGCATTGTTTTATTTCTTTCCGGCGTACGCAGGGCGGTTAGGAGGGGTGCTGGGACATGTATAGTTCTTGGGTTTCAGAAAGTGGCACTGAGCTGTCACCAAAGTGTCGCTGCGAATCATCAATCCAGAGTTGGGCTCCTTCTGCCGAGTGTCAGCCTGCACAATCCTGACTCCTCACTTCTACACTGGTTCTCTTGGGATCATTTGTCCCCACTTTCTCCCAGTTTCCAAACTTTAGATTGGAATTTTTCTGTGTGCAGATGAACACTCAGTAACTGTTTCTTGCTGTGAGATTAGAAATGTGAACCCTCAGAATGTCCTCCTAAGGACTGCATTGAAAAACAAGCCAAGAAATGAAAGTGTAATTAAGGTTTGGATGCTGGGGTCAGGGAGGAAATAAACTTATCCCAAACCAGCCCCTGAGCTGGAACAACGTGACAATACGGCAAGTGCCACAGTACCTTAATGACTGACTGCTGCGGTGCTTTTGGCTTTCCTGGGTAGAGCTAGCCCAACCACCAGCCCATTCCTTCTGCTTCCAGTTGGAAGAAACTCCACATTTTCCAGAAATTTTCAAAATTTCCAGTTTGGAAGCAGAGATTGAAGGAAAATGCGTGACCTAAAGGATTACTGCTGGATTTTAGTACCACAAGAGCCCAAGTACCAGATGCGATGTATGCGGAGGTGGTTGCAGCCAGGCTGTGTGAGGGATGGGAGTCAGAAATGCTCTGCAGGTCCTGCAGAAGATTGTGGCTTTGTCCTGGTAAAGGCTAAAACCAAGCAATGACGAGCACACTCCTAGTTCTGCCCGGCTTTTCCATCCCTTCCCAAGCCGCCTGCGGGAAGCAGAGCGTGTCGGTGCAGTTATCCCTGCGTGTCCCCGCTGACCTTTCAGATGGAGGAGGAAAATGAGAAGCAACCACCAACTGAACCCTGCTGGGCCAGTACCCATCCCCTGTAAAATAATACACAACTGCAAAGTGGCAGCTGAGCAATCTTGCTATTTTTTCCCCCGTTTCCCGTTTTCTCCTACTCCACAAGGTGGCATTGCAATCTAACCGCCTTCCTCCGGCCCCAGGTAGATGCTGTGTCTCCCCTCTGCTTTCCGATGGAGGGTTTTGGAGATGTGCGCAGGAAAGTTGGTGGCTACCAAGTAGGGGTTGGGTTTTGTTCCAATCTTAGCAAATCACCTTACCTGAAATAAAGACAGAGCCAAACCTATTCACTGGAGTTTTCTGAAGGTTTGGTTTGTTTTAAAACAGAGCAGCTGGGATTATATAAGGTTTCCTCTAGAAAATAATGATTCATGCGTGCCGGGGCCTTTTCCTGCCAGATTCTACGATCACTCTGTTCTAATGATGGTTATTTTTTGCCATGGATTTAATTTGTTTTATAAATTATGGATGGCAGTTACTGGGGTTTGTTCCTCTGACGTGGGCTGTGTGTTTGGATGAGCAAGTCCCCGTCGGTTATTTGTTCTCTCCGTGGGGCGGGAAGCCGGCGCGGTGCCGTTCAATCAGCCTTTCCGGCAGTCTGACTCTCGGAGAGTTTACACCGATATTCCTCCCCGGTGCTGCTCTGACAACTGCCCTGGCTCCAAGTCACCTGTCTGTGCTTCTACAGGATGAGTTGTCTTGGCCTGGCAAGTTAGATACTTTCCTGATTTTTTTATTTTTAAACTTTTTCCCTTTCTTCAGTTTCTTCCATTTAAAGCAATTGTTGAAAAGTTTGCTCTGACCCTTGGGAGAAAGCTTTGAAAAGAAACTTCAGCAGAAGAACCATGAATCTGTTGGTTAAACTAGACTCATTGCTGCTGTCACCTGTGTCCTAAATGCATCAGCCCTTCCATCCTGCAGGACCAGAGCTGCCCAGGGAGGTGCCCGAGGGGTAGCTGTTGGTCATGGAACAGAAGATGGAGTTGCACTTGGCCTTTTCTGTCTCCTTGTCCCCTTCCAGTCTTGCTACCTTGTGTGTCATCTTCCCTTGTGCTGTGGGTACCCTGCTGTGTTTCCTTCTCCTGTACAGCATCTTTTCCCTCACCAGGAGAGCGCAGGTCAGATCTGCTGGAGGTGAGCCTGGTTTCGGGAGGAACCGATGGCTTTGTGGCCCCATTGCGTGGCTGCTCTTACTCCCACCTTGTCCCACTGACTTCTGAACCCATTGGCTAATTGAAGCTGAAATTAGTTGGAGATAGAGGTTGCAAACAGAAAAAGTTACTACAAACTTACTTGGGCACCTGTCCTCATTAGAGAGACCCAATTAAGCACCCTGTCGAGGGGGGGAAGGCAGGCTGAGCTCAAGTCTTGTTAGACAGCAGCGGAGCCTCAAAGCAGATTAGTTTAGAGACACAATGGGAAATGCAGCTTCATTAATTATGTTAACAGACCAACTTCTAAACAAACAGGCCCAGTAACTTTGGCACGTTTCTACTCGAGGGCTTCTGGTCCGTTTGGTGTGTTGCCACCTCGTTTCCCCACAATATGAAACACTTTTCCTCTGCTTTGCCGGCCCTGAGCCCCCGGGGAGCAGGTGAGCAGCTCGGGGGATGGCCAGGGCCCATCCCAAGGGGTGATTAGGCCGATCCACTGAAACACGGTCCCTCACGGTGCCGAGGTGATGCCTCGCCGGTGGCACGTGCCCAGCCACGTGGTCCTCGCGCCCCCTCTGCGGGGCTTGAAATACTGGTTTGCAAGTGTTTGGCTTGAAATTGCTCCTGATGTGATGGTGAAATAGATTCAACTGATGAGAGAACCTGGACCTAAGAAGTTAGAAATTATTTTTTTTTAATCCAAAAAAAAGGTGGTTTGGAGTGGCTTTATGAATTCCTGTCCAGGTGAGGAGCAGGGGCTCTGCTGGTGCTGTCGGCTCTGTCTGTTTAGGAGGAAAGGACGGGAAGAGCCTTATGGGTCATAGGATCCCTTCAAGATCAATCTCTGAGAACAAGCTTGTTTTTTCCCCCCCATTACTCCTATTGGAAGGCTGCAGTGGTCATAAACTTATTTCCAGCCTAGACTTGTCAGGGATACTTCATGTTGCCCACGTGCAACCCTTGTTCTGGGGTCTTGAATAGCTCTTCCCCCTTTTTATTTTATCCCCCCCCCTCAATGTGTGTGTCTAAGAGATCATCCAGTGTTCCCTCCCAGCTTTTGTTTCGTGACCTGAACAAGTGCCTTTACATTTTATTTTCCTAAATTAATCTCTGTTTTCTGATAAGTCCATTTTTACTCTTCCTCAAACTTTTTTTTCTTTAACCATGAGACCCTCCTGCAGCATCCCCAGAGCCTTCTCGTGATGCATCCCCCGCCGACTCCAGCGTGTCCCTGGCTGCTGGAATCATTTGAGTTACAGTGTGTTGGTGCCTCAGTCAGTTTGCTCTGAGCTGTTTGCTTGGGCCTTTCTCGTTCTTGAACGTTTTCCACCTGAGTTCATTTTCTTTCCAACTCATAGCAGAAACTGTTGTCTGTCCCAAGTCCATGGCTTCCTCTTCCATCCCACTGAATTTCAACCTTCCCCCATTCCCCTTCAAAGTTATCCATTTTTTTGCCCGTGTGCTGTCCCAGCTTTCCTCTGTGCTAATGCTGCTCTCCAACTTTGTGTCATCAGCACTTTTCATTAGCACACTTACTTTTCCTGCCAAGGTCATTAATAAAAATATTTAATAAGATCAGCCTCCTGACCATTCCTTGAGGAGCTCTGCTGGTGACCTCCATCTATTCTGATCCTTCTTTCAACGCTGCTTCGCCTTTCACCAGTTTCCTGGCCTTCCAGTTCTGCTAATCCCCATCTTTTTCATTTAATAATTTCCCACATGGCACTGCACCGAGTGCTTTGCTGAAGTCTGCGTGGATGGGATCTATCACGCTCCCTTTGTCTTGAAAATTCATTATCTTGCTGGGCTAACCCAATTAGCTCTGATCTGATTTCCCTTCAGTCCAGTCCCATTGTTTTCTAACCTGTTTACCATCTAGTTGCAGGTTCTAATTGGTCTCTCCTCAGCTGGCTCTCAAGGTGATGTTGGTGGGGCAGGCTCGAGGTTGCTCACGTGTTGTGTTGCGCAGTGCAGTCACGCCTCTTCCTCAAACCCCCTCTGGCGCCTCGCGGGTGGCCGCAGCTCAGTCCCCACCTGGTTTATGGACATGTATCCCAGATAACACTCCGTGTGAAGGGAAAGACCTGGCTTTCTGTGTGCATCAGTCCTCCTGGCTTCATTAGGAAGGGTGTGGAGGTGCTGAAGAGGGTGCAGAGAAGGGCATCTGGGTCTGGAGAACAGGTCTCGTGAGGAGAGGCTGAGGGAGCTGGGGCTGCTCAGCCTGGAGGAGGCTGAGTGAGACCTGATTGCTCTCCATGGCTACCTGGAAGGAGAGTGTAGTGAGGTGGGGTTGGCCTCTTCTGCCTAATAATGAGTGACAGGACAAGAGGGAATGGGTTCAGGTTGTGCCAGGGGAGGTTCAGGTTGGTTATTAGAAAAAAAACTTCACCACAACAGTGGTGAAGGACTGAACAGGCTGCCCAGAGTGGTGCTGGAGTCACCATCCCTGGGGCTGTTAAAAAAAACCAGTAGATATGTGGCTTTGGGAGATGGTTTAGAGGTTACAGTGGCGTAGGGCTGGTGACGGACTTCATGATCTTGAAGGTCTTTCCCAAACTTGCCTGTTCTGTGATTCTGTGAGTCTGTTAACCAGCTTGCTTCACAGAATCATACACACAGAATCACAGAATGTCAGGAGTTGGAAGGGACCTCAAAAGATCATCTAGTCCACACCCCTGCCAGAGCATTCATTTAATGACAATTAACCCTGTGGAATCGAGACCCTCCAGAACTGCCACAGCCTCTTCCATCCTCCCACCAAGCCCTGAGATGGCAGATTCAACCAGTGACTGCTGCTGTAGGTCTAACTGGGTCTTCTGTGCCTGCCTCACCTCTTCCCACATGGCTTTTTCTGGCTGTGGTGACCCCCAGGGTATCTCCTTGGAGAACTTTACAGATAGGGAACGGTTCTCTTGAGGCTGCACAGCACGTGTAGCATAAACATGAGATGAAGGGCAGGCACAACCTCGTCAGTGTGTGATGAGGGGGGAAGATTCCTCTGCTGCGATAGACTGACGTGAGGTTTGCTTTCCATGTGCTGGTGTCGCTGCTTGGGCGTCAAGGTCAGAAAATAATGGGGGCTCTAAATTCAAGGATACCCCAAGTGATGGGAGCTGGAGAGTGGCAGTTCTGTGCCTTGGCTGGGAGATGTAAATCAGGCATGGGATTGGTGGGAGGTGATGAAATGGCAACCATCCCCATCAGGAGATGGAGTAAGGGGAGAGGAGAAGGGGAGGGGGCACGGATAGGAGCAAAAGGCAGTAGACATCTTCTTAATTACATTTGCATATGCAGCTGTTCAAACAGACTGAACTTCATCAGTGCTTGTTCATACCTATCAGGAGATTTAGAGCAGCTGTTGTCACCCCGTGCAGCAGGGTTGTACAAATCTGGGGTGAAATAAGCCCCTGGGCAGACTGCTCGCTCAAACAGTCACTCCAAGAGGGCAAGCAATTAGTTGTATTTGAATATTGAGAAGGAAAAAAAAAATTGGAATTGTGTGAAATATCCAGGGGCGACAGCTTACAGCTTGGTTTCCAAGGGTACATGTTGCAGAATTAAATCGTTAATTTATATTTCTGAAAATGGTGCTGAAATGTGTTAATTTGTACATTACCAAAGAGGCAGAAACTTGCCTCCTGCCTTTTTCTTTCCTAACGTGCTCAATGACAAAATAATTGCTCTACCCAATCTGGAGCTGAAATACAGCGGTGTCCTGGCGCGGGGACTTCGTGCCACGTTAAAGCTAAATTAGGAGGGAAATTGGGTTAACTGTTTGTATTAATCCTTACAACTTTGAAACTCTGCCTTAATCTTCACCTCCCAAGTGCCCAAGGAAGCCATTTCTAGCCTCCCTTGATCTTGTTACCCCAAATCCATGCCAACCAACACTGCTGCAAACACAGAGAGAGGGTCCAGCATCTGGAATCCTGCTTCAGCGGCCCCAGGCACTCGAGGGACACAACAATGCACCGAGGATGTGGTCAGTGGAGAAATTAGTTTGTTGGGACCAAGTGGTTATGCCATCTCTTCAGGGCTTTCTGAGCTGCATAGAGGATGTTGATCCCACCAGAAATTTAGGGATATAAATCAACAGGGGCTGCAATCTCAAACCTGGTTTTCTTTGTTTTGCAAAAGGATTCCTGCAGTCGGGCTTACTCTGGCTGGAGGAAAAATGTCCTTGGGGTAATGGGAAGAGGATAAGAGAGCCCCGTGCTTCTGATGTTGTCAGGTCTGATGGGGGATGGCCAAGGTTTAAAAAAATAATTAAGGTGAAAATCCAGTATGTTAACACAGCACTTGTCTTGAAGCTTTCAAATGGCAGGCGTTACACCTCCAGCAGGAGTGTTAATTAAACCACATTGTAGATCAGGGGTTGGTGGTTTTGTGCTGGGAAAAGCATATGGGAGCCTGTGCTCGGTTGTGCCAGCAGGCTGTGTCTGCAGCAGCAGTTGTAACCAGAGAGCCTTTGTGCTCCAGCACCGTGTTTGGTGCTGCTGAAAGCAGCACTGTTGGGTTGGGGCTGCTGGGCTTGGGTGGGAATACCCCACGGAGGTTTCCCAAAGCACCGATGAGGAGCAAGGTTTGGGCTGAAGGGTGCCCAAGGGGTCTGAGGGGTGCCATTTCTTGTGGTGGAGGACAGCTCTAGCCCCAGGCCCAGCACAACCTCTTGGCAGAGGGTGAGGTGCAGTCCAAAGCAACACCTACCTAACTCCTGCTCAGGCTGCAGGGGAAGAGCCTCTCAACTGATGTACCTCAAAAGATCATCGTGCAGCTACAGCCGTGTCAGATGTGGGAACATGGGGTTGGCTTGGACTCGCTGCCATGAGCTGGTCCAAGGGGAAGGTGCTACCTCTGGAAGGTGTTTCACCACCCTCTGTCTGGTGGTACCTGCAATCACAGCTGGATTTGCTTCTCCAGACTCAAAAGCAATTAAAGCAAGGGTTTAAGTCATGAAACTAATAAACCAGCCTCAGTTTTAACCCTGTATTTAAGTGTGGGTTTTGCACATCACAGTCCGTGACGTCGGCATCGCTCTGACGCGGTTTGACCGTGTGAGTGCAGCCCTGGGAGCGCCGCCTTTGGGGAGACTTTAGACTTCAGGTAGCTTTTGCATCATCCTTTGCTGTCCCACAGAGAGCACGGGGCTCACACTGACACTGCTGTATCGCTGTTAGCTCTAGGACTCGCTGCCCCTTCTGAGCCACGGTGGTGAAAGCGGGGACGGGTGACGGGAGCGTCACACTCATCTGCAAACAGCGTTGGATGGTGGTGACCAAAACACTCCCTGTGCACGGATCTGCAGCAGCAAAGTGGGAATCAATCTGCTTCGGGAATAACATTTCATGTTGCTGTGGGAGGGGGAAGGGGTTTGTTCCTGCTGCAGGATGGTCAGCTCGTGCTGTGGAATTCTAGCTGCGGGTGTCGGGTTGTGCCTCGCGTGGCTCTCGATGCATTATGGTTGTCTTGTACCACATCTCCGCCTGGCTTGTAACGCAGTAGCTGCTGTGTAATACTTGTCTTCTATATATTAAAAAAAAAAACCTGCAGCAGAACATTGCCTTTTGGCAAGGAGAGCGGTGCCACTAGCTTGGTTTGAGCAGAAACTTCACTTTCCGAGCCATAGTTTGGAAAGCTGCCTGGTTATTACATTGATCTGTGAGATGTGTTGGGAAATGGCCAACTTGTCTCTAATTTGCTGCAGTAGCCTTTTGCAGGAGGTGCTGGAGGCTTCCAAATCACCCTTGTTGTCCCTGGGTCATCATCTGCCTGATAATTGCATTCCTTATCGCTCTGGTTCCCAAGAGCCGCTCAGAAGCGCTCGGTGTCCTGTGCGCTCCTTGCAAAACTCCTCTAGAAACCTTTCCCCCTTGATACTTCCTTTTGTCAGAAGCCTGAAAAAATCCTCTTGTTTAAAACTTCTCTCTGCTTCCCGGGATGGACAGCTCTATATGATACAGACAGCGCCTGCTGTGATTTTTATGGCCTGTAGTTTTCTGAGCAAATGGTTTTGCTCACAAGTTGGCCGGGGTGAAATGACCTTCTCCTGTTCATTAACTGTCTGTTGAAAAATATGTGTGTGGTGGTAGTCTCAGAGTAGCCTTGATTGGGGTTATTTTAGGTGGTGTGGAGAGGTCTGCTCCTTCCCTTCCCTCCTCATTATCAAGCAGAAGCGACCGCTTAGGGCCTGGTTTATTTACCTAATAAACCGCCTCTTGTATGGTCTAGGAAATGCTCACATTTTTCAGCCAAGAAATCCTGGTAACAGGCAAACAGAGGTCTAGCAGTCAGGTCTGGAGAAACAACGAAATGAAGGTCAGCTAATATTGCTGTTATTCTCTTTCCTGGTGGCCATGACAGCAGGGGTGGTTTATTTGAAGATCCCAGACTCGAAGTCATTGCTTGCATTGTTGGTCCCCCGAGCATCGGAGGCTGTGCCAACACTTCGGGATATTAATGTATTCTACAGATCAGTGAATGAGGAATTCCTCCACACTCCTTTCTTCAAAAAAAAAAAAAAAGGCTCTTCTCTCCCCTTCCCCCCTTCTCCCCACACTTTGTTTGCTGTGGCTTTGTCTGCGGGATGTTGCTGGGCATCTCTAATGAGAAGGGGAAGAATTGCAGGGCTGGGGGCCGGGGCGGTGGACCTGGTTCCCTGCTTCCAGCACCGACGTTGCAAGGTGCTCAGGTGGGTCGCAGTGTCCAGGCATGAGACTGTCCAAAGAAGGGGAAGAAAAAAGGCTCATTTTGGACATGTAACACTCACTGATTGCTTCCTCCAAGGAGAAAAATCCTACCCTGTCGCCCCCCGTGTGGGACGCGATGCCTCAGTGCTTCTTTAGTATTCATCCCAGCTCCGTGGCCGCAGCCATCTCCCAGCCCACCCCGAGCAGCTGCTCAAAGGGACAAAATTAAAGCAATTCCTGCTCCTGGTGACTTACTGACAGGGAATAATCGGGTTCTGTTTGGGAGGAACGTAGAGCAACCCGGCCCTGATGATGGAAAAAGTGTGGGGGAGCAGGGGGCTTGGTGGGATTTACGGAGACTTATGTGGGGTTCAGTGGGAATAAAAGCTGGTTTCATGAAGAGACAATTATCAAGTAATAATGCAGTGGGTCAGGGAAAGATGCCTGAGTGGATTTTTTGATATATTCTTGTTCCATAGCAGGAATTGTACTTAGATATTTTCTTTTTTTTAATATATTCTTTGATCCCTTATGGAAATGTTAATGAGACGAAAACTGCTAAAGAGCTCTCCAGACACTGCCCCGCTTTGGGGAAGGGTGGACTGAAACGCAGACCCTCTGGAGGGCTTCTGACACACAAGCAGCCCCTTTGTTCCCTCCTCTGTGTCTCAGAGACATGTCTAAAATTGGAGGGAAGATGAGAGGAGGCTGAAGAGGCCGGGCTGAAGGCACAGCATTCCCCGCTTACAAGAGAAAACCCGTCGGCTGGCTATTAAGTCCGCAGTGTGACGGGCAGCGCTCTGCCCGCGTTTGAAGTCCAGACTGAAGGTTCTCCGAGGATGTAAGTGGGATGCTTTTAGGCCATCTTTCACTTCGACTTAATTAAGAAACTCACGGGCTTTGTCTGGATTGGGGCCCGTTATCGTGTGAAGCTCTGGCCCCCCGTGAAGAGGGGCCGGGGCGGGAGGGGACGCGCACATGCCCGTCGCTTTTGTGCCGTGTTGCCAAACTGCAGACAGTAGCAAGTGCGAGGCGGCATCGCCCGAGGTCACCCCTGGTGTGCGGCAGCGAGCCCCGCTCCCGCCTCAGAAAGCCCTTCCTAGGAGCGTGGAGTCGGCCAAACTTCCCGTGTGGGGAAACAAAACTAATTCGTGGGGGGTGGGGAAGGGTTTTGTGTGTGTCCCGCAGCTTCCGTCATCGGTCCTGATGGAGGGTCAGGGGCTGCGCGGGAAGAGGCAAAGGGGGTTTCTGAGGTACCTGCTGTCTGTGTGCGGATTTGCACGGGGAGGAGTGTGAGCTTTCACGAGTCAGGGCAGGGATGGATTGTAGAATCCCATGATCAGGAGATCATGGGATTCTACAATCCATCCATGGGTCCATCCATGGGCTGGAAGGACCCCATCATGGAGTCCAACTCCTGGCTCCACACAGGACCAGCCAAGTCGGAGCATGGGACTGTTGCATCGTCCAGATGCTTCTTGACCTCAGCCCAGCTGGGTGCTGGACCCCTTCCCTGGGATTATTAGCTCTTGGAGGGATGGGTGATGTTAACAGCCTTGGAGGTCACCTGAAAGGATTGAACCCACGTGAATAACGGGATCACATTTGAGTTTGGGTGCAGTGAACCCAGCCAGCCTTGCCATAGCACCCTGTTTGCCCAGAGTGGTTGCACACAAACACCACGGTCCTTTGTAATTCTTCACTGTCTTCAGACCTCTTGACCATGGTGATCTTTCAAGGTCCCTTCCAACTCCTGACATTCTGTGAATCTTTGCTCAGTGCTGATTTCATTCCCTTTGAGCTGACAGCCAGAGAGAAGACTTTAACACTAGAACTGGAAAGAGCAAGTGGTTTATAGTCTCTGCACTTCTGTGGGGCTTAGCAAGTGTCTGGAGAAGTGTTTGCTCCTCTGCAGCCCAAGGTGTGTGTCCCAACCAGACAGTAGAGCCACCAGCTACTGCAGACTTGGCCTTTAGTCCCAGCCCGGTGCTTTCGGTGCAGCAGGTGACAGTGGCCTTTGGCACTCGTCTGGAGAAGCTTTGTGGGCCTCAGGATCCAAACTGAAACACTTGGTGTTCATCATGTAGCTCCGTTATGTCTTTGGAAGGCTGTAAATTAACCTAAGGTCACTGGTACCAGTTGGGGATGGGACAAGGAAGTGGTCTGGCTGCCTGGACACTGCCCAGAGAGCAGTTTGGAAGGATGCTGAGACTAAGGAACATCTGCATGTTGGCGAGTGCCAGGCAGGGCTGTCGGGGCTTGGCAGAGCTAGCTGGGGGTGGTGAGTTGCCAGCAGTGATTTGGGGAGTGTATGAGGCAGGGTGGGATGGGAACAGTGATCACCTATCAGTAATGTCATAGACTCCTTTTTGTTCCTCAACTGAGGAATTCCAGGATGGTGGCAGTAATGCAGGTCCTGCCCATAGGTGATAGCTGCTTGCTCTTGCCCCCTCTGTGCTCCAGCACAGGCACAGCAGAGTGAACATCTCAGTTGGACTGGTCTTTGTACCTCTGCCTTTCTGATTTGTCACTCACCTCTGGCTGCCCCTGAGGAAAGGATATTTTATACTACATGATGCCCTATCACGAGGGTTGGACTTTCAACATCCTAAACATATTTGCACAACTCTCCCAAATCTGCCAAGTTGAAGGATCAAGGTCCCTTCCAACTCTGAAGAGGTTCCTGGCTTTATTGCTTCTCCCTGTGCTTGGGGGCTTTATTCCCACCGTGGTTTTGTGCAGTGTTTAGCATGTCTTTGGGGATCCCAGCAGACAGTGCTTTGTATTTAGCTCTAGTGCATTAGCAAGGTGACTGTACTTCTAAAAAGTTTCACGTTACTAGAGCCAAAGTGACTCATTCCTGCGAGAGAAGCTGCAAATGTTTTTCTGACATTTAAATAAAATGCAAAAAAAAAACCTGTTAATTTCCCACCTTAATATTGAATTAAAGACTCAAAAGTGAGGGAGGGGGGAAAGCCCAAAGTTGAGGCCTTCTACAGAACCAGTCGTGGTGCCAGGTGGTTCATACAGAGTATTTCACAGCTGCCGTCACGGGGACACAGCGTCTGCGACAGGAACTCTCCGGTTTCCTATTGTGAGAGATTCGATCCCGTCGTGCGAGTTGGGTGTTCTGTGCTTTCTGATTCGGACAGACTTCGTTTGAGGGAGGTGTTTGGACAAGATGCTCTAATCATTCTGGAGCTGGGTGAATGTTTGTTTAAAGCTGATCTCCAGTTTTTGCTAGAAGTTCAGGTTCAGATGGGGGATGAGGTGGAGAAATGGATTTTCAAATTTCACCACATCCCTGTGCTGAAATTACAGTGCTTTAATTTCTCCACATCTTTCCCAGTGCGACTGCTTCGGCTTTACTGATTACTTTGGCAATAATCACAGAACCATGGAATGTCAGGAGCTGGAAGGGACCTTGAAAGATCATCCAGTCCAACCCCCTGCCTGAGCAGGATCATCTAGATTAAATCACACAGGAACGTGTCC
>VXBZ01008834.1:0-27959 GCA_013399135.1 Heliornis fulica | reverse complement strand
ACCCAGCTCCCTCAGTCTGTCCTCAGAAGGAAGATGTTCCACTCCATCATCTCAGTTGTCATGCACTGGACTCTCTCAAGGAGTTCTATGTCCTTCTGGAACTGAGGGGCCCAGAACTGGACACAATACTCCAGGTGGGGTCTCACCAGGGCAGAGTAGATGGAGAGAAGGACCTCCCTTGACCTACTAACCACCCCTCTTCTAATACACAACCCAGGATGCTATTTGCCCTCTTGACCACGAGGGCATACTGCTGGCTCATGGTCATCTTGCTGTCCCCCAGGACCCCCAGATCCCTGTCCTGTGACACTTTGCCATGTCCTCTGGACTGTATCCTATGTAAGTAAAAATGCTTTATGCTCGTTTATGTCACCTTCAGTATTTCAGAGGTGCTCATTGCATTGGTAGGTGACTGCAGTGATCGTAGAGTCATGGACTCATTAAGGTTGGAAAAGACCTTCAAGATTATCTAGTCCAGTCATCCCCCTACCACCTATATGAATACAGAAGTTATGTTCCCCCAAATACTTCACTGTCTGGATTTAAACATTTATTTTGTATTCACGCAGTTAATGGTCTATGAGAGAAACTTTGTTGATAAGCAACATCTTGAGTTTGGGTCATTTGTCCTTACCCAGCTGTTCCTGTGCTGGAATCTTCTGCTGAGACTTCTCTGTGACTGGATTCGCTCCAGCCCAGAGTGTATCTGCTGAGCTGCTGTAATGTGGAGCTGCTCTGAAGGCCGTGTGGTGCAGTCTGTGCAGGAGGAGATTCCCACTTCAGGTTTGCTCATTCTGCTTGAAGGGAAAGAGTTGGTCAGTGTGAAAGCTCGCTCCCTTGCATGCTCAGTAGCGCTGTTGAGATGAGGAAGGTTGGATTCGGGTACTTGGTAATTGCATGAAAGACTGAATTTTCTTTTAGGATGTCCAGTTGGTCCCCTACAAAGCTTCATGCTTAATTTTGGCTGCCAGAGGAACCCAACAGGAGAGATTGTCTTCCAAGGAAGGAGTAGAACTGATTTTCCTCGGCTGTGAAGGGTGTTTGGTGGTCATCCTTTGTCCTGCTAATTCTGGCAATAAGTAGATGGTTACATCATCAAAGGGCTTGAAATCGGGAAGTGCTGAGACCTTCAGTGCCTCAATAAACTGAGTTGGTTGCAGCCTGGCTGATGTGGTAGTGCCCAGAAGGGATGTGCTGTCTGTAGGTGGGCACTCAGGTATTTTTATGGGTTATGACTGAACAAGTTTTACATGTACAAGCTCCAGTCGTCTGCTTCCTTGCTTAATTTGGCAAGGTTCACAAGAGAGTCAGGTGTAAGGTACGGCGTAGTTTTGACTCCATCTTGCTCACTGTCTGGTTTTTAGTGGTGGTCTAACTCACCTGAGACTCCAAATTGGCTCCATAACACTGAGATGGTGGGAGGGACGCCCGTCTCCTTTTAAAGGCTTCATTCAGAATTGGTCAAGAAAGAAATGGGGCATCAGGAAATTTCTAGGCAGGTTTCCCACCTTTGTGGACTCGTGAGGCTGGTTCTGCCTACCCCACTCTTCTGCCCAAGTTCTTGGAGGGTGAATGCTCCAGAAGGCCTGGAGGGACTGAAGGGAGGAGGAACTGGGAGTAGCAGTGGAGCGGCTGCTGTGAGGAATTGCTCTCCTTTTCTGCCAGGCCAGTGCTTGCTCCATCCTGTCTGACATCTACGTTGCCCTTCATGGAACAGAGCAGTGCCAATGTCCCCATCCGAGTGCTGGTGACTTGGCTGTGTCTGGGTCCTCTGTGTCTGCCTGGCCATTGCCACTGTCACCATGCTCTCAGACCATCTTGATGCAGCTTTGACTTTGAAATGGGAGTTTTCAAGGGGATCCTGCAGGTGTGGGAGAGGCAGGAGGGCTGAAAACAACTGGAGGAAAGCCATTCCTTGGAGACTGGTGTTTGTCAGCCCTCTGCTGCTGCAGGTCAGCAGGCATCACTTGTGGGTTGCTGAGCTGATGCTTTAACAGTTGAAGTTTATCCACAGATGTGTAGACGTGGCCAACGCTCAGTAGATCAGGTCTTCCCTACTCGGTAGCGCCTGCGGGTGGGCTCCTCTCCTTGGTACTTTGCCGCGAGGACTTGAACCGCCCTTCACAGCAATGGAACACATCATAGGGACTTCATCACTTCATCTGGTGGCTTCTTAACCCCAGTATTTCTCAAGGTGGTCCCCAAGTGCCCCCAACACTGCTGTTACCTCTCACAGCTTTCAGCAGGTCGATCATGTGTTTTCTGCGGTTTATCATGGCCTCCTTTGAGATCTCAGGACATGACATAGTCCCTTGTGGTGGAGTTCCTTTGATTGAACTAGACTGCACTTCAGTAGTCCTCAACTGTCTAACTTCTTGCATAAGACACTTTATCTGAGAGATATTTTTAAAGACATTTCTTTGATAAAAATACCTCAGGTAGGAGGGAGAACTCTCAGCACACTCTCACCTTCTCCAGCGTGACGGGGTTACGCCCTTTGCTTTATATAGATCAAGAAAATAGAGAATTTGTAATTCTCTAGATAATGGAGGGTTGCTGAATAACGCTGTATAGACTCCATCAAACCAGGAGTCTTTTTAAAAGAAAATGTTAGGAAGCTGTGTCTGAAGTTTCTGTGGCACAGCCTCTCCCAGAACCCGCCGCTGCCAGCACTGCTCCTCTCAAACTCTCATTAGTGTGGGAAGAATTAATGACTGCTGCCCGTTTACCCAGCACTGCAGGCAGTTAATTTCCCAACCTTGGGCCATGTAGTGTGGCAGGTCATGGTGAAGTCTGTAGGAAGGTGACACTCCCCAACTGCGGGGGCAAAGAGACCCAAATTGGGGAACCCGTCGTCTTAACTCGCTCCTGCAGCTTCCTGCAGAAACGGGACGTTTCCCATCCCTGTCACAGCAGCTGGTTCCCTTGGCACAAATCTCTTATTTGTTATTTTTTTTTCCTCTTTTGGATTGCAAAAGCTGCTGCCTGCTGTGATTTACACAGCACACGTGACAGATGACTGCCGGTCTCTTACTCGCAGCCCCCACTCTGGAGTCCCTGGGTGCTGCTGGCGGCGCCGCGCACGTACACGCACAGGGCGACGGCAGCGCCGTTTGTAACGCTCCACATCGGTGATGGAGCTGGTAGTGTTGTGGCTTCAAAAATGCTGAAGGGTCTCTCAAAAATAAAAAAAAAAAAAAATTCATCTTTGTGGTGAACTGCCGAGCTGCTGGACGCTGCTGCGCGTTTTTCCCCTCTAAAATTTTAAAGAAAATCTTCCTTTTTTTTGGGGAGAAAGCTAAATGAAAGTTCATTGGGAAAAGAGTGTTTCGTGCTGTCAGAGAAAGTTCTTGATTGTGGTTGATCCTGAAACTGGTAATGAATGTGACTACCAGGGCCCCGGGGATTTGGCATATGAATTTCCCAGGGTCTAATCATCTCATAAGGCTGCAGAGTGTGACTCCTTCCCCAGTAATCTACTTAACTCAGTAATTTACCCCTCCTTTTGCCTTGCCAGGAGAATGAATCTCACAGGTTGTTTGCATGACAAGTAGCTCGGGATTGTCTGAGTCTTTGAAGAAGATGCTGGGAGTTAATTGTAGCAGCTTGAGTTAATGGTTTCCCATGTTCACTGGTAGGCTGGTGAGGAGCAGAGCTGGAGAATGGTTTTTATGGGGAGTACTATTCTAGGCTGCACCATGTGTTTTGATAGCTGTAATGCTAAAAAAAAATAGGTTTTGCCTTCCAAAGGAGGATTTTTTTCTCCACCAAAACTAATCTCAGAGGAAAATTATGTTTGGTCTTTCTAGGATTATTGGATTTGCAGATAGCAACTGCTGTGCTAATGGCAGCTAGTGACTGATGGCCAAAGCAGCTAACTGGGAGATGTTTCTTGGCACTTGATCATACTAAAATTCTCCACTCAGAGTCTTTAAACCCACAGTGGACAACTTTTAAAAAATATTAAAAAACAATTTGCCAACAAGCAAATCTAATCACTGCATCCACATTGCCATCTAAAGGAAGCGAAGGATTCACCTTGAGCAGTATTGACTTTTAAATCTTATTAAGATCCCATCACACTGAGCCTTCATCATGCCAAAAATAAGAGGAGAAGGATGCCTTCTTCTCTCTTCTTGATATGCCTCCTCCCAAGCCAAACATTGTGAGTACAGGTTTTGCTTTGAGATAGGCTCCGTGATACATGGTCATCTTGGGCCAGCTTGCACCCAGAGCAGAGGGGAGAGAGAGGACTGTGTTGAGAGCAGAGGGATGGAAGCTCTGGATAGTCTGTGCAGTGTTCCTGTGAGTCACTGCTGTGCTGCGTGGCTCGCTGGTAGTCAGATACTGCCAAGCATCCTACTGCAGTCCCAGGGGTTTGCACCTAATGTGTGTTACGCTGTCCAAGAGCAGGTGATCTTACTTCTGTTGCAGTGCTGTGTGCAGCCAGAATCTTTTGGAGTGGTTGAGGCTGGATTTGGTAAAATGAGCAAAGATAAATTCTCTTATTGGTGCTTTCAAGTTGTTCTTGCATGGCTTGGGCTGGTGACTCTACGCAAGGGTCGTGGTGTAGGTTCTTCCCTCGTGGACTGAGAGGTGAGATCATTGGAGAGCTTCATGTGTGTGCAAAGCAGCAAAGACCTTTACATCAGCATCCCTCTCTTTAACCACACTCCAGGCTCCAGCTCAGGGAGGTCCATGTAGATGCTGAGGTTCAACCACCTCTTCTAAACACTGAGCTAGCATGAGTTTTCTGGTTTCCAGCCTGGTCTTGATTTGTTGCGTCTCTTCTTCTGCTGGACAATTCACAGACCCCCCCCAGGTTGAACTCAGACCCCGGTGGGATGTCCACCAGGACCACAGATGGAAAATCCCTGTTGAATTCTCCAGCTGAAGGTGGTCTGAGCCTCTGCTTGGATTTCATGGGTCTTTGGGACTTTGCCCCCAGTTCCCAATGGGAATGACTGTGGCCCTGTGGAGCCCAGCTGACAGCAGATGGATGCTGCCTATCTGTGTGCAGGATCAGGGCCTGGAGACCAAGGGGCCTCTCCTGACGTCCCGTGTCCAGATAAGTCAAGTGTTTGTTAGCATAGCATCCAGGTGATTCATCTTCTTCATGAGGGGAGATAAACATGAAAAATAATTTATCTAATCTGTGAAAATAAGACTGAATCGTGCGTTGTGGTTGTCGGAGTGCCTCGGAGGGCCTCTTTGTTCTCTGACTCAGAACGACGGCGCTGGCTGAGAAGTGCAATTCTAGCAGAACGGTGCCACTCGACTTGAGTTAATGTTTTGCAGATGGCAGAGTCCTCAAAACAATGTAAAATCTAGGGGATAAATGAGGATCTGTCATCTGTATGGAGCTGGAGACCACGTGTACTCAGTCTGAAGCTTTATACCTAACATTTCCTTCTGCACTGCAGAGACTGCTTCTCGTTCCTTTTAGGCCCATCTTGAGATAGATGGTAAGAAGTTGGGCAGAGCTTCTCCATAGGGCTGGTTGATCCATTGCAGCACCACAGCCAAGATGCACTGGAGCAGGACCAGGTCTTCAGGTCAGCTCAAGTCAACTCTCGTTGGGAAGCCCAGCCTTGAAGCAGGGACCTCAGGAAGCCCAGGTGTGGGGCAGTGTTTCCATACTACCAGTTCCCAAAGGACACCCAGATACTCCTTCGCTCTTTGTTGCCCACGTTTCTCTTTCCATGGCCAGTATTGTGGAGGGGTGCGTGCTGCCGGCGCGGGGAACACGGGATGCAAAACATTGCCACCAAGCAACTGCGACTTTCTTAATTGTGGATTCTTTTAGTTAATTAGAAATGTTTGGAAAGGCCTCGCACCTCAGCAGGGTTCAGTTCTGCAGGGTGCCAAGAGCTTTGTTCTTCATCCAGCAAAGCACTTAAGCGTGTCTTTAAGAACACTTTACAGGCTGAAATAAGCTCATTGATTTCAGGGCACCGAAGGATTGAGCCAATACCAAATTTCTTCCAGTGATGTCGACTCAAATAGGAACATCCAGGAAAAGTGTTTCTTGAATGTTAATGCTACCTTAAATAGCAATATCTCAGGCTTCACAGCTTGGAGCTGCTCAGAGAAATGCAACAAAGGGGGTTGGACTAGATGATCTTTCGAGGTCCCTGTCAGCCCCTAACATTCTGTGATTCGGAGAAAACAGTGTGTTTGGGGGGAATTTCTCCTGGGGAATCGAGGAAGATTCATGGTTAAAGAATATTTCCCCTCTCTTCCCCCCCTTCTCCTTTCTCTTCTAGTTTTGTAGTAGCAGAGGTTGGCTTTAACTTAGTCATCTTCAGCGAGCTTTTAATAAATTAGGAGGAAAGTGAAACAGTTTAGGAAAGTGTAGGATAAGCAAATGCTCCAGGGAGACTTTTAGTGGCAACATGATGAATAAGGGACACTCCTGGTAATACTATCAAAACAGAGCTATTGCAAAAGCATATGGAGCGTCCCGCTTTCGGGGCACGAGCAGGGTTCAGACAAATGATCCAGGGCGATTTATAGGCCTCTTTGCAGGGTGTGTTTTTTTCTCCCCCTGGAAGTGTGAGGGGAATAAGCTCTGTATGTTTAACCATGGGATTAGATGTAAAGAAAAAAAAAAAATTAGTAAATCAGGCAACTTCTTTTCTCTCCCCAGGATTTTTACCCATGTTGATCGTTTGATAACAGACTACATTCCTCACACAGGGCTTTTTTCCTATTTTTTCCTATTTTTTTTTTTTCCTCTGTGTCAACCCCTGCATATGTCTAGTAACAACCTTACAGAGCTGAAAAAGCGTCCTCCAACAGACAAATGTGATGCAAAGACCTATGAAGGGGGGTTTCTGAAACATCCTGCCTTCTGTAGGTCCTCCCAGTGCTCTTCTGGCTTTGCTGCCTCTCTCCCTTCCCAACAAAAGTCTCCAGATCTAAGGGAGTACACGGAGCGGTTGGTCGTAGCTGTAACACGTACTGTGTTACTCCCTGGGGTGCAGTCTGCTCAGCCCTGCATCACTCATGTCACCCAGGACAGTTTTTTTTTCCCCTGCACTTTGTTCTGAGAGCAATTACTTCTTTATTTCCTTTGAAGACGTTTACTGGGCAGCTGCAGTGGCAGCTTGTAGCCATCATGTGAGAAGGAAAAGAGAACTGGAGTTTAAAGCTTATAAACTTCTCAGGTTTTAGGAAGTTACTGAGATGAAATGATACTGTGGGGCTTTCTCTTTTTTTCTTTTAATACTTTTTTTTGAACTGCAGTTGCATAAATTGTATGGGTTTGGCTCTGCTCAAGTCAGAAGTTAAAAAATAAAACAAAATAGAATAGACATCCTGACACATGAGACAATGCAGTCTTCCAAAACCAAAATAGTTTTGTGTAGAACACCAGCATATAGGAGTCAGGGATCTGTGTGTGTGGGCTTTAAGAGATGCCTTGCTTTCTTTTTTTGGAGAAGAAACTTCTGTTAACATCTAAATGATTTCAAGAATTCACCAAGAATTGGATTCCCTACTGCATCAGCATGAAACTTTCACATTGCTACTGAACTGTGTTATTTTCTCAGCCTTCCTGCTCTTGAGACTCCATTTACCAAAAACTTTTAACAGTGATTATGCAAGTCAAACCCAATTCCTTATCATCGTTGTGTAGTTATTGGCTCGGTTGTTTGTGAATGATTGTTTCACCCACCCTGTTTCCCTTGGCGTTTTCAGGAGGTTCTTACAGTTGTTAGCAGCTCTAAATGGGATTAATAAGAAGTATTTGGTTGCTGGTTTCTGCAGTTTTGCGTACTGATTAGGTTGGGTTGCCAAAGGTTGAGCAAGTTTCTAAAAGAAGTTCTTTGAATTGTAAAAACACTATTATCTGCAACAAAAAAAAACACAACCCAGCTGTATCTGTCGGGAATTTTACGTGCAGGCTTATGCTTCTGAAACCAGGGTGAAACACTTGGTTTGTCTAAGTTGGTATTGACTTTAAAATCACTGTCCCACCGTCTAAGAATCTTCATAAATGTTAAAAGAGACAGGCTGAAAGATGTCAAGGTTTTTTCCCTTTTTCTCAGCATTGTATTTAAGATGAGAAGCACCGGCCCACTTCAGTGTTACCTCTTTGGCTTGTCCATACTGTGCTCATCTTCCCAAAGTAGTTCTGGTGGCTCAGTGAGCAACTTTCTGAGACTGGTACAGCCTGTTTGTGAAAGTGAGCAGCTCTGGGGTGGTTTCATCCAGGGAGAACCCAGAGTGTGGGCTCCCTGAGCAGTGGTGCGTCCTTAGTGGTGTTCCGGAAGGGTTGACAAAAGCCCAGAGCAATGCGGTCTGAGCCTGGTCTGAGTCGTAGAATATCCCAAGTTGGAAGGACCATGAGGCTGATGGAGACCAGCTCCCTAACCCAAGGGCTGCTCTAGAACCTGCTATGGTGCCTTTCCACCTCATGATTTTATGATTTATGGTTCCACTTGTCCTCTCTTGGGAGGAACGCATCCTTGCCGCAATTACCAGATCTTGCTGTTGGGGTACCAAGTTCACCTCTATCAAATTCATGGAACGAGTCAACCAAACCCACATGCAGAGTCCTTCTGTAAACCCTCCAGTTTGAGCCCTGCTGCAGGTGGGGAAGGACTTAGTGAAGTCCTAAGCAAAGCCTGTTCCTAACTTACCCCATGGAGCGGAGATCTTGCCATCCGAGTGAGAGCAGGAGGCAGGCAGGGAGACGCTCCGTCCACAAGCACGATCAAAAACCAGTTTGCCAACAGACAGAAGTTAGGTTCACTTCCCTCTGGGACTTTGGAAGCAGAAAGCTGGCATCTCCCACCTTAATTAGGCTTGTGTTCAAGTGAACAGTGTGTGGGGCATCAGCCTGTGTTTGCTGAGCTGACCACAGTCGGTGGGGTGCCTGGAGGCAGTGCTGGACCAGTTGTGATGTGACCTGCAGGTTTGGTCACATCCTGGAGGTCAGAATTCCCAGCAGACTGCCTGGAAAGGTGTAATCGAGCTGGGGCCAGCACTGGTGGGTTAGCTCAGGAGCCACTTGGTTACCTTGGCCAGCCACAGGTACCAACAGACAGACAGATGGACACTCAGCAAACCCTTCTCTGTCATCTGCCACTGGATTGTGTTTGGAGCCTGCATTGGGGCTATGAGTTATGTCCCTCCTGGCTCTCAACAACATGAAGACTTTGATGTTTAGGGCTGAGGAAGGCTGGTTGCATCCTGCACTTAGCTGGTCTTAGCTCTTGATTGCACAACTGCTCTTACTGGAGAAGCTCCTCAACTCAGCCAAGGACATTAATAACAAGATCGTGGTTTATGTGGTAGCCTCCTCATCGTGTACCTGAAATTGTATCTCTCTGAGCTATTCTCCAAGGTCTGCAGCAGATGGAGAGAGACCGAGTGAGCCAAGCAGTTGGGAGAACAGTTCAGACTTTGAAGTCCATGTAGAATGGGAAAAGTGTTTGATGCATGTAACCAGTTCAGATGTAGGATGAAATTAATCCTCATCCATGGCTTTTATAATCAGCAACAGCTGGAATATGGCAGCTTTGCCACCTGTGTTTGTTCAGATGGCATGGATGCATAGGCAGGTTTTCCTGAACTTCACCCCCTGAAGCATCTTCTTCCAGGTGGGTTTGAGTCAAGTGAGTTGACTGGCACCGCGCTGCGTGGCACGGCCGTAACCGTCACAGCTGCCCCCTTTACAGCACCGTCCCAGCAGTCCCACGTTTTAAACCACCAGTCATTCAATTGCTGACTGGTTTGTACCATTTTTAATTTTTAAGATGAAGAAAAAAAATAAATCCACGCTGGTTTTGAGCTGGAGTTTCTCATACTTAAGTCTGTGTAAAGATGATTTATGGTGCTAGTAGAGGCTCCACTGGAAATGCAAGATCTATTATGAAGTGGATTGAACAGCCCATGCTGAAATGTTTATTGCCATCTTCAAAATAGAATACATCAGGGTTGATGGTGCCTGTCCAGGAAAGAGAGAGAGTGGAGTGGGGCTGGGGGGGTATTTTTAGTATTCCAATAAAAGGCAAGGCTTTTAAAGGAAATCACTTATTGCCATTTTGCAATCAAGAATGCAGGAGTGTTCCAGGGACTGCAAGAAATATGCTTCAAGAATGTCGGAGCCATAAGGAACTAATCATTAAATACTCTCTCGTTTCCACCCCCGGTTCTTGCTCTGAGGAAGTCATTTAGAAGCTTTGCAATTTGTATGTAAATCTCAACCCTCCTGACCACGCGGTCAAGTATCCAAGTGACTTAGGAGCCAGCATCCCATATTCAAAAGTTCTTACAATTCCTGTGCAAGCAGGGCACTTTTTGAAATAGAAGACACATGGACCAGACTTCAAGAACACTTAATCTGACCTTAAATGACTCGGTATGAACCGTATATGATTTCATTTTTTTTCTGCTGTAACTTTTTTCCCTTGATCGGTGTCTCGCTGGTAAAGTTCCTCTTGTGGGTTCAGATAAACTGGTGAGACTGTAGTTTTGTTACTGCAGCTTATTCCACTCATTTGACTCAGCTGTGATTATTTTTATTTCTCTTTTTTTCTGCTTGTTTAACTTTAGTTGTTGATGCTTTAAACGTTTCAGAAGCGTTCTGGCACTGTAGTATGTCCATCTGACTGGGGAGTGAGTAATCCCAGCATTTGTTCAAGAGACAAACAAAGGAAGAGGCAAAAGATAATACTTTCTCTAGTGATTTAAGAGCCTAATGGGACAATTTGCTGACGCCTCTAAGCAGAGCTAGTGGTTACCTGCTCCCTCTCCCCGTGTTCCCATCCTTTTCCTTGAACTGGGGCTGGTGTCCTGGTGAGGAGTTCAGGGCACTATAATGGTAGAGAACTGACCCTACCGAAAACAAAGACAGGGGTGTCAGGCTGATGGCAGATGGACACAGGCAGATGTCCCCTTCTGTGCCAGTCCAGCAGAGCTGTCCTTTCATTTTATTTTATTTGTTTTTCCCCTCCATTTGGGGCTGTGGGTTTTTTTTTACTGGAGAAAGTGGTGGAGGAACAACAGTCCCCTGCTGAGATCATCTGTCATGTCTTCTGCCTTTTCCCTGCTTGCTGCAGGTACTGGCTCCGGGATCCGCTGCCGCCTGGCAGAGCCTTTTCTTTCAGGAAAAGCATTTTGAGTTTGCCAGCTGGGCTGCAGCTTCAGCATCCCTCTCTGGAGATGGGGCTGCTGGGTGAAGCTGAGCAGGAGAAGGTGCGTGGCCATACAGGTGTGAGGAGGAACACAACCGTTGGGTGCGGCGGGAGGCGGCAGACGCCATGTCGCTGGGGTTTAGCTCGGTGTGGTGCTTCCCCTTCCAGCTGGTGCCACGTCTTGCTGATGAGTCTCCGGTGTTTTTAATGCAGTGAGAAGTCTCTTTGGTGGCCTCACCCTGTGATGGCCATCAGGTCCTTTCCATCAGGTGGCCTCACCCTGTGATGGCCACCTGATGGAAAGGACCTTTGGATTTTGTTCGGTCTTTGCCTTCTTGCAAGGAAAGCTTCACCAGGCTCTCTCTCACATCCTTTAGCTCCCAGGTGTTCTCTCCATCAT
Organism: Heliornis fulica; assembly: GCA_013399135.1. Taxonomy (NCBI): domain Eukaryota; kingdom Metazoa; phylum Chordata; class Aves; order Gruiformes; family Heliornithidae; genus Heliornis; species Heliornis fulica. Next base: position 16,415 of record VXBZ01008834.1, on the reverse strand, counting down.
GGTTCATGAAGCTGTGGTCCATGAAAATTATCTTCTCCCATCCTTCATGGACCTCAGTGGCATGGAAAGGAGAACTTGGAAGCGTAGAGATGGAGATGTCCCACTTAAACCTTTTGCTGAGCTCATGCTAGAACAAAAGGGTTTGGGTTGGCCCTACAGCATGGTGGGGCTCACTTGGGTGAACCTCATCTGAAAGACAGGGATTTGTAGGACCTTTGTGATCCTGTTTGGTCTTGTTTTGTTTCCTTTCTTCTGGGAAAGCTTCAGTTGCACATTGAGGTTTTTTGAAACTTTCACAAGTCCCGTTCCAAGTTGTAACACAGTTGTTCAGAAATGCAGCACGGTGCTTGACTGATCTTGTTTCTTGGTGTCGCTTATGTAAGGGAAATTATGCTAGAGAGTTTGGAGAAGGGAAAATTGGAAAGCCTGCCTGCTTATTTAATTTAATTTTTTTTTTAAAAAAGGAAGAAAAATAAGCCTCATGCAAGAAAATCCAGTAACTGTGTCTGCCGATGACCTTTGGGGTTGGAAATTGTTTGATAATAGCAGTGTGGGGACAAGCAAGGAAAGTCTGTGAAGTCACTCTAGCGAGAACAAAAGGGAAAAAACCATGAGAATGTTTCCAGGTTCTGGCTTGAGTGAACTGGGTGATCTCCTGCCCAGCTCTGGACGCCTGTGCCTGCTGGTGCCCCAGCGTACCCGTCAGAAGGCAGTGTCCGGCAGAGATGTCAGAGTACAGGTTGCCAGGTTTGAGTCTCTTTGCACCATGGCAGATCCAGTAAATGATTTGATTATTGAGCATTTTTGCAGAAAACTATTACTCAGGTATGAGTGTTAATTGCTTTAAAGCTCTTTGATTGAGTAATTCTGTCTCGGAGGTGCGTGGAAGCATTTCTCTCAGGCTGTCCTCTCTGAACTACCTTCTGCTATTTAAAGTAGACACAAATTTAGCTCAAAGCGTTCCCTTTCCACAGACTTCTCTGAAAGTTAAAGCTTGTGACAGTTTAGATCTTGCTGTGCTCTCGACTCATCTTCAGATCCAAACAAATGTCTTGCCTGTCTCTGAGCTTCATTTCTGGTGGCTCAGGAGGCAAGATGTACTCGTATTTCTTCATTTCCTTCTGCAGCCGCCTTGTCTTCCGACTGCCCTGCCTCACGTCTGGTTCCCAGGTCAGTGTGAGAGGTTAATGAATTTTGTAGATTTACAGACATTCAGACAAATGTTTGTGTATGGGGCATCTTAAACCCTTGGATCGAAACCTTCTAACCAGTGCCAAAATCAGGCAGTTACTTTCATAGAATCTTGAGTCACAGGGTGTGTTGGGTAAGAAGGGACCTCTAAAGGCCATCTAGACCACTCCCCTGCATGAGCGGGGACCCCTTGAACTAGATCAGGTTGCTCAGAGCTTCATCCACCCTTTATCTTGAATGCCTCCAGCAATGGGACCTCCACCATCTCTCTGGGTAACCTGGGCCAGTGTCTCACCACCCTCAGAGTGAAGAACTCCCTAATGTCTCACCTAACCCTGCCCTGCTCTAGTTTAAAACCATTGTCCCTTGTCCTACCGCTCCATGTGCTTACAAACAGTCCTGCCCAGCTTTCCTGGAGGTTCCTTCAGGGACTGGAATGGGCCATGAGGTGGAGCCTCATGGAGCCTTCTTTTCTCCGTGCTGAACAAGCCCGACTCAGCCTCTCTTTGTAGGAGAGGTGCTCCAGCTCTGGGATCATCCTCCTCTGGTCTTTCTCCAAGAGGTCCACGTCCTTGTGCTGAGGGCTCCAGAGCTGGATGCGGCACTGCAGGGGAGTCTCACCAGAGCAGAGGGGACAATCCCCTCTCTCGATCTGCTGGCCACACTTCTTGCAATGCAGCCCAGGATGACATTGGCCTTCTGGGCTGCAAGTGCACATTCATCCTTCCTGTGGACCAGCTTGGGGTCAGAGGTCTGGAAGCATGAGCAGGGGTTGAAGGCTGTGACCAAATGCAGTTGAGCTGTTGCTCTTCACGCGGGTTGGGTGTGTGCAGCGCGTCTTGGTTTTTGAGAGAATACAGGGTCACTTTGCAGTTGTGCTTGGAGGTGGTTCAATACAGTATCTGGTGTGCATTTATCATTTGAAAAATAGATTAAAAAAGAAGCAAATTGAGGTATAACAATAACGGATTAAGAGAAACACTTATCTCACTTCCTCTTGGAGGGCTGCGCGTGTGGGTTGGGACCCGAGCGCTCGGGATCATTCGGTCGCTGAAGCAATAAACGTTCTGGATGTGAACTTGCTCCGTGCTGCTTCGGGGACCGGCCTGACATTTATTTTCCGATAGCGGGGGGTGTTATCTTGCTGTTATTTAGCTACACTTGGTTTGCCAACAAGTCTTGTTGTCAGTGGCGTGAGGCATCTCCAGGCCCTTGTTTTAATTAACACAAAAGTGTAATTACAAAGTGTAGCTCCAACCCAGCCTAATGAAAACAACCCACAAAAAGGCAGGTTTTTAATATGGGAAATGATGTTGCCAGAGGAGTAAATGGGCATAAACAAAGCCTGTACCTCGGATAACTCCTTCCTTCACGTTAACCTGGTGTTGCACAAAGAGCTCCAAGCGTGGAATAACCCCAGCTCATAAAACAAGCAGTTTTTTCATCTTACATAGCAGTGACCTAGGTTTTTCTTTCTTCCAAATAAGGAATTAATAACGCTGGAGTTGTTGCTTCCAAAGAACTCAGCTTTTTTGAGAAGTCTCTTTTTTTTTCCCCCCTTCTCCTCTAGGCCCAGCACAACACATGGGCGTTTGGAGCCTTTAATAACGGTTGGCGGAGCCTGTTCTTGATTTCTCTGAGAATTGCCAATGATTTTGATGTCAAGAGTTGAGAGGTACAATTGTAGTGTTAAATTTCTCGAGTCAGACCGGTTGAAAAGGAAGGTCAAAAGCAATAACGTCCAGGTTCCTCTGGGCGGGCGGGGGCGGAGGATCGTGTGCGATCGCAGCGCTTTACACAGACGTATCGCCCAAGAAAAAGTTTGGCTGTCACAAAACTAATAAAGAACAAGTCTCCAGAGAGATGGTTTCAATGATGCAGGTGTAGGAATCGGGGAGTGTATTTACATACAAGCCAGCTTAATAGCATGGGATTTATGCTGAAGTGGTTCTTAATGCAATACAAATTGAATACCCCGGCTCGCTCGAAACGAGGAAAATCTTAGAAGGGAAGATTTTTTTTTTTTTTTTTTAATAGCTTTTGTGGGAGAAAGTGTTTGGCTTATTTTAGGGAACATAAAGGCCAGCAGGATGGATTTCTTCGGGTGGTTGCCATGTTAAACTAGTGCTCTAGGTATGTGCCTGGGAGTCAGAGCCAGCCTGCTGAGTTGGTTCTCGGTTGCCTTGAAAGCCAGGGGTTTGTGAAGATTCAGGCAGGGATGGTGCCACACAGACATCAGATTCACTGCCTGAAAAAGCAGATGGACTTTGGGTTTTCAGAAGAAAGCAGCCATGAGTCTGCAGCCTCTTGTTGAAAGTCCCATCTCTTCCCTGCTTCTCTCCTACCCTATAAAACAACTATTATGTGTTTATAAGTTAGCGCTCCATGTCACTTATAAAAGAAGACTTATTCATAAACTTCTGGATAAACAGTTCTGTGGGAATATAACTTTCTTGGCATAAAACAAGCTGCTTTTTCCAGATAATGTAACGCTATAACAGGCTTTATAAAGTCATAGCGTGCTATTTATTATTATTTTATAATCTATAAAAGTCACCAGTGCTGAACCTTCATCATTATCGAGAATGACACTGTACCCAAACAAGCAGAAAAGACAGGGAAAACCCCAAGCAAAACTCCTGCTCCCAGAAATAGCTGCTGCTGTGGAGTTGAGGGATGCTCAGGGCTTGTTGTGGGGCTGCTTTCCCCACACCTCCTCACTGTAGATGCATCTCAGGTTTTTGGGGGCAGGATTTGCCAGCTAGAAATTCTTGACATGGACTTGGATGTGACATTTCAGCTTTTAAAGTGAGGGCAGATGACTTAGACACACAGACACACATACCTTTGAGTTTATTTTTGTTAATGGGCTGAAATCAGGATTTGCTCCACCATCCAGAAAGCAGCAAGTAGGCATTGCATGGTTGTGTTTGCTTTCTGAATGTGCTTGGTCATTGGAAAGAGCACAGAGCCCACAAAACTGCACAGCTCACCCAAAGAATGGCCACTTCCCAAATCTCCAGGTGCCACTTCCCAAATCTCCAGGTGTCCAGCTCAGCAAGTCCATGTCAAAAGACTGTTGCTTCTCCCTGGTTCACAGAATCATGGAACCATTAAGATTGGAAAAGACCTCCAAGATCATCCAGGCCAACTGTCCTCCTACCACCTATACCACTTACTAGCCCATGTCCCTAAGTACCTCATACAGGCTTCCCTTAAACACCCCAGGGGATGGTGACTCCACCACCTCCCTGGACAGCCTGTTGGAGTTCCTGACCACTCTCTCTGAGAAGAAACTTCTCCTCATTTCTAATCTGAACCTTCACTGGCTAGAAATTGTTTGGGAGGGTCTGCCCTGCTGCCACAGAGCAGTCTGGTTCCAACCCAAAAGAGAAACCGTTGGCTGTGCCTCCTCATGAATGGGAGATGTCGCCCCTGTTTACATACCCTCTTTATAAGGACCATCCAATACTCTGTGCACTCAGTGTAGCAGTGGGAACTGGCAGAGATTTCCTTGCTCAGTGAGTCCAGACCTCTGCTATCACAGGCAAATTCCCTCTGCACCTACTTTCACAGACCATCCTCCTTCGCTTTGGAAGGGCTTGGGATGTTCTCCTTAGAGAGTGGGTATTTCCCATGGCAGCCCAAGCTGGGCTGATGCTCAGAGAGCATCATGGTGTGGATATCTTGTGTCCATTCCTCACAGTTGACCAACGAGTAGTAGAGTGGACCTGGTGTCCTCCAAGGTAGAAGGACAGATCAGTATTGCCAGGGGAGATCTTCACCGTGACCTGGGAAGTCCTGGGTGACATCCTTTCACACCGCTGTCTTTAGCTGGGTGGGAAGCTCCTATAGGCTTTGCTCTTAAATTTCAGGGTGGTGGCCAAAGTGTGGTGATGATGACCTACCTGCTGCACTAGCTTGGGGTGCTGGGCAGACATATGGAGCAATGTCCAGCACTCCGGAATACTGTGTGCAGTGCTGGGCTGCCTGGGTCAAGATGGACAGGGAGGTACTGGAAAGGGTACAGAAAAGGGATCCAGAGATGCTGAGGGGACTAGAACATCTCTCTTTCTAAGAGAGGCTGAGGGACTTGGGACTGTTTAGCCTGGAGAAGACTGAGGGGGGATTTTATCAGTGCTGATAAATACTTGAGGGGTGGGGTCAGGCTTTGTTCAGTTGCACCCAGGGCCAGGACAAGAGGCAATTGACAATAACAGGAACAGAGGAAGCTCCACCTTCCCATGAGAAGGAACTTCTTTCCTGGTAGGGTGGCATAACCTTTGGACAGGCTGCCCAGAGAGGTTGTGGAGTCTCATTTTCTAAAGAGATTCAGATCCTGCCCGAATGCTCTCCTGTGCAGCATGCTTGAGGGCATCCTGCTCTGGCAGGGCTTGGACTGGATGATCTCCAGAGGTCCCTGCCATCCCCCATCATTCTGTGAGTCCATGCTCCTGGTGTGTAGGAATGCCTGGCTGCCGGGGAACCGAGAGAGAAGAGCTGAAGCACTGCAGACATTCCTTGTGCCATGGAACAAGGGTCTCCTCGGTCAGAATGTACCTTGCCAGGGCGCGTTTCTACAAATGAATCCAAGGTCTTGCTCCTGGAGCAGGAGATGCCAAGGGGAAGGTGCAACTGTCTGCCTGCCATGGAGGTGCAGTGCATGACTCCTTGGAGAAAGCTGCATGCTCTAATTGGTAACCTGTTAAACCACAGAGTGATTTGAGTGGTAAATCAATAGTCTGATCGAAGCAGACCAGAAATCTTTTGACACTTACTCAAGAGGGACTTGTCAAAACACGATGTATTTATGACCAAGTTCCTGCCTGCCTGTTCAAAGGCCCTTGAACCCTGCCAGATCCCAAAGGCTCAGATTCCCAGGAGTTATATTCAACACAGTAAGTGGATACTTGCCAGTAAATATTCCCTTGGCAGAAAGCTGGCAGAAGCACCCGGTTGACCAGCAACGGTTGGCTGCTCTCTGTGGGTGCCGCGAGGGCTCGTTTCTGGCGGCGGCGGCGCTGGCTCTGCCGGGCCCTGGCCACCATTACCATTAGGAAATGCTCTAAAGAATCATAGAATCATAGAATGGCTGGAGTTGGAAGGAACTCCCAGAGGTCATCTAATCCACCCACCCTGCAAGAAGCAGGGACACCCCCAACTAGATCAGGTTGCTCAGGGCCTCAGACAACCTGGCCTTGAACGTCTCCAGGGATGGGGCATCCACCACCTCCCTGGGCAACCTGTTCCAGTGCTCCACCACTCTTACAGTAAAGAACTTTTTCCTAATATCCAATCTAAAGCTGTGGATGGCTGAGTCTCAGCTGTCTCCCCCTGAGCAGGCAGCAGCAGAGTTGGAAAGTCTCCGTGATTAATCGCAACCCCAAAAGCCGGCTGCTGGCTGGCGGCAGGGATCCGCGCCTCTCCGGGGGCACCGATCCATCAGCAGTATCTGTGATGGGTAACACTTACCTGAGGCAAACAGGCTTGTTTAGTCCCCAGCACACACTCAGGGTTCCGACACCGCAGTGTGGGCCGTAGCACCGGGAGCTACGGGCTGAGAGCAGAGGGATGTGCTCGAGGATGGGCTGTGTCATGGGTTAGCGCGGCGCTGGGCGTCCTGTGGCTCCAAGCCACGTCTGGGGTCTGTGCCGTGGGAGAACAGCAGAGTTGGGGATGAAGACAGGGAAATGGAAAGGTTTATTGACTGGTGGTTGTCATTGAAGATGGTGGCAGTGCACCAGAGAGCATGGGCTGCAAGTGAAACCTTACTTCCAGTGAGAACTTACACCCTCAAGTTACACGGTCCCAACAGAGTCCCTGGCCATCACCTGTATTTGCACAGATCATTAACCCCTGGGAACTGGGACAAGCATCGTCTTTGAGACTCCCAGAACCTCCTTTGGGCAGATTCAGGCCTGGAGGAATTGCTGAATTTCCATGTGAAGCCCAGCTGGGGAGGTGGTCATGTGGGAGAGGAGTCCACAGTGAGCCCCAAACCAGCGGCCTGCAAAGGGAAGAGACTTGGGACCTGGGGAAGGGCTGTCCCCGTGACCCCAGGGAGATGGGCTGCAGGGTGAACCCCTATCCCCGGTCTCACAGCTGGATCGATAGCAGGTAAGGCAGACCTAGGGAGAAGGAACATCTGTTGTCACCTTCTCGTGCCATTTTACATATGAAAATCTCATCTTTTTTTTTTCCAAAGGCTTTGCTCTCTTGGGAGCATGGAGCCCCTCTGCAGCCCTGGGACCAGGGGGTGGGATCATGCTGATGAGGAGAGACCTGACCTTGGCAGTGAGATTAAAACCCATTAAAAGCCAGCAAAGCAGCTGGGTGCTCCCAGTGCTCCCAGGAAGGGCGGGGAGATCCCGTGTCCTGCCAGCACACCATGCCCTGTACCGGAGTAAGCCTTTGGCGTTCCTGCACCGTCTCAAACTCTTTAACAGATGGAGCTACAAGAGCCCTGTGCTTTCCCCAGCCTACTTTAATTAATTGCTCAGTAATTGCACATAGACCTCTGCTTGGCTTTCTACCTTTCTCCGGGAAACTAATTTCAAATTTGTATCTCTGTCACTGTTTTCTTTTGCTCGGGAATTTTTTCTTTTCCCTTCTCTGACTGCTGTTTACTTTCTTAGTGGCTTTGATTCCTGCACTTCTCTTTGAGGAGTTCTTGTCAGGGGAATATTTATATTTCACGGGACTTGAGCAGATAAAGGCCAATCAGGCAGGGAATCCAGAGCACATAATTACTGTCGGGTCCTGACTGTGGGTTTTGCTCTGAAAGCATTTACTCTGTGAAACACCCAGGTTTAAAAGCTTCAGATCCTTGTAATCTGCTCTTCCCTAGCAAAGGAGGGATGAAAATGTGTGTAACATCTGGTCTCAGTCACGTGAAAGGCACTTGGGCATTTGTCTGCCATTGCCAGTCTGTGTCACCCTGGTCCTCCTGTGCGCAGGGCACGGATATGATAAGCCTTTCACACCGGAGGGTCGCTGATGTGTCTCTGTCACCATGTGCCATCTCTGTCTCTCTCGTGGGGACTGACTCAACCACTGCTTTGGAAATCACACAAGTGGCTCCAGGTTTTAATACCAGTCTCTTTCCAGGAATAAAATGAAGTTTATTTCATTTTGATGTCCCGTTCTCGTTGCCCTGAACATCCTCTGAAGTTTCCTTTCATCCTGCCCTTGCCCGTTGGCGATACTTTTTTATTAGCCCCCTCCTTCCCCTGCTCCTGCTGGGGAATAATCCTGGGTTTATGTGTCGTTTTTCTTGGGAGTTGTCAAAGAATAATTACGCCCCATTAACTCCAGTTCATATCATTACTAATTCACACCTATAGAGTATTTTCCAGGCAGCCGATCTCGGTTGTCTCTTAATTGCTGAGCTCCATAAACCCTGTTACACTGAGACTGTGCTAAGGATTTGCACCCTCTAAAACTTCCTCTCCAGTGGACAACTAACAGAGAACCTGAGCGCGGCAGCTTTGTCAGATCTTTTTTTCTTCCTGATTTAAGCAAATCATTTGCTTCTGGCTCGGTTGAAGACTACAAAGATGAAAGACTGTGGAGGTGTAGATCCTGTTCCAGATGGATTCATCCAGCTGTTGGTTGGCTGGATGAGGCTGAGGTTGGAAATCAAACAGGCTCTGCTGGAGCATCCTCTGGGGTGTGACGTGAAGGACGTTACCTGGCAGGGAGCTGGCACTGGTGGGTGCTACTGGGGCAGACCCAGTGTCCCAGGTGCCCTGGCACACCCCCTGTGTGCCCACTGGGGCTGGGATGCAGCACAGCAGTCATAGTGGGAATGGCAGCATTGTGCAGCATGGTCCTGGTGGCTCCTGCCATCAGAGCCAACCCAAGGCCTTGCTAGGGGCATGAACACGCAGATGCATTCCTACAAGTTTACTCCACCTCATCCAGGTGTAGCCCAACACTCAACAGAACCACCCTGGAGCATCCTGCCCCAAAGGATGCGGCAGGTGACAAACATTCAGCCAAAGAGCTTGTCCCCACCCCACGGTGCCACATCCTGCCGTGGTCCTGGGACATCCCAGGAGAGTGTCCAGAGCTTCTGCCCTCAGGTGATTCCTCAGGGGAGGGCTCAGTACCTGAGACCTGCTCCAGTGAGGTGCTGCTCAGCCTCACTGCGGGTAACAAATGGTTCAACCGAGCAGGAAAGAAAAAATACTGTTGGTGGCAACTCTTATTTCCCTGGAAAAAAAGTCCTGGACCCCTGGCAGAGAAACACTTTCTGCACAGAAAACATGACACTATTTACAAAAAGCAATGTCTAATATCCTTTTCCAGCTTGGAAAGAGGAGTTTATTTTAATACATCCTTTTTTAATTGCCATGAGCTGGACTTGTAAATATTGTAAGTGGTTGAGTAATAGTCATCTGTGCACAGACCAAGTGAAGGGACGTTTTTTCCGCTCTTGGAGCTGTAACATATTCCCACAGCTCGGACAGGGGGATGGCTCGGAGCAGCTACTAAACCTGAACAAAAGCCTCTGAATTAAAAGATGGTTTCACCCCAGGGGATGCCTGTGTGTGTGGTGCCAGTGCCCGAAGCGTGCCGCGGTCCGGCCAGGAGCTGCTAGGGAAGGGATGGGGTGGGCACAGGGATCCAGTCCAGGGTCAGTAAAATGTTTCTTCCTCAGCTCTGAGAAAGGGGAGAGGAGGGAGAGGAATTGGCTGGATGGTCACACTCAAGGGGTTGTGGTCAGCAGCTCAGTGTCCATGTGGAGACCGGTGAGGAGTGGTGTTCCTCAGGGGTCACAACTGGGACCAGACCTGTTCAACAGCTTTGATGGTGGCACGGACAGTGGCATCGAGGGCACCCTTGGCGAGTTTACTGATGACACTGAGCCATGTGGTGGGTTGACACACTGGAGGGAAGGGATGGCATCCAGGGGGACCTGAACAGTCAGGGGAGGTGGGACCCTGTGAACTGTGTGAAATTCAGCAAGGCCAAGTGCAAGGTCCTGCATGTGGGTTGTGGCAGTGCCCGGCACAGCGACAGGGATGGCTCAGCCTGGAGAAGACTTTGGGGAGAGCTCCGAGCCCCTTCCAGAACCTCGAGGGTCTCCAGGAGAGCTGGAGAGGGGCTGGTGCCCAGGGCAGGAAGGCCAGGCCATGGGCAATGGCTGCAGGGAGGGCAGAGGGAGAGGAGCTGGGGGGCACAGATCCTTCCTGGGGAAGGGGGAGGCCTTGGCACAGCGTGTCCAGAGAAGCTGGGGCTGCCCCTGGATCCCTGGCAGGGTTCAAGGCCAGGTTGGATGGGGCTTGGGGCACCCTGGGCTGGTGGGGTATGTCCCTGCCCATGGTGCAGCAGGCACTGGGGGGCTCTGAGGGCCATTCCCACCCACCCCATTCCATGAAGTTCTGATTCTGTGATTCTCCCTGAGAAAGAACAAACTAAGACCAATCCCTCAGGTGAGAGAAAATCTGCTTCAAACCAGCCCAAAACGGCTTTTTTTACCCCCAGCCTTCAGAGCACCGTGGGGTGTGTGTGCCTGAACTGAAAAGCAGTCGTGGAGTTTGGTGAGATCATTTCAGTCGTTACCTTCTGCCTCACAGCCGTGACGCTTCGGGGCAGGATGGGACCCTGTCCCATCTGCCCCATCCCTGGTGGGCAGAGCACCCTTGGGCTCAGAGCACCCTTGGGCTCAGAGCACCTTTGGGCTCAGAGCACCCCTGAGCTCAGAGCACCCTTGGGCTCAGAGCACCTTTGGGCTTTTTAGTGCCCATTGATCCTTCCCCCATGTCGGGGGTGTAGGCGAAAGCCCCGCTGTTGCTCTGCAGCTCGTTCTGTCCGAGAGCAGGAGTGGTTTGTATCTGGAACAATTTCCTGATGCAATTTGGATTTCCTTTGGAGTAATCCCTTACTCCTGTGGGATGGGACTGGGGGATTCCAGAAAAGCTTAACTGGCCTTGCCATGAGTTAAACATATCCCTTAATCTCTGCGAGGCAGATGGTTGTCAGAAGATATCCACAGTTAAAGAAAAGTAGGAATTTGAAGAGTCAGGAAGAGAAATTCTTTCCCTGCCAGTGTGGGATTTCTGTCCATGTCTCTGCTCAGCTCATGGACATGGGATCTGGTGAGGGGCTTGCGGGGGGGAATCCATCTCAGCCGGGAGGAGGAGGAGGAGTGGGATTCGGAGGATGAATTGAATGGTAAAGATGAAGGCAGCAACCTTAATGTGGTTCCATCTCTTCCAGGAATGCTGGTGGTGATTGTGTTGCTGCTGATCGCGATTGCCGTGGTCGCTGTCTGGCCGACACACTAATGAGGGTGCGGCGCCCGTCGGAGCTGCCGAGCGCTCCAGGCCACCGTAGTGCAGAGACCTCCGTGATGCAAATCAGCTCCAGCGGTACCGGAGTGACGCTGTGTCCGACAGACAGACAGACGTCCCCTCTCCCTCCGGTGCACGGCTGAGCAGCTCGGCTCAAGGGCTTGGACTGGAGGAGTCTCTTCCCACCCTCACTGGGCAGCGCGGAGGCCGCGGCTGGCCCGGCAGCCGATGCGCGTCCCGGTGCCACCCCCACGCTTGGAATGGAAGTGCTGGAACCGAGGTCCCGGGGAATGACTGTGTCTGGATGCTGGCGGCCTGGGAACGCTGGTGAGGGACTCAGGCTGGGCCCCTGGGGAGAGGTGTTGGTGTCATCCCCATGGGTAGAAGCGGGTAAGTGTGGAAAGCCCCGTCCACACGTGGCCGCTGCCGGGCTCACCGAGGGGACTAATCTCAGCGATCAGACTCTGCCTCTGTCTTTTGTAACTTTCCACGTGCTGGTACAGCTGGAGGAAGGATTCTCTGTTTAAAAGCTCCTGAGAAAGGGATGAAAGTTTGCTTCTGGCCAGGAAAATGGTTATTTTGTAGTAGGTGCCGGTTTGGTTTCAGAATTGAGAGAAGCAGCAATAAATACTGAATAAAAGCCGATGGTTTATATCCACGTTACCCGCCTGGGCTTCTCCTGCCTCATGTTGTGCATGAGCAATGTCCCCCTGTCTCCAGCTCCTAATTGCTGATTTGGAGAAGGAGAGAAGAGGCTCCTGGTAGACTCAGTCTTGAAATTCATTTCCTGGTGGGTCCACAAGACTTGTCAGCCCTGGGCTGGTCCTCATCTGCGGTGGTGATGTGTCTCCTTTTCCAGCACGTGTTTCCTTCTCCCCACCTTCCACCCGTGCAGCTGGGGTGGTGGCACACCTGGGAGGTGTGCACCCCCTGGTGCTGCATCCCCTCTGGGGTGCTGTGAAGCTGTTTTGCTCATCTGAGCTCATATTGCCCAGCTGTCAGTTGGGCACCAACCCCTTGGTCAAGTGCTCGGTGATCTGTTGGAGCTCAGAGTGGCTCCTTACTGTGCAGCGAATGTTGGCTGGAGCTGAGGCTTTGACGCAGTCCAAGTTCTGAGGTGGGAAGGATGGAGCTGGCTGTGGCAGGAGGAAGTAGTCTCAGGTTGTGCCAAGGGAGCTTCAGGTTGGATGTGAGGAAAAATTTCTTCACCAAAAGAATGGTGAAGGACTTGGACCAGGCTGCCCAGGGAGATGTTGGAGTCACCATCCCTGTGGCTGTTCAAAAGAACAGGTAGATAAGGTGCTTTTGGGAGATGATTTAGTGGTTATGGTGGTGTGGGACTGATGGTTTGACTTGATGATTGTGGAGGTCTTTTCCAACCATGATGATTCTGGGATTCTAATCAGGACACAGTGGCAGGGAGCTGTATCCCCACGGGGTACGTTACTGTCCTTGATGGACAGGAACCGTACTCTGGAGCTGAAGAGCAGCATAGCCCTGTCTCTGTGCTCCTGGGAAGGGCACAGGGTAGGTGGAGAGAAGAGCTTTGTGGAGAACATGTCTCCTGATGTTCAGCACTGAAGGTTGGAACTGGAGGAGAGGCCAGTTTCTCTGGAGGAATCCAAATCACAAATCTGTTGAGGAGCAGCTGAGGGAACTGAGACTGTCTAGTCTGGAGAAGAAGAGGCTGATGGGAGACCTTATTGCTCTACAGCTACCTGAAAGGAGGTGAGCTGGGGGTCAGCCTCTTCTCCCAGATAACTGTGACAGGACGAGAGGGAATGGCTGCAAGTTGCACCAGGCAGAGGAGGTTCAGGTTAGAAATGAGAAGAAATTTCTTCTCAGAAAGAGTGCTCAGGAACTTGAACAGGCTGTCCAGGGAGGTGGTGGAGTCACCATCCCCTGGGGTGTTTAAGGGAAGCCTGTATGAGGTACTTAGGGACATGGGCTGGTAAGTGGTATAGGTGGTAGGAGGACAGTTGGCCTGGATGATCATGGAGGTCTTTTCCAACCTTAATGATTCTCTGAACTCTTGGGACGAGGCAGGTGGCTCTTTGCTGGTTTCCTCATCCTTGCCTGGTGTTTGCCAGAGGTGGGAAATCCCAGGCTTGGGCTGCAGTGAGGAACGAGCTGCCAGCGTCTGCAGGAGAAGGACACAACACGGTGCCAATGCCAGGACGGAGCGAGGTCTCCCACAGATCTCCACGTGCTTTACTGGAGAAAATCCCTGAAGCTCTTCAAAATCCAACCCAGACTTCCAGGCTGTGCCTGCTTCTTTGCTCTTCCTTGGAGAGATGCTTCACCAGGCAGACTTCAGAGCAGGGGAGGGGAGAACAAAGAGAGTTTTATGTTCTCACCATTTTCAAGAGGGCACAAGAGGTTTCTTTGTAGTTTTATTGCTTGAATCTCAGGATAGAAAAGGAGGTTTAAGCAAGGCTGCTACTGGTTTGGGGAACAAACAACAGGTGGAGAGATGTTCAGACCTGCACAGCCCTGCAGATCGTGTGTGGAGGGGCCAGCACTGGAAACTCTCCTGGGGGTGTTTGTCCTCGTCAGCCCATGGCTGAGCCCCACAGCGGGGTTTCACCGATGGCCCCAGTGCAGCCCCATGGATCCTCGGTGGGAGCAGGACAACAGCACGTGGTTTACTGGGATGGGTCAAGAAGGACATGGAGGTCCTGGAGCGGGTCCAGAGGAGGGCAACCAGGCTGGGAATGGGGCTGGAGAACNGCACCAGGGCAGGTTCAGATGAGATGTCAGGAGAAATTCTTCCCCCAAAGAGCTGTGGGGGTGTGGGACAGGCTGCCCAGGGCGGGGGTGGAGTCCCCACCTTTGGGTGTATTGACCAGATGGGGAGATGAGGTGCTCAGGGAGATGGGTCAGGAGAGGACAGGGATGGTTGGGCTTTGTCTTAAAGGTCTTTTCCAACCTTATGATCCTGTGACTTGGGGTTCTAATCAGAGCTGTAGTTTGCAGAGGGAATTGCAGTTTTGTCTGAACTCCCAAGGTGTGACTCACCCTGAGCAGTGTGACATAGTGACCTACGGTGGAGCCTCTGAAACGCTGTTTTCTGCCCCCTGGGCCCTCCAGCACGTTGTCCCTGTTAGTGCCAGGAGGGGTGGAACACGAGGCTCTGCGCTGACAGAATGTCACCCAGAGGTGTCCTCAGCCTGCAGGTACCGTGCCCCTGGGGAAGCAGCCTTACCAAGAGCACATGGAGTTGGAGTTGTGCTGTGTGTGCAGAGCTTTTCCACCTCTGCCCCACCGAGGGGAGGGCAGGGTTCGAGTACCCAGTCCTGGGCACTGGGGTGCCCAGTGTGCTGTGGAGCCCATTCCCCATGCTGCTGCCTGCTCTGGTCTGCACCACGGGCAAGGGCTGCTCAACCTGCTCCCTGCAGTCCCCTGCCCACGCAGGGTTCTTCAGGAGAAGGTCTTGCCTGGCCACCCTCGTGTCTCCTCCACATCTTTGGGAGTTTGGCTGTTGAAAGTTGTTGTGGGGTCTCCTGGACCTGGTCTCTCTGGAGATATTCCAGACCAATCTGGTCACGTTCCTATGTGATCTACTGGAGGTGATCCTGCTCGGGCAGGGGGGTTGGACTGAGTGATCTTTCAAGGTCTCTTCCAGCTCCTACTATTCCGTGAAGTTGTCCCATTAACGGTGTGAGTGCTGGGGAGGGTCTGGTGCGTGGTAGGCACATCTCCATGTCCCTTGACGGGAGGTCCCCACTCCCTCGTGAGGATGATGATGATCTTGCAAGGCTGCTGGGCGTTCTCACACACGCTGATCCAGGGAGGGCGGGTGCTGAGCACAGCGCACCCCCCTCTCCCACACTGCCTGGTGGGACCAGGCTGAGCACAAACACCCCGTGTTGGTCCAGCAGCGGGAACAGACTCCTCTGCCTTCCAGAAGGCACCAGATCACTCCCGTGCCTGAAGGCTCTGGAAGAGCCTCGGTGCCTTCAGGCACCGGAGTGATCTGGGAAACCCATTTGCTCCTCTGGTGACAGCCCCGGTGGCACTTGTGACCCGTTTGTCTCCGCCATAAAGATCTGAGAAGTCTGACCAGCTGCTTCCCAGTTCATAACTGACTGGAGACACTCAGGGTGTGGGTCACGTGAGCTGACCCCTCCACACTTGGGGGTCTTGTCCCTGTATTTGTCTTGCTGGGAGTGTTTGGCTTCCTCAGTCCCCCCTCGCCCCCCCCAGCCCTTCTCCACGTGTGGGTAGTGCGGCACGGCCGATGCGCCGCGGGAGGTGGGTGATGGAGCCTGGACCCCCCAGTGAATGGCACAGATGGGGGCCGAGAGGGACGGTGCTGGTGAGTGGATGGGGGCAGAAAATGGCTCCCCCACCCCTCACAGCAGTCCTGGAGCGCAGAGGTGCTGGTGGAGGTCCCCCCGTCCCACCCACCGCGAGCTGTCCCCAAGGGCGCCGAGGGACATGCGGCTGAGACCGACAGTCACAAATAACAGCACCTCCATGGGCCCTGCCGAGGGGACACTGTCCCCCCTCCATGTCCCCATCCCTCGGGCAGGCCGGCGGGGCGGGAGGAAGCAGAGACCCTTGGAGATGGGACAGTTTACAAGAGTTTATTCAACTGGTTTCTGACTTTAGTTCTACCGAGTGGGTGCTGAACAGTTACACGCTCCTTCGGGCTCAATTACAGCCAACCTAACAAACAAACAAAGAGGAAATAAAAAAACAAACAAACAAAACAAAAAAAAACAAAAAAAAAAGAAACAACTTGGAAAAAAAAAATAAGAAAATCCACAACTTTTTCACGTGTCATTAAATATATTCATATATAATAACCATAATATATTAGTATGCATTGTAAAGAAACACTGCCCAAAGCAGGATGCAATGGTCAGAACTAAACAACATTTACAGTTCAAGATATTAACAGAAATAATAAAAACAAAACCC
>VXBZ01008833.1:11819-23794 GCA_013399135.1 Heliornis fulica | reverse complement strand
ATGAGAAGAAGCAACATAGTTACAAATGTGTGACCATCAGTGTGAAGACAAAGAATTTTTTTTCAAATTTTAAATCTGAGTTTCTGTATTTGTACAAAATGATATATTTTCTGCCTGGCAAGGCAATGCCAGTGTCATAGTTCATTATCATTTCCTAATGATGAATTAAGTAGTTTTTCAAATGCCAGGTATTTCCTTGTGATTCTTTGTGAAATTTTTTGAAGATAGATTGTTAAGTTTTATCAACCCAGAATTGTCCAGATATACTATCTAGCACAAAATAATGAGAAATCTTACCTAAGAGGAAAAGAGTAGGGCAGTTGAGAGGCATGATAGAGAGGAAAATACCATTTTCAAAGTGGGCTACACTCGGCTGTGCCACATGATAAAAAAAATTACTTGTTTCACTGTGGTCAATGGTAAAAGATAAAATCTTATTATTTTTACAAAAGAGTTAAAGAATTTATAATTTTGTTTCTAACTCACTGTTAGTAAAAGCTATATCTGTTGTTGACCATTTGCTTCAATACAACTAAGTGAAAAAACCATAGCACTTTACTTTCTGTGACATAATTAAAAAATAGTCAAACGAAACTTGCTCATAAAACATCAATTCTTTGTTAAGATATTTAAGGACGAAATAATTTTTACTTTCTATTTTTCTACTTTTAAAAAATCTTAAATCTTTTCAGCCATTCTCTCGAGGATATTATTTGTGATATGAAAAATAATTTTTAAAGCTGATATTTTGTGAAAAAAAAAGAACATTTGTATGTTTAATGTAATCTAAACTGGAAAAAAATAAAAAAGAAAAGGTATATTCACCCTGCTTTGGTTGCAGACAATTGCAATGGTACCAAGAATCTCTGAACTATGAAGCAAATAAGAAATATTCACTTTGAAAGCTTTGCCCATGTTTTTGAGTGAATAACCATATTTTTTGAAGCATTTTCAGACAGTGCAGAATAATATTTACATACAGAGTTTTATATAGATATTACATACTCCTTCTTTTTACAAGCTCCTACTCATTTTGCATCCAAATCTTGTGAACTCAGTTATAGCCAAAAGATGGTGTCATGATGTGTAATAGATACTTTTATTG
This sequence comes from Heliornis fulica, assembly GCA_013399135.1. Lineage (NCBI taxonomy): Eukaryota > Metazoa > Chordata > Aves > Gruiformes > Heliornithidae > Heliornis > Heliornis fulica. Next base: position 22,689 of record VXBZ01008833.1, on the reverse strand, counting down.
ATCCTCCCTGACCTGAACATGAAGTAATTTTACACGGCTAATGACCCACAATGCTTTCAACTGCTGGTGCATAAACCTTTTCTAGAAACACAGAATATCCTTAAACTATTCCTATATCTAATTCTGGCAATGATGGTTAATTACTTTAGCTTACAGCTTTCATTTTAAACAATCTAAAAGGCCTTTTATAAAACCGTGTTAAGTCACTTTCCCCTCTATACAAAAAGCTTTATGACATCACAATATCAAAATGCAACTGTCTGCCTTGCACACAGGGTCATGCAACATGACACACAAGTGTCTTGCCTTTGTATTCCCCAGCATGTCCTTCTCCTACCATCACGCATACAGGAGGAAGTGACAGCTGCTTCTCAGACAAGTGATAGGCAGGTTCTCAGAAGAATCGGGTCATAGAAAAGCAGTGAGAGGGTACCCACACTGCACCATCACACCCACACTCTGCTCTTCATGAGGCTCCCAGGAGAGAGTAAGCAGCAAAGATTAAGCAGCAGACTGTGAATAATCTGGAAGGACAAAATCTCACTCATTGCTCAGTGATCCCTTTTGCAATGCGGAACTTGTATTATCTGTCTGTAATTTAACTGGGCCTGCAGATCAGCATTTGTATTTTGGGAACAGGTCTCCAGCCCAAAGTCCCCATCAGTAAGTCTGTCCAGTCTCTTCAACTTATTGATGAGACATGAACACTGGGAAACCAGGGGTTCATATTGTGTCATAACCATCAGTGATGCATTATTAGTCCTGTACTAGCAAGCATTACATCTGGTGTTTAGATTGTCACTTGGAAAGCTGTTAATTTTCTTGACTAGACCCTGGAAATGCACATAGAAATGCTAATCTTCATGTGAAAAGGAGCCACATGTTCATCAGCTCATTTTTTACTAACACTAACAGCTCTACCTAAGAAAAATTGTGTCAAAACAAATATACTAAAGTATCACATGAGCATAACAAACTAACTAAATAACCCCCTCCTCAGGTTTGCAGGAGGAATGCTCTGCCTTGATAGGGACAGAAATAACACATATATAAGCACTCAAATGAGCAACACCCATTAAAGAGGAAAAAAAGCTTCAAAGGTAATGTCGTAACCTTAAAATGTAAAAATACAGTCATTATTCTAGGGTTTTTTTAGGTCTATCGCACAGTCACAAGTCACAATGATGACAACATCTCTACTCACATTTTACAGCCACTAAACTATATGTGAGTTTTGACCACCACTTTCTCCATAATCTTTCAGAATTAGACTCTGATATGTTTCACACATTTTCGTAAATGACAGGCATTCTGTGTTTGTGTTTATTGACTTTTTTGTTTTATTTTCAGTGTTTATATTCAACCAGCATCATACTCACAGTGGCTTGAATTTTAACTATCCTCTAACTTATTTGAGACAATTCTGTGTACTGTTTCCAAATAACCAAACCTCTCAGTTTCTAAAACACAATGTGTTCATGAATGAGCATCAAGCACTCACACAGTATTAAAAGCTGTTCAGTATTCCGCATTAACTAGCTGTCTCCAGCTGAGCATACAGAACTCGAGCTGAGTCAGAGCACATCTGTTGTCTATTACAAATTTCACTTCTTAATATTCTGCTGATCTGGACTGGGTACCGGGAAAATACTGGCAGTGAGCAGCAACTCATATGAAGATACAACAGTCAAAGTGCTGTTTCAGGAGACAACTATGTCTTTGTGTTTGTTTGCATTAGATTTTAATTAAGAGACAATTCTAGCTTGTAAGGCATTCTGTTGTACGACTGCTGATTTATTAGTCAGACATTCAGTAATGTGATTGAGTGTTCTTGTACACAGTGGATTAACTATAAGTGTATTGTGCCAGGATGCCTGAAATATTGAATGCTTATCTATTTCAGCATGCTGCTGGAGTCTCTGGGTAAAACTTTTTCAGTAGTTTATGCAGGAGACTGATCTGCAGGGTCAGAATTTTCTATGGTACAATACTTTACAGTGGTATTCTAAATTGTGTTCTCTTGTGGATTTCTAATTTTTTTTTTCCCACTTCAACTTTGAAATCTGGTGAAAGTGACTCATAAATGTCTGTTACCTATAAAATGAGGTAGGTGTAGAAGAAATAAAAATAAATCCCCAAATTGAGCAGTCATTCAAAACTTCATCTGTTGTTAATCGAATCAGAACTTCATTTGTTGTTAATTTGTTGTTTATGTTGTGAAAAAGCTGTGAGTGTTTACCCTCAAAAAAACCCAAAACACATTTCATTTTTCCCAGTCCCTACTTACAGCTACACTCAGCTTCAGGGCTTTGGAAGTAAAATGTTATACCTCATTGATTCAAAAGAAACCTCAGAAAAAAATCCTCCCAACCCTCAATACTCTTAGTTTCATAGCAGAAATATTAAAGATATTTTTGCTCTTATTTTCAAAGGCAGGTTATCATAGCTGGAATACAGGAGATACAGTCCCACAGCAGGTACAATAGACTCCAGGAGAAATGGGCTTCAAACCCAGCTGCTTGTCCCTTTCCTCTCATGCTCACTTCTTCAGTACCCACAATCTAGTCAAGAACGAGTTTTTACAATTTCATTGAAACTCCAAAATCCATATAGGATTGAGTATATGTCACCAGTAGGAGAAGACAACCACAGTAGAGCACCATACTATTTCAATATTTCCCTCCTATTTAACTAACTTTTGAGCTTTTCCCAAATTTTCTCTTTAGGGATTGCTTCACTCATCTGTGCAAGTTTCCTGTGTAATCACTCTCTAAGGTAATTTTTAGTTGCTACTATTCTGATCATGCTTTGACACATATACTTATCTCTGAAAGCCCTGATAAACTTTTCTAAAATACCAAAATCCACCTGGGGGATTCATCATCATTCCTTATATGGGGCAGACAGGAAGGCTATGCTGAAATCCACACACAACAAGGAATTATAAATGGAAATCAGGTAGAAAATGTAGATGTGAAAATGCCTACCACCATTTGACAGGAACAGAGATAAAAATAAACTCCATTGAACCTTCTAAATTTAAGGAAGAGAGTAAAATGACTGATACTATCTACCTAACCAGAGGCAGAGAACTGTCCATTATTCATTTTTTGGTGATGGACTAAATTCTAGGATGCCATTATTAAGACCACACAACTGTCTCTGATAATGTAATTATTCCCTCAATTAAAATTCAGTAACATTCCTGATCCCTCTAGAATAATATTTTTTATTCAACTTGCCATCACAGTAGTATAAGTAAGTTAATTTTATCTAGCCATAAGGATATTTTGCGTGAGGTAAATTGCCACTACAAGAGTATGTGAGGATTATTAACAGAACATTATGAACTGTAAACTTTGCTTAGCAGCCATCCCTAGCTCACGCTAGAAGATGTATAAACATGTATGAGATGGCTTGTACCCTGTTGGAGAAAGATAAGGTGGAACAAGATGATTTGGTGAACTGGATGTTTTGAGGAAATCCCTGCAGGTAAAATTTGAGATTCAATAATCCATTTAAATGGATTAGGGTAACCTATGCCTTTGCTTTGATTATAGCAAACAGCAGAGACCAGGAGGCTGGTATGAATTCTACCTCTTTATTCTGAACTCCTTGCCCACTAGTGAGTTTTACTGTTGCCAAGCGCAACTGTCAAACTTCTCCTGAGATAACTCGCAAAGTCCAGAAAGTAGCAGACAAGAATATGACCCTTTAGTTTTCTTGAGGAGTAATGAGGATTCTGAAGACTGAGTCTTAATTTCATTACACTCAGTAAAAAGCGCACCAGAATGATTTTAAGCTGAGACAGTTTTCTCCTAAAAACCACTGTGCTGATTCTACATTCTCTATGAAGGAAATGTGTAAAGCATTATCTGCACTGGTCGGTCACATGTATTTGCATGCTGTGTGGCCAGCATGGACACACCACAGACAAGCAAGAAGAACTTAGAGCTCATCCCTCTGGCCTAGAGGAAACATTTTGCAGGGCAAAGTTGCTATTTTGCAGCCCTGTTTAACTTGCTGTCCCTGAAGGGAAGTGCTCAGATACCCTCATCATTTTCTTGTTATTCATCTCCTTCTGGAGTAAATTCTCCCAGTGCGGCAAAGGGACCAAGACTGCAGTGCCCACAGAAAGTGGATCCTATAGATACACACACACATATATAAATAAAATCAGCAAAAAGATGCTAGCATTTTGTAAAGTTGTTTAAAGCACCCAGAAAATCAGCCTAGCTCACTGTTTCAGTTTGGTTTTGATTACATTGAATCATCAGCCAGGCAGTGTAGGTCTCTTCAAAATCCATCACTTTCCTGTAATCAGCAAAATGTGGGTTAAATTAGGAGGAATGGAGAATATTCAGAAACAGGGGACACTTCATCATGGTACAAGCTAAATATGAAATTTCAGAATTGTCTCATTGTGTAGCTTGCACTTGTCACCCAGCCAAGGCAGATACAGTTCACTGGTGCGTACACTTTCTGCAGACATACCTGATTATAAAAACTGTCCCTGGAACAGCAATGCACTGAATTCACAAACATACAGCAAGGGCTTTCTAGAGGAAAGATGTCTTTAAAAGCTAGTAAGAAAGATGCCATATTAGGAGTCATTTCAACTGGAATCAGTAGTGCCAGTGAGGTCTGAGTTTGTCCTCTGAGCAGGATATGCTGCAGTGAAATATGAGGTTATAAGCACAAAAATATTTCATGATTGCTATGTGAGGAAACATAGGATACAAAACCTGACAAGGGTTGGAACAAAACAACTCTAGAGAACAAAGGTAATGACCACAGTGGAGCTCTGTTTTTGCAAAATAGGTAGGAAACTTTTTATTTTTAAAATCTCACAGATTTGTTCAATGAGTATAGTTTTTAATGTAATTTTTTTCAGCTGAGAATCTGTCATCCACATCAGCATGTACTCTATTTGCTACAGCAATACTTGTGTGCAAGGGGAAACCTAAACTGTGGAGATTTCTTCCTTGTGTTACTGTTCATTGTTTGTCTGTATTCAAAAGCATTACGTCACGAGTTTTCATATAGTTTTTACATTTCTGGGGATGAATGGAGCATCTGTGGAGATGCTTAATCTGAACTAAATGTATGGATTTACACGGAAGATAAATAAGACATAAATGTGAGTGAAGTGCTTCTGAAGGTCATTGATATGTCGTTGTTCTGAGACAAGTAGATACAGACAACCTGATAGATTCATAGTACATTTAGGATTTGATTTATTCTTATAACAATAAGCAAAACACCTACAATCTTAAAGCTTTTATTGCTGTGGGTTGGGAATTATTCACTTTGGTTTAAACAAGGAATTCAAATATTCTCGTAATTTGTCCTGTCTCTAAACCAGAGAGGGAAGGAATATACTTTCTTTCTCATGAACACCTTCTCAGATTTAAAAAACAAACAAACAAAAAAAATTAAAACAGTGTAGAGAAAAACACACAAAGATAAGGGAAGGGTAATTACCTAAATATTTATTAACCTAATAAAAAAATTCTTTTCCTTTGCAAAGAGTCTTGGTCTTAAGCTAGGAGAAACATTTTTCTACCACACCACCTTTAAGTGTCTTTCATCTGATAGGTGTATTGCAGTAATATCAGGAGGGAGTACAATTCAGGTGCTTAGACGTGGGTTATCCAGGGCAATTTAAGATGCCCTTGCACAATTTGTCTGGTCTCCTACTGTGACTGCAGAAGAGTGTTAATATCTGTCATTTCTGTGCAATCATCAGGCCATTACACTTGACTGTGTGAAAAGAAATTAATCCACTAGAATAGATAGTCCTCACATTATCATTTGGCTGAGTAGTAATTTCCATTCTCCTATGGGACTCAACTATTCAGGTGTTACTGCCATGAGCAGCACAGCAGTTCAAGATTATTATTTAATATTTTATTTTCCAAACCAGTTTGCTAGTTGCAATGTAATGGTAGATTTTTAGTATTATTTTTTTCATTCTCTGGCTCCCTTGCACCATCTTTCCAGTGTAAAGCCTGGGATTCAAGGCCTGTACTATAAAAGTAGCAGGTTCTGCACCTGAGAGCAACCACACTAATCAAAAGCATTGTGGAATTCGAGAGAGCCTAGAGCAGGGAATTTTTCCTAGTCTGTCAGTGTTTCCAAGCACATATCAACTGACTATTGATCTATGGCTCTATTGAATGCAATCATATTAAAGAACGACAGCCCTGTACTGAATGCTGCAGGCAAACATAGCAATAAATATCTAATGCTTTTTTTCCTTCTACATTTCTTCCTTAAATATGTAAAGTGGGGAAAAAAAATTCCTTACGTATTTCCTCTGGAACATTGACTATATAGTCCTATAAAAACTATACTTAAAAGTACATACAAGGACTATTCCAGACTTAATGCAAGTTTAGTTGCCATTTTGCCCTTTGTTGAAATCCTCCTGCTGATAATATTAAGCTTTTTTCTGACTCTGAATGTCCTTCAGCCTGACCTGCTAAAGCTGATTCAACAGCCTGCCCATCGGGGCTGGGTTGTGAGTATTCTAGCAGTGACGCTGTCCCTCAAAGGGATCATGTTTGGTTTTATAACTTCATTTGTCCCCCTATCATCTGTCACCAGGGTTTTTTCATACTGCCTCCAGAGAAATTTCATCAGGACCATTTAGACATCCCACTGACAGAGCAGCCCCAGCACACTCTGTGCTCTGGATCAGCAAAACCGAACTTGAATAAAGTACTAACAATACTGACAGCATTTATCATGTTACTGTCATGGCCTTCTCAGGGAAATGAGGAAGAAAACAGCAGGAAAAAAAGAATAAAATAGTCTTGTGTTTTATGAATAAGTGTCCTGCACATGCAGGGTATCAGAGGCACATTTCACATTCTGAAAGACAGGCTTGTATTTGTTGGAAAATTGTCTAAATTGAGACATGTTTTCTGAACATTGAGCCATCATCCAACTGGCCTGTAGGATGATGGCTCATGAATAGAAAAAACTGCACCAAAGTTTGTATTTTTAAAGTTGTCTATGGTAGAGTCCAAAAAAACATTCTATTTTTGAGCATCCTGTAGACTGGAAAATTTTATTTCAGGTATTAGAAGTAATAAGGAATATTTTCACTCTAGAACTTCAAGAGTCTCCTCTAAGCAAAGAGGGATACATACTCTTTTAAGAGGTCATTCCAGCTGGAACTAATCTGGTTACTTCTTCCTGTTTGACTCTCACTCTCTTCATTTACTATGCAGTGTTCCTAAATAGTCTTCTTTGAGTAAGTAGTAGTCTAAACTGTGTGCCTCCAGTTTGAGTTTTGCCAATATAATCCCAAGTAGTCAGGCAGATTATTGTCTCTTTCTTGGAAAAACTGTCTATCTCCAGTGATCAGACCTTAATGTGTGTTAATTTTTTAGCTACTCTAATAACTTCAGAAGAAAATTGCTACTTTACTTGAAACCAATGTACTGTTAACACAATAAAGCTGTTGCACTGAACTGCAATGAATTCACAGAACATCAAATAAATGTCTCACCACATTGTCCAAGAAGGAAAAATATTTACTTGCCCTGCTAATAGATTGTCTCCTAGCAACATGTTATAGTCCTAAACAAGATGGCCAAGTGGAACTATAGTCCAGTCAATGATAAACATCCTGAGAGCTGTAGTTATGTTAGAGGACATAAGTGATAAGAAAATGAAAATTTGAAATGAAAAAAGATATAGATGTCAGCAGTGATGTTTAACCATGGTCAATAATTCTATTGGAAAAATCTTTAGTGCATTTGATCAGCCTCTGTGTACTTTACTGAAACTGCAGTGCAATAGGAGTCTAATTTATTCCTTAACAGTGTCATGATTGAATTGGAGAAGATAACTTTAATTAAAGGTGAAGTAATTTATCTTACTAATTTTGCTGAGTTTTAAAAAGTGTTCTTAAGATATACTTGCTGGCAGTGGAACATGGTGAAAATTCCACTGTTCACAAAGACTTCCTAAAAGCTTTAAATGAAAAGTGTGATACATATGTTAATGATCATACACTGTCATTTACATGCTCTGCAATGTCATAACCCTTTTCTTTTTTCAAAAGTCTGTGATAGAACTGAGCCATTTACTAGAACTTTCTGAATTGAGACATATACACAAGCAAGTGCAATAAGAAGACCTTTTGCAATTCCATCTGAATCTGCTGATTTTGGGATTCATAAGATTTGATTTCTGATCTGATTTGCTTAATTATTTGGTTCATATCTTCTGAAGGGAAATAATGGTAGGGTTTAGACTGATTAAGTGTTCACTGACACTTGTTCTCTTGGGTTCTTCACACAATTTCTGAGGTTCCACAGTGCAGTAGCTAAATAAAACATTTCCATTATCAAACTTTGACTGCTGGGTTAAATAATCACGCTTAATAACATCTGTCTTGTTCTTACAATCAATGATTCCCTAAAGATTTCCTGTTGCAGTATTTCACTAAGATGTTCTGTGAAAAAGATCTTTACTTGATGTTTGAAAAAACAAAAGTGCAAGTAAAATCTGTTCTAAATATTTTTAGGAGACATGATCAAAGTAAAGAGTTTAACTGTTGCATGCTAATACCCTATGCTGTGCTACCAGAATCCTACACAACCTCAGGGTAAAGATAAAGTCTGTACTGTATCCATTTTCACCACATGTGTTTTCCACAACCATTAACCAGTGCTAAAAACACAGGATGGATGTGAAAATAAATCCTAATATACCAAATGGAGCTGTCCTATAGCAAATTTAGCTGTCATTGTTAGTCAATCAAAAAGACCTGTCAAATTAATTGGCAGTGTCAAAATAGGTAGTACATTAAAGCCATCCTTAAACAGGCTTTTGTTTTGGTTTGGTTTTTTACACAATCTACTGGCAGATACTTTCCTACGAAACCATTAAATCTGTGCATTAGTTACGTTTATTAACTGCCTAGACAACTACAGGTGGGGCAAGTCAGAAACAGTGACCCTCTACTCCTGCTGGCCTCAGCAAATTTCCTTCTGTGTGATGACCATTGTTAATGTGTCCAGCCACATTCATGAGTCCTAGAGGGAAGAGGAGTTCAGGTGTCCTGGCATTACCAGACACCTTTATGGTGGAAGATAGTACTGAAGAGTTCTTCAAGCAGATGCAAGATATAAGCTCAGAAGTAGGAACCTTAGGGGGCTGTTTTTAAAAAAACACAGAAAGTTTATTTGCTTATCAGATTATGATTTTTTTTCTTTTGCATCACTGCAATTTCAGGAATGTAATTTTTTATTTGAATTTCATGTGAACCTGATATTTATTAGTCACCAAGCTCAGATGTTCTGGGAGAGATAAGCTGGGCTCTGCCCAAGGGGTCTGCAAATCTGCTGTTACACTGACCCTGGTGACCTGAAAAATAACATGTAGATTTCAAGTTCTTCTTATCTCTAAGGGATCAGATGGATTCAGGAGAGTTTTCAGACAGAAGCAGTAGAATAATTTCCTGCCTTTCACAGCTATGAGCTGGACAGGGAACAGAATGGAGAGTAAATCCTTCTCAGAGGTGAAGAGGCAGAAAGCCCCTGTGATAGGCAATGTTTGAGGGCATAACCCATAGTCTTACCCCAGATCCGTACCACCCAATGATTAACTCTGGCATTCATAACTGAATATTAGACAAAGCAATGCTTCCAGGCAGCAAAATTATTTTTACCAAACATGATGATGTTTGGAAAGCATGTGATTAATTTAATTTATTCCAGTTCTTGCCACTGTGCTATCTGGCCTGTTTGTAAAGAATTACATAGCAATGCTTTGCTTCGCTTCTTTCTTCTAAGACACAAAGTGAAATCAGATTTCTTGTGGTTTAATTAAAAAAATAAGGCTTCAATTTAAAACCTTATAATTCAGGAGGGCACTTTTATCTTTCCAAAGGCCTTTCACAATTGTTTAATCATATTTATTGATATATAGTTTTACCAGACACAGATTTTCTTGATTCCAGTGTGCATTTTTTAGAATACACACCCATGTGCACCAAATATACACTCTTAAACTGGTTAGTTTCTCAGAATATCTGCTAGATTCACAATCACCCTCCATCCTCCAATGCTTCTTTGGACATATGCAAATGTGAATTTACCAGTATCAGTGAGATGCCTGAAAAATTTTGTATCATGGTGCACTTTGCAAAAAGAAATGAAGCTTCATCCTCTAGTCAATATTATTTTGAGTCTTCTATCCATGGTTTTCCAGTGCAGTGAATACACAGTCTGAGGCTTATTTCACTCTCAGCGGTGGGATATTTGTTGTTATTGTGTGGCTGAAGTATTTTTTTTTCCCATTAAATCTTTCAGGGTTTGACACTGTTCTCTGAAGTGTTTCTATTGTAAGTCGTTCATAAGAGAAAGGCATGCTAGAAGAAATTTAAAGAGACTATGTTAATTGGAAGGACCCACCAGATACAGTTCCTTCATGACTTTGGATTTGACTTTAGTGTGAAAAAATTACTGAACTTGCTATGGGTAATTGACTTTGACTGAAATCAGTGATGTGCTAACAAAGGAGAGGAGTACTGCANAATTGACTTTGACTGAAATCAGTGATGTGCTAACAAAGTAGAGGACTACTGCAGAGTGGCAGAGACGTGAGTGAATCCAGATGGAACACACTTATGGAGAATTTTTTTTGTAATGGGAAAAAAGAGGGTGACAGTGATTGTCTAAGGTGAGAGCACTGAGGCTTATTCCACTTGGTATACTAGGAGTAAAGGCAGGCTGTGACATAAGGGGAAGAGAGAAAAACAGAACATTTTTATTACTGCAGACTGGAACATTTCTAAACAGAAGGGGAAAAAAAGAAAAAAATGAAGGGAAGGGAAGGGAAGGGAAGGGAA
>VXBZ01008831.1:57555-95976 GCA_013399135.1 Heliornis fulica | reverse complement strand
CCCACCCACCCTGTGCTCTGCTGAGATCCTTTATCTGCTGTCACAAACCGGGAACAAGAAGCCCCAAATCATGTTCTTGTGTTTCATCTTTCCTGAGGTAACTGTTAACTCGCAGAATGGAGAGGCCCCTCTTTACCAGAGACCTTCCCCAAGGGCCAAGGAGGACGTGACCTTGTGTCCCCAGGCTGGTGGGATGGCTGCTTAGCTGTGGCTTCCTCAGGAGGAAGAGGAGGGAGCCAGCCTGCACGTCTGGCTGCTTTCTGTGCAGAGAGGGAAGGGAGCTGCAGAGAGCAGAGGGGTGAGGAGAGCAGGGTGTGTGCCATGGTCCTGCTGGCTGCCGGCATGGCGGCTTCCTGGGGGGCAGGAGTGTGGCTGCCACCTGCGCCGGGGCCTGGCTCCTCCTGTGTGCAGACTCCCCTCCTGTGTCCAGGGTGTCACCTGTCTCTGGCTTCCCAGTGCCACCCAGATCCCAACGTTCCCTAGGCCGCGCTCGCTTTTGTCCCAGCACTGTGAGCAGTGACGAGAAGCAGGAGAGCTCCCTGCTGCAGAGGGAAGATCTGGAGGTCGGGAATTGACCTGAACCTGTGCAGACAGCTTTGATCCTCGGCTGAAGCACCAGCTTTCTGCTGCTGTAAAAATCCCAGGCTGTCAATACCGAGATTGGATTTCACCCTTTTATGGGGGAGTCAAACCACTTCGCGCACGCGTTGAGATGCTCTTTGGTTGCCAGCAGCACGTTCTTTGCCGTAGGAACCGGCCTCTTTCGGAGCACGTTAATGGTGCTCGATGAATGAGCAGCTGTTCCACTTCTTTTAATGTTATTCACGGTGCAGCCCCTGCTGCGCTGCTGCGCGCTGTTGAATGCGGCACCGAGCAGGACGTTTTAAAGTCCCTTTGAGTCTTTTCTGTGCCTGTTTCCTTGATGCAAACGTTTGAGCGCGCTGTCAGCACCCAGGCGTAGGATCTGCGGAGGAGTGGACCTAGATCCCCAAAATAACACCCTGTTAACGCTTTGTCCAGTGTCCCTCAGGCCGAGCTGAGTAGGTCGGGGTCAGCTGCAGTGTGGCACCGTGTCCGGTGCAGAGCTGGTGTGAGCTGAGGAGCTCACCTGCTCCCTGGGGCCATCCGCAGCCGCTCTGCCCTTGCAGGAGGGGAGGCAGCGAGCAGAGAGGTGGCAGTGGGTGTTGGCACACCAGTCGTGACGTGGGTCGTGTTCCTCAGCAGAGGTGCTGTGGTTTAGGCTGCAGTTTAGCAGTTGGTGCTCAACCCATCGTCCAGGGCTGCTGGAGCTCGCACCCGAAGCCTGTATGGGGCAGGACCTGCAGCCCCACAGCCAGCCCTGCGTCACCGAAGGTGTCGGAGCCTGTGGGACGTGGTGGGGTGGTCGTTCCCGCTGTGGCAGAGCCGGGTGCTCGTGCCAGGAGGATGTGGCCCTGGTTGCTCAGGGTGTTGTGCATGGCCAGAATATGGGTTAGAAATAATTCATCTTCCCTCATCAGTGATGTCAGCCAGAGGGTCCTGGGTGGGCACAGCCGGCAGGAGGGACTCGTGGAGCAGCTCTGGGTGCCACAACTGACGGGCCGGTCGGTCAGGGTGCATCAAACAGGTGGTCTCAGAGTCTCTCAGTGAAACGTGTGAGACTAGTTCAGGTACTAACACAGCCTGAAACCGTGAGTGGGTGCAAGCGTTCCCTCTGTTCGGCCAGCTCAGCTCAGCAGTGAGCAGATCTGGAAGCGAGGAGCCAGTGGAGGCTGAGAGGGCTGCAGAAAGGAGCTTTCCTCTCCCACTCTGGCCATGAAAGGCGGCTTCAGGGGTATGACACACACCAGCTCTGAAAGGTCCCGATGGCCGTGAAGAAAGGGGATTTAAGTAACTACTGATAAAAGTCCCTTTTTATGTCTCTTGCTTCTAGGTACAAGGGATGTTGTGGTTGTGTGTACGTTTCCTGTGAGTCCAGCACAGGTCGTTAGAGGAGTCGTGTTTAATTAGTCCTGAGAAATATTTTCTCGTGCTAAATGAACACGTTTTCATGGTAATTTTTATCTTGGTCTACTTTGACTTAAATCACAGGTCAAAGACTCCTCAGCCCCTTTAAGTAAGAAATATGCTACTCTTAAAAAATGAATTTATATTTTACATTATAATTGCTTAACTAGATGCATACAGTTACAGTGTATCTACTTAGGAAAAAAGCACTTTTGCTCATAAAGTCTATATTAAATTGCAAATTAATCTAATGTAACGGTTAAGAATTGATCCGACTCAGCCTTTCTTTAGGAAAACAGCTAAGGACTACCAGTGCAAAACAGCATTGGACTTGATTATTTATATCCAGATTTTCTGCCAGCTGATTTATCATGGTTAAAATTGGTGATTGCTTTGACTTAAATCAATCCACTTGGCTTTATTTCATGCGTGGAGGGAGGCTCTGGCCTGGAGCGGGAGAGCTGCGGGTCACTGCGCTGCATCCGTGGCTGCGGTTGATTATTTGGGGGCTGGAAAGTTTGGCTGCCAAGTGTTGTGCAACATCCTTTGGGACATTGTGGGTGAATTATTTAATGGGTTGTTTTGAATAAATGCAATTTATTTGCATTAAACTGTTCAAACTTGATTTGAAGCAAGCCACGTAAATACGCACGTGTGCGCTAGCGTAGCGCAGTCAGCCCTCAGCAGGGCAGAGCCCCCGGCTCTCCCTCCCTGGCTCTCAGGATCAGGAGTTGGAAAGGGCCTCCAAAGATCCCCAGGGACCTCCGAGANGGCTGGGAGAGGGGACTCTGTGCAGCAGAGGGGTGTTCGGGCACCGGGGGCGCTTGGCTGCCGAGCGCGGTGTCTGTGGTCACAGGCTGGCTGCCACAGCCAGGCCTTCTCCACGGGGAGGGCAGGATGGCCTCGTCACGTGGCGTGGTGCCTCGTCATGTGGCGTGGTGCCGGGGCTCCCTACGGTTTGCCCCCAGCAGCAGCGTGGTGGCGGTGGCTGTCGTGTACAGCGGGGGCTGCAGTAGCTGGGCTGGGTCCCTGAGGCATCAACTCCTGAGCTGGGGATGCAGCTGCAGGTGCCCACACTTGCTCAGGTTCAGGGGCTGAAAAAGGACAAGCTCTCTCTGGCAACGGGGCCCATCCAGTCCTGGGGCAGCCGGGAGCTGAGGGCCCTTCCTCGAGGCCTCACATTGCTCGGGAGGAGCCGGTGGGTCCTGGGCACCCACTCAGGTGGCTCCCTGGCACCGACCCTGCTGTGCAGGCAGGGACAGCTCTGAGCCCCTCCTTTTTCCCAGGTAGTTGTTACTCGTAGGACTGCTCTGAGGAGACGTGAGCGTGGCAGTGGCTAATGAGACCCGTGGCTCCATGTCGTGCGTTTGGCCCGAGTTGGTGTCCTTCCCCCCGGCTGGAGCGAGGCTCCACGGGGGAGTAGGGCTGGCCCGTCACAAGGGCCTGGGCTGATGCACGGGCAGCCCTGGTGCAGGGGCAGGAGGAGGGGGTGAAGGTGGGCTGTGGGAGCTCCCATAGCTGGTTCTCAGTGCAGAGCATCCAGGTCATCGTCACGTCCTGTTTGCCGTGTTTGGCTGGGCAGGGTGATGGAGCAGGGGGGAACTTTCTCCCTGGAGCCGAGTATCCATGTCTCGTTGCTGGTTTTGGTGGTGCTGTTCTGGTGTGCAGGGAGCTCGTCTCTGAAGTGGGTCAGTAGCAGTTACCTCACCCTGACGTCCAGGACATGCCCTTCGCTGCGTGGGGGTGGGTGCCAAGCGCAGCGTCGGCGCAAGAACTGAGGCAAAGAGTCCTGGCTGCTCTCAGGAGGCTCAGAGACAGCGGTGGTAGCAGTGTGAGGTGGTGGAGGGGGGAATGAGAAGGAGGAGCTGCTGCTCGTGATGACCACGCATCTGGGCTGGAGGTTTCTCTAACATGGGTTATGTTATAGAATCATGGGTTTCATTATGCTTCCCTGGCTTCCAGCTGGACGTGTTCACAAATGTGTTCAACATACAAATGGGCATTAGGTTCGCTCTGAGGGCTCCAGCAACCCTGGATAATTTGCTGGTGCTTTTGTGCATCCCTGTCTGATGCCAGAGCCAGCTCTGTGGTGGGACATGCTGCCCACAGGCTGCACAACAGACCGAGGGTCCCTGCAGGACCTTCCTCCTGTCGTCCTGTGTCCTGTGTTCCCGTGCTTTCAGCTTTGTGAGATGAGCTGCAGGACACAGGGCTGCCGCTGCCGCTGCTGCTGCTCCTGCTGCTGCTGCTGCAGCTGCTGCTGCTCCTGCCCCTGCTGCAGCTGCTGCTGCCGCCGCCGTCCTGGCCAGCGCGTGGGCTGTGAGAGCTCGTCCTGCGCAAACCCGGCTGCAGCGAGGGAAGGTGCTGGCGTGGTGACAAGCCCTGGTGACGAGCTCAAGGTGAGAGCGAGGGGCTCTGCCTGTGCTTGGGCTGGACCCTGCTCACAGACCAGCTGTGCTGACCGAAGTGGAGGTGTTCCAGGCTCTCACTTTTTCCACTGAAAAAGAGAAAATAGCTTTTTATTATTATTTAACTGCCACTCTGTCCGAGGGTTGCTGCTTCCCCAGCTCCCTGTCCCAGGAGCCAGTTTGGGGTTGAGGCCAGAGGTGCACCACAACCCTGCAGGGCCAACCTCTGGCAGTAGTGCCGGTGGGGGGGGGCAGGGCCAGGGCACTGGGCAGCTGTGGGGGGCACAGGGAGCACGAAACTGCTGGTGAAACGGACAGAGGAAAACTTGTGAGTAAGCATGGCTTGAAGGGTATAGTGGAGCGTTTTCCTTGGGCTAAATTGTCCAAACAGGCGTTTCTCTCGTCTTTCATAGGATCACAGCATCACAGAGTGATGAGGGCTGGGAGGGACCTCAGAGCCCATCCAGCTCCAGCCCCTGCCACAGCCAGGGACACCTTCACCACACCAGGCTGCTCACGGCCACCTCCAACTTGGCCTGGAACCCCTCCAGGGAGGGGGCAGCCACCACTGCCCTGGGCACCCTGTGCCAGGGCCTCAGCACCCTCACAGGGAACAATTTCTTCCTCAGATCCCATCTCAATCCACCCCCTTTCCCATGTAAATCCACCCCCCTCATCCTGTCACTCCAGGCCCTTCTCCAAAGTCCCCCTCCCCAGCTTTCTTGTAGTCCCTTCAGGGACTGGAAGGGGCTCTGAGGTCCCCCAGAGCTTCTCTTCTCCAGCTGAACCCCCCAACTCTCCCAGCCTGGCTCCAGAGCAGAGATGCTCCAGCCCTGGATCATCCCCGGGGCTCCTCTGGCCCCGCTCCAACAGCTCCACGTCCTCTCTGTGCTCTGTCCCCAAAGCAGTGGCAGACCTGTAGTTGCCAGAGCTTCGGTGGCTGGAAGGTTCAGCTCTTGGTCCATTCCAGGAGCTGGAGGTTTGTTTGCTTGCAGCCAGCATGGACAGAGCAGAGTGAATTCCACAGATCCTCGGGGAAAAAGTGCCCGTGGAATGAGTTGTACTGTGAGCGTGAGACCCTGCTTGTGTGGTGAGGAGCTCGGGGGCAGGCACAGGCTTGTGCTATGCACCTGATCCTTTTTTGGGGAGAAGACATGAGGGCAGCCCCCCCCTCCTTCCTTGCCTGTGCTTAGAGGGCAAAGTGAAGGTAATTGAGCCATAATTCACAGTTACTGGAAAGAGAGCGTGGACCGCAGTAGCGGAGCAGTATTGGAGCTTTATATTACAGCTATCTCCAGGGGAGATTATTTTTATTAAAATCTGGGTTGGTGGAAAATTCTGAGATTAGCTTCATTTTTAATGTGTGGTTCTCCGTGGAGGGGCCCCGAAAGAGGCACCCTGCCGTCCCCAGCTGCTGAGCTGTTGGCATTCCAGTGCCCAGCAGTGCTGTGACATGACATCAGCTGCGTGGAAACACCCAGACCGAAGTAACCATCCAGGCTGTTCATCAGCATTCCAGAGAGAAGGTGGATGTGGAATCAGGTTTAAAAACCCACAGAAATCGCTGGGAATTTACAGTAACAGTGAGCTGCAGGCCAAACCCTCCACCAGCTCTGCTCACATGCAGGGAAACAGGCGGTGGCAGGCCCAGGGGTGCGAGCAGAGGAAGGAGCATGGCTGCTCACAGGGGTTTGTTACCACACTGGCTGGGAGAGGAACCCCACTGGAAGGAGCACAGGCAGTTGGGCAGCGTCCCTGTCCCCATCGTGCTGGCTGGTGTGGGCACGTGGTGGCTGCCACCGTGTACCGGGACCAACCGCTCCTCAGAGGGTACACACAGGCTGAGATGTGTGACCCCCATGCAGGCATTGGAACCAAGGTGACAGCGTCCCCCTGCTCCAGTGTTGGCACACAGTGACATCTGCACTCACAGGGACCGCGTGTCCCGTCCCGTTCGGGACGTCGGTCGGGCTGTGTGTCCCGTCCCGTGGGATGCTGGGGTGTAAGAGGGGCTCTCTCAGTGGAATCCTTAGTCTTTGTGTCCTGTCCCATGGGATGCTGGGGTGTAAGAGGGGCTCTCTCAGTGAAGTCTTTGGGCTGTGTGTCCCATCCTGTGTGATGCTGGGGTGTAAGAGGGGCTCTCTCAGTGAAGTCTTTGGGCTGTGTGTCCTGTCCTGTGTGATGCTGGGGTGTAAGAGGAGCCCCAGTTCAGTGAAATGGCTGTGAACGGACGCACAGGAAAGGGGTGGAGTTGGTGCCTTCTGCTGCCAGACAACAGTGGGGTTTGGAAGAGCATCAGTGCCAGTGCCAGAGGGGAAGGAGCTCAGGGCTGCCTGGGCTACATGCTGTGGGAATAACAGTCGTGCAGACCCAGCCCTGGGGGGCCAGTGCCAGTGTGTCGTATGGTGATGGGTGTCTGTCCCAGGGCACCCAGAGTCCCACTGCAGGCTGCTGGCAGTGAGCTGGCCATGGCGTCCACACCTCTGGCTCTGTGCTCCAAGGCTGCCTGGAGGTGTCTGCTGACCTTGAAGTCTTCTGTCCTTGCCTGTGTCTGGCCACGGTGGAGACTTGCACCCCATCAGGGTGCTGTGTCTTTCTGGTGCCTCTCAGGAGGATCCAGCAGCTGCACCTGTACTGTGGGCACAGCCACCCAGCAGCACCTGGGGACATGGTGCTCCCAGTCCCACGCTGGGACCAGGCCTGTGGCTCCAGTCCTGGCCCTTGCGTGGCTGAGGGCTGACATGTGCTCTGGCGTGGCTGGGGCTCCTCAGCGCCGGTGTGGTGCCTGCAGGGACCCTGGGAGCATCTCTTGAGTTTTTCAGTCATGTCTGAGAAGTTTCCTGATATACTTTTCCGCACAGGGTTTCTCTCTGCTAATGGCTGTTGGTGACTATGGATCTGATCTGCTACTGGATCACTCCTGGGTTTGTCTGAGCTCATGGCCGGTGTGCTGGGGGCTCTGGGGTTCCTCGCTGTTCCCCGATCCCACTCACCGTCTGCAGCGCTGCTCCGGCGGGAGGGAGGGAGGGCGGCATCACTTCCCTTGCACTGGGCTTGGCTCGGCCCACAGCACAGCCTCAGCTCCTTCTGGCTGTTCACCCCTCCCTCAGGAAGTTAATTGGGCTGTAATAATGAACTTAGGAGGTAACCTTTCACAGAGTACACGCTGTTAGATTCTCTGTTGCCCACGTTTTGCAGCCGCTCAGTGCAACACAGTTTGCAGACTGCAGCTCTGGCAAGCGTGGGTAGGTGACTCATGACGTCTCCTCACCAGAGGAAGAGGTGCTGGAGGAAGGCCGGGACCTGAGCGTGCAGAGAGGGGCTGTCCGAGGTCACCGCACCCTTCAGAGGGCGCCTCTGCTGTCACGGTGCTTCTTGCTGTCCCCAGCATTTCCCAGCCGGCGCTCGGAGTTTGTGAGTCACAGACCTTAGAACGAGGATCTGTACAAGTGCTGAGGAAACACAGTTGGAATTATTTCTTTCTTAGTGTCATGCAGGGACCCACCTCGGTACAAGAAGTCAACAGACAAAGGCTCTCAGAGGGAGGACTGGAGTGTGTGTTGCCTGCAGCTCTGGGGACAGGTGCTGCCTGACACGGCTCGGGCAGCCTCCGCCCGCGTCACGGAGCTTCGTCTGTGCTCTGATAGAGAGTAATTTGTACAGATTTGCAGCGTGGTGCCTGGGTGTGGGGAGGGATGGAGGGATGGATGGAGGGATGGATGGATGGATGGACTGCACAAGCTCCTTGCTGCAGGGGCTGTGATTACACCAAAGGTGAGAGTTTGGCAGTTGGTTGGAATTAATTGCAAATCTGAAGATGCTCAGACTTGGCCTCCACAAAGACTCCATAGAGACTGGTCCTGTGTAGACTCCCTCCTGCCTCCCCATTTCCAGTGGTGAGGCCCTGGCACAGGGTGCCCAGGGCAGTGGTGGCTGCCCCCTCCCGGGAGGTGTTCATGGCCAGGTTGGAGGTGTCCTTGAGCAGCCTGGTCTGGTGAAGGTGTCCCTGCCCATGGCAGGGGGTTGGAGCTGGGTGGGCTTTGAGGTCCCTTCCAGCCCTCACCATTCTGTGATGCTGTTATTATGTTATTATGTCTTGTCCCACATATTTTTATGGCAACATGGGCATTTTTCTAGTACTTTGGGCCACTTGGCTACTGCCTCTTCTTGCTGGAGACAGGAGAGGGCTGTGGAGCAGCACTGTCCTTCAGCTGACATTCTGCTCTCTGGAAAAGCAGACTCAGCTCTCCCAGCTGGGGACAGACACACACGGCCCCTGCCCCGGTCCTGCTGGCAGCACCATCGCTGATCCAAGCAGCCCATGGGCCAAGCTGGGTGACCTCTGTGCCCTGACTGCGGTCAGTCCCGATTCCCAGGCTCCGGCGTTCGCGGAGGCCTCCGAGGATTTATTCTCAGTGTGGTTTGTGGGGAGTCACTGCTCATGAGAGAATAGTGTGGTTCTGGTTCACCCAAATCCTCTTTGCACGGTAAACAGGCTCAGAGTGGAGACATGAGCGTGATGCTCGCAGAGGATGTTAAATTCCCGCTTAGCGTCGGCGGCGCCGTTAGGGACGAGGTAGCGGCGCGCGGGTTTGGAATGTGTCCTGCGTGTGCCTTGGTTTTCTTTCAGCTACAGGGAGCTGAGTTTTCTGCCTGTCAGTGCTCTGCAGCCAGGTTATTCCTTTGGAGCACCTTCTGCTGTGGAAATCGTGATCTCCACTTCATACACATGGCATATACACACGGAATTGTGTCCTGCCACCCACACCCCGCGCTCTGCTGGCGGTGGCACCTTGTGGCATCGTGACCCTGCGTTTGGGTACCTGTGGCCTCGAAGAGCAGCCCAACAGAGCGTGAAATGTGTTTGAGAACAGTATCTCCTTGGTGCCAGAGATTCTCCAGCATCATCTCCAGCCTGTTCCTTTATTTCGGAACATCGGTGGAGCTCCATCCTTGTGCTCCACAAACCCTGTGGAGTTTGTGCAGATCTGGTTCTACAGACACCAGACTCATGTGCTCTTCATGCCAGGGACGGTGCCCGCCCTTGGCTCTGCCTCGGGGCAGTATCCTGCCACTCACAAACTGAAATTGTCTTTCATTTCACTGGGTTTGGTCTGTCAGTTGCTCGTGGGATGAGGAATGAGGCCCGCGGTGACCCTGTGGTGGTGGCTGGGACGGGAGGTGGGACTGGCTGCTGGGCTGGGGGGGCACGTGGCTCTCCTGTGCCGCTCACTGCCGGTGCCGGGAAGCTGGATGGGTCACCACAACCTTGGGAGTGGCCTTCAGTGCAAGGATACCTGCATTCAGTGCAAGGATACCTGCATTCAGTGCAAGGATACCTGCACTCAGTCCCTGCTGCTGGCTCACAGTGGCGCTCTGTGGTCAGACAGGACCCGGGTCTCCCCGTTGCTCTGGGAAGGGGCTGGAGGTCTTGTCTGGAGGCCTGTGGAGCCGGCCGTGGTCCCGGGGCTTCTCTGGCAGGAGGCAGAGCTCACGATGCCCCGGCAGAGGAAGAGGCACAGGGCTGAAGAGCGCACACCTGCTGCTGGCCACCGCGCCGGGGTCCTCACTGGTGCTGCCTGTAGCCTGGCGGTGCCTGGAACGGGTCACGTAGGTGCCCGAGGCGCGGGGACGTCCCCACGGCACCGGCCAGGCTCTTGGCTGCCGCGTCGGTGTGCGAGGTGGTGAGAAACACACACAAGGAGAAATGTTCCATCCCGTGAATGTTCTTGTTTCCCTTTCGGTATTCCTGAAAAAGTCCTTTCCCAGTTGATGTGTTCCATGGAAAAGGTGTGCAGGGCACTGGTTTAGGATTGCCGTGCCAGGGAGCGTCTCTGTCCCGCTGTGGCCCCACTGGACAGGACTCATGGTGGCTGTCCTTGTGCCTGGGAACTCGGGGTGCCAGGCTGTGCCTGTGCAGAAAGACCAGCAAAGCAGAAGGAGCCGGGAGGTGAGGAGCCAGAGGGCTCCTTGCCACCTTCCCATGCCAGAGCCAGCCTTGGCATCCAGAGCAGGACAGGGCAAGCGGGGGTGTCCCTCAGGATGCTCCTCCCCAGGGCAGGAAAGGGCATGAGCACACTCACCCATCCCGAGGCGAAAGGGCTGGATCCAGCCCTGGAGCCACTTACAGCCCGTTAGTGCAGCGGAGCTTCCCGCATGGCTGGGGCTGCGTGTTCGGAGACGTGTCGGCTGTGCTGCGTTCCTGAGCGCCTGGTGCCCTGCACCCCTGCCCTGGACAGGAGGGGAGCAAGGCACTTGGAAACACCCCTTCTCTGGTGGTGCTGGGCACGGCGTTGCTGGTCACCTTGCCTCTCTGCCGGGGGTTTCCCGGGGAGAACGGCCGTTCTTGGGGCATGTTGAGGGTTGGAGCGTGTTGGAGGGTGGCAGAGCTGCTCCACTGACCCTTCCCGGTGCCGTGGGGACGGGCTGCTGGGATCCTCCGGGCAGAATCGGTGTGTGGCCTGTACCAGAGACAGGTGTCCTGCTGGTGGAGGGGGCGGGGCAGTGGTGCCCATTCTTGCCTTGGTGTTCGCCTCGCCGGGGCCGGCGGCTTGCGCTCGCGTTTACGTCCCGGAGAGCACTGTGGGTATTTGCCAGCCACTGAAGGGGACTGATGGTTGTCCCCACAGCTGGGGGCCGTTTGTCAAGGCACAGATGAATTGAGGGGCTGGTGCTCTGAATGAGGCCGAGTGGAGCTGTACTGCTGTCGTTTCTCTTCTCTGGCAGAGGGTATTTCCCCACAACATTTTTTCCCTCTCTTTATTGATTTATCTCCCTATGGTTTTTATCTCCTTACTGCTGGCACAGACATTTCCAATTTGCTGTCCCACGTGTGGGTCAAGACCAGGGGTTGCAGCTTGTGTAGTTTCTCTCCTCTGCTGAGTAGGTGTGGGGGGAGTTCCCCAGACGGGATCAGTCTGTGCTGAGTCTCATCTTGTTGTCTAGAAACATGTTGTGTTTTGTGGTGTATCTGGGGATGGAGTGTACTTGATGATACAACACCCTGACTCTTTAGGATGCAAACTCTGTTAGTGTCATCTTGCTTCCTTCGGTTGCTTTTCCCCCCGGACTGACCCCGCGTGCCGCCCGACCTCGCGCCTCCGTTCAGGCCCTTGAGGTTACTGCTGGGTCCTTCAGCCTCGGCGGGTGCGACGGCTCCGTCTCCACGGCGGTTTGGGTCACGCTCGTGCAAACCAGATGTCAGTGAGCCTCTAGAGCACGGCACGTGTCCGCTCCCACGGTCCAGGAGTGTCACAGTCCTCAGCAGAGCTCCAGCCAGCCCGTCACAAGCTGAGCTTTTCCCGCTGATGCTGGTTTTAATTAGAGTCCACAGCCCCAGCGTCCCCTTTGCTGGGGACCAGTTTGGCCGTGCCCTGACATTCACAGGTCACTGGCATCGTTCAGGTCGTTGTTGATCAGTGAGACAGGCAGCTAACCTCACAAAGTCCTCCTCCCCACCCCTGATTGGCTCTCTGCCGCTACTGGCGATCAATGGGAATCTGTTTTATACCCATCACTTTACAGCATCGACTCCGCAGGAGCCTGGAGCAGGGGCTGGGGCAGGCAGCGTGTGCCCAGAGCCACAACGTGCTGAGCAACGTGCTCCGGACCAGCACTGGTGTGTGCTCGGGACCGGCACTGGTGTGTGCTCAGGACCACCATGTGCTCAGGATGAGCAAGGCACAGGTGATAAGTGTGGTGGGTGCAGCTCCATCGCTGCCTTCTGGAGAGCACACGTACCTCTGCTGCCGCTGTTCTGCAGGAGCTTCACCAAGTCCTTGTCCCGGGCTGGGTGGCCCCCTGGTGCTGCCAGCTCCTGGGTAGGGTGTCTGGATGGGATTGGCATTGCAGGGCAGGGTGATGGTAGCAGCGTAGGGTGGTTTGTGACATGCTGCATTTAGAACCGCGACGGGTTTGGGTGGGAAGGGACACACAAAGATGGCGCAGGCCAGCCCCTGCCGTGAGCGGGGACGCCTTTCACTCCATCAGGTTGCTCCCAGCTCTGTCCAACCTGGCCTTGAATTTGGTAATCTGGAGATGAAGTAATGCAGCCTTTAAATCTTTTCTTTCCCTGCGTTTGTTCATGTTCCTGCTTCTGCTGGAATCCTCCTTTCCCATCACAGTGACAGTGACCAAAGCTCTGCATCCCGGAGAGCTGCAGCAGGGTTTGTCTAATCAGGGCCTGTGCTTTAGTGTGCTGCATTTAGAACCGCGACGGTGTGTCAGACTTTGTCTGGTTAGTGGCCGTTTTTTTCTCACTGAGGAGCCTTTCTTGGGACCAAGAAGTTGTAATTTTTATGTGGTCCTTTCTTAGTCCCCTGTGTGTCCCCAGACTCCCATGCACAGACACCTTCAGATGTCTTTTTCTCCCTGGGTTGGCTTAGAGGTTTTCGTGCTTTTTGTGCTGTTGTGACCACAGTAATCACATCCTACCTCGAGCTCTTTGCTTTCTGGGGGAAGCTTACTGGAAATTTCCATGTGTGCCCGAAGGAGCCCGCGGCATTTGAGTGCAAACTCCGTGGGTGCTGGCAGAAGAGAAACATTGGGGTTTTCAGCTGGGTGGAACAGGGGAGTGTGGCAGTCGGTGTCAGCCCGGGGGCCTTTCACCAAACATCCACCCTGTCTGACAGCCTGAAGGGCTCTGTGGGGCAGGGTGCCGGCGTGGGGCAGGGTGCCGGCGTGGGGCAGGGTGCCTGCGTGGGGCAGGGTGCCGGTGTGGGGCAGGGTGCCGGCGTGGGGCAGGGTGCCGGCGTGGGGCAGGGTGCCGGTGTGGGGCAGGGTGCCGGCGTGGGGCAGGGTGCCGGCGTGGGGCAGGGTGCCGGCGTGGGGCAGGGTGTCGGTGTGGGGCAGGGTGTCGGTGTGGGGCAGGGTGCCAGTGGGGACGCGGGAAGTTGTGCTCTGTGAACCTGGAGCTCTGGTTGCCCGGGAACAGTCAAGCTTTCGGGTTGCTGTTGGGAGGCTGCCAGCGTTGGACAAGTGCTGGCTGAATTGATCATCAGAGGAGTGGTTAATAAATTTATCAACAATGTCATTATTTATTCTTTAATTAAGAGCCAGTGGGTAGAAGAGTGTGCCTCTTCCAGGGCCTCCTCGGCTGCCGGCCGCGGGCCGGGCTGCTCACCTGGCTGCTGGTGGGCGGGAGGGCGGCCGGGGGCCGCAGCCCCTCGACGGCGCAAGAGGTTGTGTACAGCCCCCACGCGGGTGCCGGCGCCGGGACCCCCAGCTGTGACAGCCCCTGGTCTGAGGCTGTGGCCGGCGTAGGGTCAGCCTGAGCCCCTCGGCTGGCGGCACAACGGTCCCTCTCGGGCACCCGGAGCGCCGGGGCAGCGCGAGGCGGCGGAGCGGACGGGCGGAGCGCTGGGAAGGACAGCAGGAATGGAGCAGCGGGTGAGTGCTGAAGCAAAGGGGTTCACAGAACAAACCAGCGGGTAATCACGTGAGGAGCAGAGCAGAGGAGTGGGTAGAGATAACGTGGGTTTTCCTTCGGCTCAGGACAGTGATTACACCGGGGAAGAGGTCGGCAGGGAGGAGCTCGCAGGAGCTCTGGACACCGTCCTCAGCGCAGGCCTCGGTGTGGGTGCGGGGAGCTGAAGACCGGTGAACGCGGGTGCGGTGCGGTACTTGCACCACTGGTGGAACTCAGGGAAATCTGTCAGCTGGGAGGTGATTTCTGATGGGATTTGGCCATTGTGTTTCCAGAAGACCCTGTCTCCCCCTGTCTGAACTCTCCTGAGAGAGTGTGTGTCCAGGAGCTGCTGGCGGGACCTGTCAGACCCAGAGCAGCGCGGTGGGAACGTGACCGGAAGGGGTGTTTGGGCACCCCTGGGTGGGGATGGCGGGAGGCAGCGGCTGGGCGAGGGCAGGGGCTGTGGGACCCCCGGGGCACCGGGGCCAGGCTGGGTCACCAGCAGTGGTGGGTCCCATGGGGCTCTCGGGAGGGTCTGGGCTGGAGTGCGGGAGGAGTGGCGGAGCGTGGGGTTTGCTCAGCCTGGAGAGGAGAAGGCGAAGGGGAGACCCTGCTGCTGCTGCCTGGTGGGGTGGGGGGAGAAGACAGAGCCAGGCAGCTCTTGGAGGTGCTGGGACAGGGCGAGAGGCACGAGCTGCAGCCAGGGGTATCCTCCTGCTGTGGGGAGAAAAACCCTTCACTGGAGGGACCCACAGGGGACTGAGGGGCCGTGGAGGTCCTTGGAGATGCTCAGTGCTTGCCTGGCCACAGCCCTGAGCAGCTCCTTGCTCCGAGCCAGCCCAGCTTCTGCAGGACCCTTCCCCTGTGTCTGACTCGCTGGTGTGGAGCTCCACAGTGAACACATGCCAGGCTGTAAGGACAGACCAGCCATTGGCCCTGCTTTAGCCTCTACTGGCCTCACTTAGCTCCCTTCCAAGTTGTCCTTTGAAGGTGACTTTGCTGCTGGCAGGTGTAATTTAACAGAAGGATCCAATTGCAGCAAACAAGGTCTGTGTGCCAAATGTTGGAGTCTTGAGTCCAAAAAAGGATCCAGTAACAAAATCGTGCTGGTGGTTGAGAGCTCAGGGTGGAGGGGTGCGGTGTCAGGTGGGGGTGGCTGGCGTCGCAGAGCAGGGCGGTGACAAGCTGTAAGCCAGGAGTTACCTCTGGGGTTAGAGCCAGCTCTGGGGAGGGTGCTCTGACCAGGCTCAGCCAGGTGCTCTGAGCTGGTTTGTGGTGGTGACTGTGTGAGTGAAGGCACCTGGGAGACCAATTTGGAGTCGGCTGCCGGAGCCTGGCGGCGTGCTGTGTGTCTAATGAAGATGTCCTGTCTGTCACCTTGTCTCGTGGTGTTGGCATCAGTTCCCAAGGAGATAATACCTGTTTGTCTTTTCCGTGCCACTTTTGGTTTCCTCATATTCCTTCTCAGTCTTGTCTTTCCCAGGCTGAAAAGTCCTGTCTGTTTAGATGAGCCTCACGCGGGCGCCGCTCCCGGCGTTGATCTTTTCTTCTTGTCCACAACTTCTTCACTTCTGCTGTGGCCTTTCAGAAAGGGGAGCTGGGGCTGCAGGAGGTCTTGAGCACAGGTCAGGGGCTCGTGCAGCGACGTGGTGGGTTCCTTCAGTCCGTGCTGTTGGGTTGGGTACCTGCTGGGCATTGCAGTGTGGGGTGGCAGGACCAGCTCAGAACCCACCGTCATTAGTGTGTTACTTGCATGGGGTTGGTCTTGCTCTGTTCTTCAGCCATTGGCTCTCTCAGGTCTTTCTGCTGAATTTCGTGGTTGGTGCTCAGTTCCAGGTTCCATAGTTGTTGGCTCATGGTTCACCTCCCCCTCCCAGACCATCCCAGACCATCCCAGACCCAGGAGTAGCAGAGACATCGGCACAAATCATGTAGTGCTCTGTAGTGAACTGTCAAATCACAGAACCCCTAACTGGTGGGGTCCCTCCCACCACCAGACCCACCCCTCAGTGCTCCCCTGCCATGGGCATGGACACCCCCAGCACCCCAGGGTGCCTCAAGCCCCATCCAACCTGTCCCTGAACATGTCCCTGTCCCAGGGATCCAGGGGCACCCACAGCTTCTCTGGGCACCCTGTGCCAGGGCCTCCCCCCTCCCCAGGAAGGATTTGTGCCCCCCAGCTCCTCTCCCTCTGCCCTCCTGCAGCTGGAGGCCATTGCCCTGGGCCTGGCCCTCCCTGCCCTGGGCACCAGCCCCTCTCCAGCTCTCCTGGAGCCCCTCAGGGGATGGGAAGGGGCTGGGAGCTCTCCCCAGCAGCAGCTTCTCTTCTCCTCTCCAGGCTGAGCCACCCAGCTCTCTCAGCCTGGCTCCTCAGCAGATAAGTGAAAACTACTTTGCAGTGCCTGTCTGTCCTTCGTGGCACGTCTCTTGTGCAGATTCTGTGCAGAGAGACCCTTCCCTCTCCTCCCTGGGCAGGAGATGTTCA
The DNA here is from genome assembly GCA_013399135.1 of Heliornis fulica. Classification (NCBI taxonomy): domain Eukaryota; kingdom Metazoa; phylum Chordata; class Aves; order Gruiformes; family Heliornithidae; genus Heliornis; species Heliornis fulica. The sequence goes on along the minus strand of VXBZ01008831.1, from coordinate 79,691 downwards.
GGTGCAGAGGACAGTTCAGCAGGACCTAGTTGATAACACGGGCAGGAAACCCCAGAGGACGAGTGTCGGTGTCGATGGTGAAAGAGAAGGTGCATCACAGACAGGAACATGGGTGTGATAGTGCCTGTGGAATAGGCCACACTCAGTGTCACACCACCAGTGTGGGACTCGGGGGTAATGTAAGAAATTCAGTTCCTTTTGGATCCTAAGGACCATAAAGATCCATAAGGACCTAAAGGTTGACCCCTGAGATCAAACAGTTACAACCTCATGAAGGGACCCACCAGATCTTTGTTACACTGTGTTAGGAGTAACCATCTGGTGGTGTGAGAAGTGTAGAACCAGCAAAGCAGGAGTAATTTTATTACCTCCATTGACAATTTTTTCATGTAACTAAAAGCAGCAGTGGAGTTATGAATAAAGCTGTGAGCACAGATGCCCTGAGTAAGAGCACAGAGAAGCCCCACTGGCCACAGCAGCGGGATGACCCAGCACCCAGCGGTGCCGGTGGCCGAAGGACGCGGTGGCGATGGTCAGCGGCGCACGGAGGCCGGTCTGCACCCCGCTCCACCGTGCTCCTCCCACAGCCGCTGGTGTGGGGTGGGCAGAGGCTGCACCCCCGTCTCCCCTCTCTCCTCTAGAGAACAGGGAGTGTGCTGGGAAGGATGTGGGGGTTGGTGGGTCAGAGTAACCCAAGCCCAACCTGCCCCACGCGTTAGGGGTCAGCGCTGGTGGGGTGTCTGGAGCTGGAAGCAGGGGATGGTGGGTGAGGTGAGGACAGTATTTTGTAGCTGCATATGGCAGCTGGGGGACAGATGCTGGAGTATTGCCTCTGGCTCTGGATTCTGCACTTCAAAAGGTGTATTTAAAATGAAAGAGGGTGCTGAAAAGGGCAGCGGAAGTAATTTGGGATCTGGGGAAGTGCACTAGTGCTTATGAGCATCAGCCTCGTGTGACGGCGTTACTGGGGCTGCCAAGGAGCTGTTCAGCATCCAGAGAGGGTGTAACAGGGAGTAGTGATTGTTTTGGCAGTTTGAACGATGGAAATGGAACGAGAAGACACCTTTTCCTTGAGGAGGATGAGTATTTGCTCACTAGTTTATCCCAGGAGAGAGCGTGGTTTCCATCGTGGTGTTTCCAGACCCAGAGGCTGTTCAGGAACCTGCTGGCCACAGTCAGGTCATTTGTCTCTTTGTGGGAGCTGCTGGTTGATACTGGTGGGCAGCAGTACGCTGCTCAGACGAGACGCTGGGGGTGTGCCAGGAGGGCCACCACAGGATGCTCTTTTCACTGGTTTCTTCAGCCAAACTGGGTTGAGAAAGTTCTGTACCTCTTTCGCGTGTCTCTGTGCTGTGGTTCTGCACGAGGAGCTGAGGTGGAGCCTGCTGAGGGGTTTGCTCCTGGGCAGCCCCTGTCGTGCAGGAGGGTGACAGTGAAGCTGTGGGAGCCCAGTGCAAGGGGGAGGCGTTGCCTGATCCAGAGTCAGTCGGGAGCTGAAGCTCTGTAAACATTCATTTCAAGCTGTGCTTGTGCACAGGCACCTGATCTCTGGAAGCTCCGACTGCTCCGTGGGGCTGCTGGCTGGGGCTGTCCCCTCCACTGCTGCTGAAGGGTTGTGGCAGGGGCTCTTGGGCTCCTGGGTGCGAAGCAGAAGTCACTGGTTGGCTCCCTGTAGCAGGGGTGACACAGCACCATCCTTCCAGAACACTCCAGGACGGGCTGGTGCACCCCGTGCTCTCCTGCCGGGAGCTGAGAACCTCCCTCCTGCTCTTCGTCCCGCTTCCTTCTGGCGGAGGCGGCCTCTCCCCGCCTTAGATCACCTCCTGAGTGTTCCTCAGGAGGTGATCTAAGCTGAGTTCCTGTTGTCTTGCCAGCACATGCAGCTTGCTCTCTCCACTGGTCGCCCCAGCACCCAGTGTGCAGAGAGCTTACGCTGCTTCGCCCTCTCGCCTGCCGCAGCGCAGAGCGGCGACGCTGCTGCGTCCCGGCCCCTGCAGCGTCCAGCTCCTCCCCAGACCGTGGGCCTGGAGGGAAACAAAGCTGCAGTAGTGATGTTCAGTCCATCCCACGGTGATATTCATCCCGTTCCACGGTGAGGTTCATCCCATCCCACGGTGATGTTCAGCCCATCCCACGGTGATGTTCAGCCCATCCCACGGTGAGGTTCAGCCCATCCCACGGTGAGGTTCAGTCCGTCCCATGGTGACGTTCAGACTGTCCCATGGTGAGGTTCAAACTGTCCCACACTGAGGTTCAGACTGTCCCACAGTCCCCAGCCTGGGGTGTTCCACACGTTGGGGCTGCTGCTCGCTGTCAACTCTCTGCCCCACAGCAAGGTGTGGGTCAGGGAGGTCCCTGGTGGGAGTGCTCTGGGAGAGTCCTGTGCAGGGCCTGACCCCTTCTCCTGCTGACCTGTGTGCAAGCCCAGAGGGTCCTGTGGGAGTTCACACGCGGTGACGTCTGCCCTGGCCCTCAGGAAGAACCCGCTGCTGGAACTGCTGCGTTACAGGGGTGGTCGTGGAAACGCCGGGCAGGCAGCGAAAACCGGGTGTCACCTCTTGAGGGGGGGTGAAAGTGCTGCCTGGGTGGTTGTCCTGCATATAGTGCCTGTTGCTGTGCCTGCCCCAGCGTGGTGTTACCAGGAGCGGCTCCGTGCTTGCCGCAAGCACCGATGCGGCAGCCTGTGCGTGCGGCGCTGGGACGCTGGGCTCCAGCCCCGAGCTCAGGCGTGGTGCCCTTGTCCTCTGCAGCTCCCCTGTGCCTTTGCTCACCTTTGTCTTCTTCCCCTTTGCCTTCTTCCTGTTGCTGTTGTTTCCGGAAAGACGGGACCGCCAGAGCCGCTCGTGACGGCGAAGATCTGGATGTGCTGCCAGGTCCCAGCGTCCCTCCCCACATCCCTTCAGCCCAGAGCCCAGCACGGCCGGTGATGAGCTCCCGTGGCAGGAAACCTGCCTGGCTGACCTTCACCTTCGTTTGCTGGTCCCCTTGTTAGGGATCCCAGCGGTGTGTTCTCGCTCCTGCGCTTCACGGTGGCGAGGGACCCTGTGGAAAGCCTTTTGGAAGGTGTGCTGGTAAGCAGGCTGGCCTTACTCTGGGCTTCCTCCAGCCTCTGCTCCTAGGAGCAAGGCAGGGCTCTGTGGAGGAACCAGGCTGCCCTGCACTGGGAGTGCTGGTCGCCGTGCTCCTGGGCAGAGGCCAGGCCCGTGGGCCCAGAGCATGGTCCCGTTGGGGAGCTGCTGCTGTGTGTCATCAGCTGTGCTCTGCTCCTGCCCCCGGGGGGTTATCCCAACATGGCACCGAGCACAGACAGCTAACACAGAGCTCAGGTGATCGGGGCTGCTCACCACTCCGCTCTCCAGCCTGCTGTGCTCACAGGTTTGCTGGGGAGCTTGGATTCCTGGTCTGTGAGACCCTTTGTGGTGGTATCTATTGAGACAGCGATGGGTGAGGAGCCCATCCTGTGGCTGGTCTTCCTGGGAGGAGCTTCAGGACCCCTCCTGGGGTGACTCGTGCCTCAGTTGCTTGCTGGCCTTGCCAACCTGCTGTCTGGCTTCTCTCCTCCTCCTCTGCCTTTGTTGGTTTTCATGGCTTCAGCACCACTGTCACTTTGCATATGATGTGGCAGGATTGTGCTCTCTTCCGTTCCATCTGGACACAACTCCCATTTTCTGAGGGAAATCTTTTGATAGATTCCTCTGCTCCGCGGGTTTGGCTGCTCCATCTTTCTATAGGGGCTTCTTAGAGGCTGTTTTTTCATTTTTGTCATGCACTTGCTCAGAGCTTCTAATGTGATATTATGAAATCCACTCCCTGCTGCCTGCAAGCACATTACCTTTTCAGCAGCTCCTTTTAATTTCCTTTCAACTCTTTCTCGTTTGTGTGCTCTGTGATGAAGAATTCCTGTCGTTTTTCTCTTAAGGGATTGTCAAGTGTAAGTTCTTCATTGTCACTATTCCAGGGTGGCCCTTGAATAGACCGTGCCTGTCCTCCTCTGCCTTGCTGGGGGATGAATCTGAAGCTCTGAGCTCTCTCCTCCTCCGGGAAGGAGCTGTCTGGCAGCTGAGGGGCTGTGCCGTTGCCGTTTGCTTTCGGGAGTTGTCCCGAGGTCTTTGATTGTTGTCACAGAGCTTAGAATTGCACTTAGAAATGATCACTTGTAACTGCAGAACAGGGGAGCAGCTTGTTCCCAAAGCAGCTCCCAGCCCTGCCCTTCTCCGAGCCCGCGTGCGGCGCGGGGCCTGCCCTGGCTGCGGGCAGGGCTCCGTGGGCGCTGCGCCATGCGGTGCTGCCTCCATCCTCGGGCTGCTGGGGATGACTCCAGGACCAGTGCTGAGCCTCTGGTTTCAGGAGGGCACCAGGAGGACGGGGCAGAGACCTCCCTTTCTCCTGCCGGTTCAGGACTGCGTGAGGCTATTTGGTTCCCCCTGAAGTGAATGTTGACTTGTCCGGACCCTCCGTGCTGGGGGCCGGTCGTGCCTCGTGTGCGCCGCGGTGAGGTGCCGTCTCCGGGCTGGACCTGCTGGTGGGGTGGTGGCAGGTGACACGCAATGTCCGAGCTCAGCCCCGCTGCCGGTGGGGATGGACGGGGTCAGCACTTGCACAGCACCCGTAGCTCGGGCAGCCGAGTCTGGCTCAGGCCGGTGCCGGTGTGGGGGCTGGCAGGGCTGTCCCTGCGGTGCAGGAGGGCAGAGCAGGGCAGAGTGGGTGCCCCAGCCTGAGACAGGGGGCGGAGGAGCCCTCGCTGCCGCGGTTCCTGGAGGTGGGTGAGAGCCTGGAGCAGCTTTCTGTGGCCAACCCTGAGTTAAGGCTGTGTGAGAGCATCCCTTGCAGCCCTTCTGGCAGGATTCCTCGTGGGATTCCCGGGTTCGGACGGCTCCGGAGCCGCTGTGCCGCAGCACCGAGCGCTGTGGGCAGGTTTAGTCCCAGGGAACGTCATCCTACACGTTCTGTACCGTGTGTGTGATGGTGCCTGGAGAAGCAGAGCCAGGAGAGGCGTTTGGGCAGCTGGGCTGTGCTCACGAAGGTCTGTGCCGCTGTCTGGCCTCGCAGCTGGAGCAGCCACGCGCCTCCTCCCGCCTCTGATGCTGGGTAAAGACAGAAGGAGACTCCCTGCGGCAGAAGCTGTTTTCTCCCCTGAACGTGACGTGTCGGCACTCCCAGACTGTGTCACTGCAGTGTAAGTTTGGGTTTGAGCTGGGTTTTACAAGAACTGGGTTTTAGAAGTGGGTTTTACGCTGGGATCTCCCTTGGAGCAGTGCCGTGCCACCCTGGCAGTGCCTCGGTACTCAAGAGCGCATCGGCTCCGCGAGGAGGAGCTCTGGAAGCCACACAAGCGTGTAGGAACACGTCAGGAACGTTCTTGTTTGATTTATGGGAGATCAGAGCTGGTGTTTCTCAAAGGTTTTGAGCTCCTGGTCTCTCATACCAGCCACCAGCCGCCTCTCCCTCAGTACCTGTGGCCGGACAAGCCCCAGTGGTGCCGCCTCGCTGAGGTCAGCGGTGGAAGAGGCAGCGCTGACCTCTGTCTGCAGCACAGATGCACGCGGCTGGTTCTCTGTGCCTGAGGACAACGAGCTGTGACATCATCTCGGGGGCTTTCTGTCTCACACGGTGGCTCTTCCAGGGGGTGGTGTGTGGGGGGAGGCTAGTGTGGCACAGGGCAGGACGGGTGCTCAGCCAGCTCCCACCCTGTGCCACGCCAGGGCCCTCTGCTCCCCGGGACAGAGCTGTCCCACGCTTTGAAATGGTGCCCGGTTCATCCACATCCCAAAGTGATGCTGTTAAAGGACCGAAACAGTCCCAGGGATCAAACCTCGAGGTTGGACGTGCGGCTGAAGGGGTGGGTGAGGATGTGCAGTTACCTCTGGTGCCTGGGGTGAGTGTCCTGGCATGGTGGGGACGCGGTGCTGCGGTGACAGGAGCTGTGGCACTTGAGGCAGGTGGGGATCAAGTTGGTCCATCTGCTTGGAAATCCAACCAGCTGCCTGTGTCCAGGCCTCTGCTCCTCAAGACTTCACGGACAAACGGCGTTTCTGCCGCTCCGTGGATCCATGCACACCCCATCACCCCACCCCTCGGACGCAGTGCGCGCCCCCAGTCGCCCGTTGCATGGGCGATGACGAGGTCCAGGGGCACGGCGAGGGTGGGCAGGAGCGTAGGGTGGAGCAGGACTCAGCAGCTGCTGTGGGAGCACTGCAGAGGCTGGGAGGGTGGTGGGTCCCTTTGCCTTCTGCTGCAGGAATCGGAGCGTTGGACAGGGCTGACAGGCTGTGGCTGTGACACAAAGCGCTGACACAAGGCCTGTCCTCTCCTGCAGAAGGTGTGGTGGAGGAGGATGAACAGAGGAGAACAGAGTGGTGGGAATGGGGAAACGTGGGGCAAAATGCAAAACCAGGGACCTGGGAGGGGAAACGGGGGCTGTGGTGGGGCAGGCTGTGGTGGTCTCCATCTCCCCCCTCTCCTCTCTGAGTCCTGACACCCGGTGAGGGAATTTGAAGTGAAGCTGTGACACAGTTACTAGTCCATCAGATATTCTTTGTCCCATCTGACATCGTGCAGGGTTTCAGTCTGCCTGAGCCCCACAGAATGTGCTACGTGGGATCTTCTCCGAGCCTTACTCCTCCTCCTGCCTGTACCCCCTGGCATGGGACAGGCCTTGCCAAGCTCTTGCTGCAGTTGCTCCTGGGTGCAGCTCTGGGGTTCGTGGCCTGGGTGACGCTGGTCTCTAACCGCCCTCTGTGTCTCTCCACAGAAGTGTCTACGGTTGAATCCCGATGTTCCCGTGTGGGTTTCCAAGCAGCGCATCCTCTGCACTTTGAACCACAGCCTGAAGGATGTTCTCAACTACGGGCTCTTCCAGCCGGCCTTCAACGGCAGGGCTGGGAAGTTTCTGGATGAGGAGCGCCTGCTGAGGGAGTACCCCCTGAATCCAGACACTCCCGTCCCCTACTTGGAGGTAGCTGACTTCTGTGACCCCTTCCCCCGCAGCCTCCGTAGGCACCAGGGGTATTGGTGCCCCCTGTGTCCCCCCCTTTGCTTTCCCACCCCCTTCCTGGAGTGGGAGCATAGACCTTTGTGTGGGTGTGGGTTTACTCACGGAGGACTCCTGGAGGGAAGGCTGAGACAAGTGCCTCTGTGGTGAGGGTCCTGGTGACTGCCTGAGAGCTCCACCACACCAGTCACGGCCCCGTGAGCAGCTTCCTCTTGCCTGGCCACGTTGACCATCTTCCCAGGGTGCCCGACTGTCGTGGCAAGTGGCACTCGCAGGAGGAAAGAGAGACCCATAGGAACAGCAGGAAAGTCGTGGGGAGGTCTTGGAATACGAGGCCAGAGGACTTGAGCTGGTGTTTTATTTAATTTACAGACCCCACAGAGGCTGGACACAGCTGTGTGCTCTGTCAGCGCTCGCGGCCCCTCTCTGGGCCGCGCTGGTGTGAGGAGGGTGCAGGATGATCTGTTCTGTTTTCTGTTCCAGAAGTCAGAGCAGAGCAGGAATTCACCGAATTAACTCCTTGGGCGGGGGTTCAGGTGATCACATGTAGGTGTTCATTTTCAGGTGGCCTGTGGCATTTCTTGGGCTCCCCTGACTGTCACCGTGGACATTCCCACTGGCTCTCTGGGGACTCCAGTGACCTGCGTGTTGGTTTCTAAATTTAGGAACCTTGTGCTATGTTTTGCCCACAAAGTCTGTTTAGGGAGCATTACACGCTTAAGCTGCACAAGCACTTAGGGATGCAGGAGTGAGTGCTGCTATTATAACTAATCCTGGCTAATTTGGGAAGAAAGTGCAGCACAATTTCTCAGCAAACTAACATTTGGTGTAGACAAAAACATTTGGAAGGGCATTAGGAATGCTTGCAAATAAACCCAGGAGGTAGCGAGCTCCGTGCTGCTCCTCGCACGGGCTGTGACACTCGGTGTGATTTAGTGTAATGAGCACAGTTAACATCTGCACACACCCCCCCAAAGGCAGCCTCGACGTGCTCTTTGCTGTGTGTCATTCTGATTCTTCACACCTTGACGAGAGCGGCAGCTGAGCGGCGGAGAATCCGGTTGGGAACCCAGCGGTCCCAAGGCTGTTTACGAGGCATCGGTCCTGTGCTGATACCACTGAGGTTCCTTGAACCTCCCCCCCAGTTATCCCTCAGGGCTGCATACGAAGGCAATCAGGAGATGAGGGGTCTGTGCATGCAGACAGGAAGGTGACCTGTCCCCAGGGGGTGGGAGACTGGCTCGGCTCAGTGACAGGGACAGCTGTAGGTGCCCCGGGTTCCTCGAGCCGGATAAAACAGGGGCTGCAGTGCAGCGGGTTGGTGATCAGACAGTGGCTCTACCTGCCCATCTGCTGAGATCCAGTTGCCCTCAGGTGTGTTTGGGGGTTTTGGCTGTACCCTGTTTTACCTTACTGGTAGTTATCCACAGTCAGGAGCTCGCTGGGCCCTTGGTGAGGTGGTGGTGTGTTTCTGCGTGCCGAGCACGTGCTTCACTTTGTTATTAATTGTTCAGTCCACCAGCGGGTACACGAGATGTGTGAATCCTCGTCTCTGTGTGTCCTCCCCCACAAGCTGGGCCCGTGGGCCGCTGGAGCCCCACCGCGGGGCTGTGCCTGGCTCAGGGTCAGCCGCCCACCTCCGCTCCGCAGAGCTTCTGCTGCTCACTTGAGCAGCTGACGAGTTGTGCGACTTCACTCTTCCCAGCCGAGGGTTTTGCCTTGCAGCTTGTGCTGCTCTTACATCAGAGCTGCTGCAGCCTGGCTCCCCCTGCTCCGACCTGCCTCCCGGGTGCGCTCCGGCGGGCCCGCCGGGCGCTGGGGGCGGCGGTGGCTGAGCCCACCTGAGCTGGTGCGTTGGAGCGGCCCGCAGAGCAGCGCTGCCCAGGGCCTGGAGGACGAAGCTGGGGACAGAGCCCATTTGCTGACCCTCTGACGGGGTGCTGGGCCGAAGAGGAGTCGCTGAAGGATGCTTGCACGGCTGCCTAGGGATGCACAGAGCTGCCCCACCCTGACAGCATCTGCAAAGGACCAACATCTGTAAAGCAGTGGGCCAGACAATTTTTGCTTTGGAATGATTGAAAAAAAAAAAAAACAAGTTGTGTGAGAAAACATCTGCCAAGCAGTGCAAGTTTGTGATAGACTGAAAATGTGCTAATATTTTGCCAGCATTGAAAAGTAAGTGGGATGAGCTTAGTAACTGCAGTCCAAAGATAACTTGGTGTCAGTTCCAGCTGAAATAATGAACTGTTGATGGAGGATTAAGTTCACAGCAATTCAAAATCTCAGAGTACAATTCATCCATTGAGAAAAGATCTAGTCAAACAAATCCAATTTCATTCTTTAAGGAAATTGTAATTCTGCTCGATGAAGATAACGGTACAAAGGTAGCAGCCACTTGGGGGTACTTGGTGGTGTTCTACAAGATACTCAGGTTCAGGATTAGCTCACTCAGGCGTTGGTGGGACAAGTGCCACTGGCTCTCCATGATGGAGAGCAGCCGTCACCGTGGCCAGCACTGCGTAGGTGTGTTTCTCGGGGGGTTTCTTAGGGACCACCATCGAGTGTGATGTGGTTACCCCGGGGTCTGGGTGTCAGTGTGAAACCACTGCTGATAAAGTCTGATTACACAAACTTTGTCAGAGATATAACAATGGTGCCTGGGCTGCCCCCGGTCCTTTGGTAAGTGGGGGTGCTGTCAAAGTATGCTCTAAGTCAGCCAAGGGCAAACCTACAGGGACAAGGACAAGGACAGCTTGCAATGGAAGGACAATAAAGATTCAGAGGACATCTTTGAACCTTTTGGTCAAGGAACCCAACTAATTCCCAGGGTGGTGCTGTGGCACGAGGCGACGCTGTAGCCCTTCGGCGTACCCTGGCACGCAGTGGGTGGGCTTCAGGGGTGGTTGGAGTGGAAGTGGTTGGCACCAGGGCAGCCTGTGGGTGACTGCCAGTGTGCGTGAAGGGGTGCTGGAGAGAGGTATGGCACAGAATCGGGCAGCAGCAAGGATCAGAGGACAGAAGACCCCTCAAAGAGAGGTTCTGAGCTCAGCCTGTGTACAGGGAAGCCAGCTTGAGGCCACCTGCTTGAGAACAGTCCTGGAGAAAACCATTCTGCAATAGAGACATCCCTAATTCATTGGGAAGGAGCAGAGCAAAGCCAGGCAGATTCACGTGAAAAAACGGTCAGGATTTCTGTAGGGAGGAAAGCAATGACCTGCTATGACAAATTATGAGGAAAGTGTGTTCTGAGCCTGTTGTTTTCAGATGCAGACTGAGTGTCTTCATGCAGGGTGACGTTCAGAGGAGCCGCCCGGCGCGGTGCGGTGCCGAGTGCGTTCATCTCACGTCTGACCTTCTTCCTCTTGCAGTTCCGGTACAAAAGGCGTGTGTACACCCAGGCTTTGCTGGATGACAAGCAGTTTGCCAAGCTCCATACAAAGGTAAGGCTGGAGTCTAGCTGGCAGCTCAAAGCCCTGGGGCGCGTTCGGCCCCGATGGCAGCCAACCCCAGAGAGGACACCCAGTTTTGGGATAGTTAAGTCTTCCCTTCCTGCTAGGCTGCAGAGCTCTGCCAAGGGGTGGATGGTGCTTGCTGGAGCCCGGGGTGGTTTCAGTGGGGGCACAAGCTGAAGGACCCTGTTGAGCTGCGATAGGGTGTCTGCACAAGGGTGGACTTGCCCTGGGTCTGTGTACTTGCAGGAAGGTGTGTGGTTGGAGTAGGGTCTGTGGGAGAGTGTGGGGTCACCTTTCCATGGGGTGGTGAGGCAGAGGAGCACATGATGGGCCGGCTGAAGAGAAGCTTTATTCTCTGGCATGGAGGAGTCGCTGAATGCCTGGAGAGCACAATGGTGTGCATTGAGGGGTGCCCTCCCTTCCCCCAGCGAGAGGCTGCAGCACGCCTCCGCCTTGCCCATGGCCTCGTTGCTTTGCCTCTGTCCTTCCCCCGTGCATTTGGGTCAGGCTTTCACTGGTGGGATCCACACGTGAAGTAGACAGCACTCGTGGTCTGCTGCTGCCCCCGCACCATGAGCAGGGGGCAGGGCATGTGCCAGGGCTGAACTGGGTGTCCGGGTGTCTGGAGAACAGGGACCGTGGTGGGGACCATGGTGGGAGTGGTGCTTTCCGTGCACGGGTGGTTCCTGGAGGAGAGGCTCCACCAGAACTGCCGGGCGCTGCAGGCCCCGGCTGGCACAGCCCGAGGGTCAGGGATGGGGCTGGTGACCAGGCCTTGGGCACGTGTTGGCTGGGTGCCCTCTCGCACTGCTCTGCCCCCGGGCAGCTGCGGGGGTCCCACGATGTCACTTCTTGCCTAAGAAATTAAGAACAATAATTGTGAGAGGCCTGGGACCGTCAGAAGGTTTCTGCTGCCCCCAGTAGTTGTGCCTTGAGGTGTCTTGTGGCCCTGTGGGGACCTCGATGGCTCCTGGGAGGCCGGGGCCAGCGGCGCGTGGAGCTGGAAGGTGGGAGGAAGGAGGGGGGCTCCGGCAGCGCAGGGGCTGGTGCACTGCTGGGTGGGGGCACACGCTGGGCAGTGTAGAACTGCTGGCTGGTCTGAGGGCACCCCCAGCCCCCCATAACTCATTTTGTGGGCAGGGACAGTCTGTAGGGAAGGGCTGGGACAGGGAGTGGTGGCCTCGAGGGGCGCTTAGGGGCAGCCTGTGTGTGGGGACGCGTGCGGAGAGGCCTTGGGGTTCCTGTTGAGGTGTGTGGGACCAGCGGGACCGCAGGGCTCTGTGCTGCACAGCACAGGCCCCCCGGAAGCCCCCCGTGAGGAGCGACTGCTCCCTGCAAGGACTGGGCAGCCTCAGCACCATCGTCCTTCTGCCCTCCATGGAGACACGCGCCGTTGTCTGCCTTGAGCCTGCTCAGCCGCTCTCACCCGACAGCCGGCGTCGCCGAGACAGGGACAGCCGGTGCCTTGAGCTTGGTGGCTGAAGGGCAGGGACCAGGTGCGCTGCCTCCTCCGCAACCTCCTGTGACACCACTGGGTGCAGGACGCCTGCGCGAGGCTCCTGCCATGGGTCTGCAGGGTGGTTCTAGTCATGTCTGCCATGCGAGAGACAGGCTGGCAAGGGTTGCAGATGTTCTGTTGAGAGGTACAGCAGCAAGAGCTGAGTTAGGTGGAGCCACAGACATAAAGCAGGAAGGAGACATCTCCCAAAAACCTTGACCTACCCCAAAAGNCTCAGCCGCTCTCACCCGACAGCCAGCGTCGCCGAGACAGGGACAGGAGCCACAGACATAAGCAGGAAGGAGGCATCTTCTACCAAAAGCCTTGACCTACCCCCAAAANGCAGATGTTCTGTTGAGAGGTACAGCAGCAAGAGCTGAGTTAGGTGGAGCCACAGACATAAAGCAGGAAGGAGACATCTCCCAAAAACCTTGACCTACCCCAAAAGTGAGAATCATGGGAAGAAGCAGGTCCTCTGTGCTCTGTTACAAGAAGTGCATCCTCTGCCTTGGTTCGCATTGCTGCAGGAGCAAGACACAAAATGCTGTTGGGGTTCAGGTTTGACTCATGACACACAGAGTCACGAGGTGAAGGAATGTCCAGGCAGCAAACCTGGAGAGCTCTCAGCATCTTCCTGGCGCCAGGAAGTGTGAATCATGGTCCTGCTGAGCCTTGGCAGTGAGAGACCACGGTGCCTGCTGGAGGGGGGCTGGAGGTGTCTGCCACAGGGACACCCGGCCAGCTGCAGCTGAGGACTTTCCCTGCAAGTCTGCAGGAGCCATGAGGGTACTTTGTTAACTGTTCACTTAACCTCCCTGCTTTTGTTTCTACCAAACCCACGTTTCAACAGGTTGTTTCTGTATTTTTAACACCCCCTTGCTGATAAAGTTCTGCATCTCAGCAGGATCCTGCATCTCCACTCCCTCTTGGCCCCGTCAGGGGGATGCTGATGGCTGTTTCCTTCAGCTGGCATTGCCCTGGAGCCCGTGGGCACCCTGGGCTGCGGTGCTTGTGGGGGACACGAGGACCCCTCGTCCTGCCCCAGGGCTGCGGTGCGGGGGGGGGGGGGCGGGGGCGGCCGCGGGGGGCAGCGCCGGGAGGGCTGCGAGCGGGAGATGTGTCCGTGCTGGCCTCTCGCTGGAGCGATGCTGGCGCCGGGAGCTGGTGGCAGTGTGACATACCCGCCCGGCACAGATCCACGGTGCTCTGCCGGGACAGGGCGAGAGCGCAGCGTGCGTCTGCAGCCCGGGGTGAAGGGGGGCACAGAGCAGAGGGACATGGGCTCCGCTCTGGGACGGTGGCTGGCTGAGCAGAGACAAAACCGGCAAGCTGCTGGGGACCGCCGACCCCGAGCGGAGAGCACGGTACTGCCTGGCTCCGGTGCCGCTACGGCTGCGGCGGCACCGCTGGGCGAGGGGCGCGGGGAACAGTCCTCACCCTGTGCCACCGACCCGCAGAGGGATGCTGCAGGGGCTGGTGGCAGGGCAGGACGGGGTGGGGGGGCATTCCCCATGTCCAGCGTGCAGTGAGGGGTCTCTGGGCCGACTTGGGGAGCAGCTGGCTCCTCCTCCCTTGTGCAGGCAGATGCGTTGGGTCGGCTGCTGCGGCGGTTTCTGGTTCTGCCGGTGCAGCTGGGGGTCGTCGGTGCCGCCTCTGCGACGCGCTGCGCCGTGTGCGCCCCTCGGGGGTGCCAGGCTCCCTAATCGCTTGGGCAGTGAGATGCTGTTTGTTCTGAGCTCTGGAAATTCAAAGGGCTGTGAAGGAGGAGAGCTGGGTCTGGTGGGATGGTGGGGCTGCTCCTTGGCCTGGGGCTTGTGCAGAATCTTTAGGGCTGGGGCTCATGATCTCACCTGGACGGTGACACGGTGTGGAGGTGTGCAGAGTCTTGACTTCAGTGGCAGGACACACCACTTCTTCTTTTGATGACCTTGAACTGTGACTCTTAACTGCCATTGAGAGTGAAACCCAAGAGAAATAACATGACTCCTCCTCCGAGTGCCGGTGGACTTGCTCTGAGGGGAGGGAGAGCAGTTTCTTGGGCTACCAGCAGTAGCGAAGTGACTTGGTGGGACCAGTCCATCAGCTGGTGTCCCTTGTGCCTCGTGGGGTCAGCGGGCAGTGAACGTCGGGCAGGTGTTTTCTCTGCTGAGTTGCAGCAGACTGTTCAGGAGCAGGAGTACGAAGAGACGCGTGTTAGAGGAGGGTGACCCCACCGTGCTCCTGAGTGACAGTGTGTGCAGCAAGACCCCGGCAGTCACCGGGGTGTCCTCAGAGGACCCTGCGCTGCCGAGGGACCTGGGACGTGGCCACCACGGCAGCAGCCTCCAAACACACTGCGGGTGATCGTTAGCGGCACGTCTGCCGTTACCGGTGCAGGGGCTGTCACCAGCGAAGAGCCAGTCCCTGTCCTCTGCAGGGGTGGGGACCGGTGTCGTGAAACCCCTTATTCCACCTGTGGGAAGCCGTGAGGTGTCCGTCTGCTGCTGCCCAATGCGAGAGCTTGTGGCGCAGCCGGCACGAGCGAGGTCGGTCTTCTCCAGCCTCTTCCAGGGCCGGTGACCCCATGGCAGCTGCCAGGCCCTGGAGAGCAGATGGTTTGCCTCAGTTCCAGCTGCTGTTTGGAGCAAACTGGGCCCTGAGAAAAGATTACTTTCCTTGAGACGGAAACTGCCGGAGCATCAGCGTGTGCCTGGCGTGAAGGGATGTTGTGTTTCTGCTCCCGCAGAGCGCCCGAGCCGGGTGCACCCGGCCCGCCCTGAACAGCAAGTGGCAGAATAATTTCTCTGCAAGAAGAAGAATATCTCATTTATCTTCTTTCATTCCGATTCAAGAGAGGGAAGCTTGTTCCCTTGCACCACTGTGCTCTCAATGAGCTTTTCTTCTCTGGAGGGTGTTGGTTTTTCTGGTGGTTTGGTGCTGTCGGGGGATAATGGACTGTGGCACGGCGGCTGCCAGCTGGGTGCCGGGAGCTGAACCTCCTGTTCACCCCCTGAACCTCCTGTGAAGGAGAGAAAGTGCCTCCACTGGCTCTGGAGTCACCTGCTGAGGCCGGTGTTTCTGGTGACGGTGTGTGATGGAGAGGAAGCACCGGAGCCCCAGTGGCCCCAGGCTAAAGGGCAGTGGCAGACACAGGCTTTGGTTCCTGTTGCTCTTGCAGGGATCCTCCTCCTCCTCCTCAGGGAGCAGGGCAGCTGACCCACGAGGAGGAGATCCCAAAGACAGGGGCTGCTTCCCAAAGGGTTTCCAGTGGGTGGGAGATACAGGACATGTGAGCTCAGCACTGCTGCACTTCCGTTACAGCCATCATTGGTCCTGGTGTGGGGTGAGAGGGCTCCTACCTGCCCACACCCTGGGGTCCCAGATCCCCACGCCCCAGGGTCCTTCCTGCTTGTACCCCAGGGTCCTGCCTGCCCACACCCCAGGTTCCTTCCCCCCTGCACCCCAGGGTCCTTCCTGCCCGCACCCCAGGATCCTGCCTGCCCACACCCCTGAGTCCTTCCTGCCCACATCNCCAGGGTCCTTCCTGCCCACACCCCAGGGTCCTTCCTGCCTGCACCCCAGGGTCCTGCCTGCCCGCACCCCTGGGTCCTTCCTGCTCAGACTGTGCCACCTACCACTGTGTGGATGTGAGAGACTCGAATCTGCCTCTAAAATAGCAAAGTGCAGTCGTAGTCTGAGCTCTGCTTTTATTTGCACGAGGTTTTGTTGGCTCGTGGGTTTTTGGCTCCCCAGAGACCACCAGCTCCTTCACGCTGTGGCTGTGGCCGTCCCGACGCAGCGGTTTGCAGGTGGCCGTAATGGTCACCCTAAATACGGCGCCGCTGCTCACGGGAAGATCCGTCTGGGTGTTTGTTTAGGCAGTTGGATCACTGCCTGTGAGTACACTGAGGTTTTCATTTCTGCACAGAGGAAATGGGATGCTTTGCCTTGACTGGCTTCTGGTTATTTCTTTTTATTCTTTTGATTTCTATCAAATTTATTTGGATGAATCCTGAAATTCAATTAAAATTAAAGCAAAATAACATTTTACACGTTGTCTTTATCACTTAAATAAATGTTGCTTGAACGTGCTGGACACAGAAGAGGAAAAGTAAATCTCTCAGTACATATCTTTTGTATTTAAAGCTGACTGATCTTTTAAACAGAGGAGGATTTGGTTTGGGTGAGTGGTTCTCATCACGGATACTCAAAGATATTTAAGTGCCAGGAAGGAAACAAGTGTCTGGTGAGATTTCAAACTTGCCAAAGTGGGTTATGCATCTGCTGAGCCCCCCTTGGTTTTGGAAGGTGCCTGACATTTGCTCTCTCTCTTTCTCTCATCATGTCATGAAAACCTGTCCCCAAATCCCCCAATTTGTAGAACAATGAGGTCTCATTCCGTTTCATTGGTAGGCCGGGGGAAGGGCAGCACAGCTTCCTCACCTCAGTTCTCAAACCTCCTGTCAGCACTGAGTGAATCAGTCTGGACAACAAGGGGAATATTCTGCCTTTCTGGATAGAGTGAAAGGGAAAGTGATTGGATGGGAAAGGTTTTCAGTGCAGCATAGGCTGGAGAGCGGACACGGGGAAGCGCCAGGGTTTGGTTCACTGTGAAGGGTGAGAGGACGTGCCCGGCAAGGCGTGCGGCTGCGACAGGTTTGTGGGGTTTGAGTCGGTTTCGGAAGCCACGTGTGTTTCACTCCTATTTTGGGGTGAAAAGATCACCCTTGGGCCATAGCTGCTGGCAGAAGGTGCAGTGGTGCAAATGGTTGTGAGTGCAGAGGTCCAGTGCAGCTGCCGTGCCCCGAACTGGGGTCAAACGGGGTCTTGGGAGGTGGAGATGCTGTTGGTACAAAAGAGCCAGGACTGTGCTGTGGTTGGCACGGTGCCACTCTGTGTGACACAGCTCTGGGGCTGCTGCCATGCTCACAGTCGTGTCTGGATCGGGGCAGCTCCCAGAGAGCCCCTGTGTCCCTGCTGTGAGGAGGGGCTGGCGGGGATGGCTGCTCCACGGGTTCAGGTCCAGTTCCAGTTAAGCTCTTTGGTTGGGCCTGTGCTGTGCTTTGTTCCTCTTCACGCACTGGGTGCTCAGGTCTGGTGGCACTGGCTTGCTGGTAACCAGCTGTGGGCAGATGTCCGCTGGCTGCACAGGGGCCATCGTGCAGCCCCCATCGGCAGAGGCCTCGGCAGAGCTGGGGTTCCTCTGTGGAGGGTCCCCAGGCCCAACACAGCTTCTTTCTGGGGACCCAAAGGGTGCCAGGGAGGTGCTGCGGGGTGGGGAGCTCGGTGGGGCTCTGGTCATGGGGCTGCAAAGGCGGGTGTGCGCGAGGCCTCTCAGGAAGGGAGTCCCTGGGTCTCGATGTGGCGGTCTCAGCGTACAGTGACAAGGACGTCTCCATCAGTGGGCTCCAGTTCCCCGGTGCGGTTCCGGTGGCGCGGTGCCGCGGCTGAACCCCGCTGTGGCACGTGCCTTGCCAGCGCCTGGGCGTAGCGGTGGCGCGTGCTCCGCGGTCGTAGGAACACAGACCCTGAGCTGAGGGGTGCTCGGTCTAACTTCAGCCTGGGAAACAGCTTCACTGAGCTAACTGTATCCTCCTCTGTTGGGGAGGAGTAAGAGACTGCAAACTGTGGCAAGGGGAGGCGTTGGGTGGTTCTCACACCCGCTGCTGCTCCGGGCTGCTGGTGGCTCCGGTCACCACTGTTACCCCAGTGCCCAGGTCCAAAGTCGTCGTCTGTCGGCAGTGAAGTGCGTACGGTGACGCCGCTCCCCGCTCAGCCGCATCTCCCAGCGCAGCTCACAGCCTCCAGGGCACAGCTGCTGGTGAGGCTGGGCTGCAGCCCTCATCAGA
The DNA here is from genome assembly GCA_013399135.1 of Heliornis fulica. Classification (NCBI taxonomy): domain Eukaryota; kingdom Metazoa; phylum Chordata; class Aves; order Gruiformes; family Heliornithidae; genus Heliornis; species Heliornis fulica. The sequence goes on along the minus strand of VXBZ01008831.1, from coordinate 61,922 downwards.
GACACCATGGAGGCTGCGGTCCTCTCACCTTCCCCTCCTTTGGGCCTCTGTCCTTGTCATGCTGCAGTTCAGGTTGGTTTGTTAGTGGAGCAAGGCGGTCACTGAAGTCCTGGGCATGGGTCTCCGGTGACATCGTGCCTCGGGCCAGTGGTCTCTTTGGTTACCTGTGCCTCGGTTTCCTTAGGCATTTTGGTTGTTCCCAGAGTTGTAGGACCAGACTGGAGGAGGGGGCTGGGCTGGGAGGATCCTACCCTCTCCCTGTAGCATTAAACCTGTGAACTGCAGCAGCCTCTCAACGTGGGCACTGCGCCGCACGCCTGGGGCATGCTGCAGAGCAGCAGGCAGCTCCAAACCAATGGCAAGAGATGCCTTTTGAATGTTAAATTACCTGGTTACGGCTCTGGACTTCATACAGAACTTTGAGGCACAGCTGTGGACTTGGTCTGAGACCCTGGGGAGGTGAACCTTGTTCTTCACCTGGAAAGGCAGTGATTGATTTCCCCCACAGGGAAGTTCCACGTGTAGACATGTCCGTGCCTGCGTGGTGCACAGGGCCATGAGGTGATCAGGCATCTGCAGCGGGAGGGTGCATATCCCAGCGGGGATGGTGCCTTCTGTGCATCCTCCCTTTGCTCATGCACTTTCTCTTCAGTTTCCCTGCTAAAGGTAAAAGGCACCATTAAAAGTTGGGTAGTGCATCGACTTCCCACTGTCAGAAGTCGTTCTGGGTTCCTGAGCCTGGGAAACCAGACACCGAGGATCACGCTGCCGGGCGCCGGGGCTGGTGGGACTCGCTGCTGGGGCTGGAGGTGGGAGTCGCTGGCAGAGCCCCGGGAGCACAACTGCAGGCCGGTGCCTGGGCTGTCTCTGGAAGCAGCACAGAAGTGAACCCTGAGCCACTGTCACAGCCGCAGGGCTGCGGTGTTCCCCTTGGCAGGGAGTGCATAGAAGCAAGTGCCTCTGTCCTGGGACACCCCAGGAGCTGCTGGGACAGGGCCCTGCCCGGACAGAGGCTGCCGGCGTCCAGGGGATGGGCTGCGTGCTGGGGGTCGCTTCCTCCGTGCGTCTCAGCACCATCCACGTGGTTTTCAGTGGGTCTGGCTGTGGGCTGGTGGGGCCACGCGTGGAGGGGGCCTCATCTGCTGTTGTCTTGGGTCAGCAGCGTGTGCTGGCGGGAGGGAGGCGCACGGGGGAGCGGAAGGCACAGGGTTAAACCTGCGCAGTCGGTGGTGGTTGGGGAGAGGCGTTTTGGGTGGCATCCTGGAGGCGGCTGCTGGCGTTGTCAGTCCCGTCTGCTCTTGTTGCAGGCAGCTGGGATTTCCTTCAGTGCTCTGTGCTTGGGCGGTAGCTGAAGGGATGCTGGGCAGGAGGTGGCTCTTGCTTTCAGTTACTTGCATGGTGGGGGGGGATCTGGGGCAGAAACTGTGGAGAAGTGAGGGTGGAGGGACCATCCTGGCACCCGAAGGGGCAGGTGTGTGGAGGGACCGTCCTGGCACCTGAAGGGTCAGTGTGAGGAGGGACCGTCCTGGCACCCGAAGGGGCAGGTGTGTGGAGGGACCGGCCTGGCACCCGAAGGAGCAGGTGTGTGGAGGGACCGTTCTGGCACCCGAAGGGGCAGTGTGTGGAGGGACCGTCCTGGCACCCGAAGGGGCAGGTGTGTGCCCCGCAGCAGCTGATGCTGGTTGCCCTCTCCCCACGCTCACGATAAAGCTGTTGGTGCTGTGGGAGCTGCTCATGCTGCGAGGAGCCGTTCCCAGCACCTCCTGGTGCAGGTCTGCCGACTCTTTTCCCCTCCAGGGGGTTTCTCCTTGCTCGTGCACCCTGTCCCGCAGCTGCCTGGTGTGTCCTGGCAGCCCTGCCTGGGCTCCTACCGTCCCGAGGGCTGCGGGGGCAGGATGGAGAGTGGGGCCGTGCTCCGCTCCGAGGGATCTGCTGGGCCACCCGCCGTCCCCGTGGGCTCCTGCTCCTCTGGCTCCTGCCTCACTGCGCTGTTGTCCCCAGGTCACTGAGGGGCGTGAAGTTAGTGCTGTATGTCCTGGGACTCAGTGCCGCAGCCCGACCGCCCAGAGACCGCGCTGGGCTGAGACCAGGCTCACGGGTTTGTCTCGTCCTTTGGGAGGTTCATCTCGGCGTTATTTTCTGTCTGACTGACTGCCACACTCTCCTCAGCTCCTCAGAGCAGCAGCACAGATGGGCCCCAGGGTTTGGGACTTGCAGGGTCCTCTGGAGAGCTGGTTCTAAGTGTTCCCCTTAGAGGGAAAAATCTAAATATTAAGCACAATGATCTGTGATGAAATTTTGTTCAGGAAGCCTTTGAAGAGAACTGGACGTGTTTCTGCCTCCCATTTCATAGTGTAGCACTTTGGAATTCACTTTGCTTCATAAAGGACATAACATTTCTATACCAAATGAGGAGAAAATCTGGAAGCCTGAGTTTGTTCCATGGTGAGAAACCTCCGACACGCTCGGCTGGCTGCGCAGTGGTTCCCGGGAGCGAGAGCAGGTCCGGGACCGCCGGCTGCAGCTCGGGCAGCCGGTCAGAGCTGTGCCCAGGGGCTTCCCTCAGCGGATCAGGCAGTATTTCTGCTGCATCAGACACTTTCTAGAGTGCCTCTCCTAGCACTGGCTACTGCAGCCTTGGTTCAGATAGACTCAAAACCCAGCCAGCCTGCGGCCAAAGGGCTGAAATCCAGGCTGGAAGTGTGTGAGATGGGCGGTTTCACACTGTAGCTGGTCCAAGCGTGGCCTTGCCTGGCGGAGCAGCAGCTTCACAAGCCTAGAAGCTTAACAAAATAACACATTCTCCAAGCACAGGTGTCCCTAAAACACTCTTAGGACACAGCACAGCGTTCCCGAGGCTGCAGCGAGGCGTGGAGGAGACCCCGGCAGCCTGTCAGGTTCCTGGGTGCTGCTCAGCTGGCACGTGGATGTGCCCGTGGCACACGCGTGTGAACCTGCCCTCACGGGGTGTGCCAGGAGCAAGTGCTTTAGCAGGGGACTCGTGGGGGGGCAGGGGTGGTGGTGGGTGGCCCTGACAGTTTCTGAGGGGTGACCCAGCCATCCCGGTCTTGGCGGGGGGACGGAAGGGCCACTGGAGGTCTGTGGTGCACCCTCATGTGTCCTGGCTTCTGGTGGGTGCTGCCCCGTTATTCTTGGTGGTTGCTGGGGGTCTCCTGAGTGGGGGTGTGTCTCTGGTGGTTCTCCTCACAGCAGGGTGCTAACGGTGTGTGTTGTGTTTCCCTGGCTGTCGTGGCTGCAGGCGAATCTGAAGAAGTTCATGGAGTACGTGCAGATGCTAAATGCGGAGAAGGTCTGCAGGCTGCTGGAGAAGGGACTGGACCCCAACTTCCACGATCCAGACACTGGAGGTGAGGCTGGCTACCGAGAGGGGAGATCGGCAGAGCAGGCCTGGGGGGCAGAGTGGGAATTTGGGGAGTGGTTGTTTTGGGGGGGGGCAGCAGACGTCTGAAATGTTGGGTTTGGAGCAGAGGGATGAGTTTCTCGGTGGAATGTCTTCTGGTGGCTCTTGGGTCTGGGAGCACGAGGTTACAGGAGGCTCTTGGGAGAGGATGGGATGTGTGGGGAAGTGGCGATTCAGCCTAAAATCAGAGACCTGTGGGGCCACCCTGACCCTTTCCGTGGGGCACTGGGGAGTATGAGGCTGTCCGTGGGACTGGCAAGTTGGACAAGGGCCACCTGCTGCCTGGAGATCTCTTCAGGAGGCCACCACTCTACTGGTGTGAGCAGAGTTCACCCCTGGGAAGGGTGGTTCTGGAGCACGGGCTCTCGGGCTGTCTGCAGGCTCCTGGCTGCAGAGGAGAGAGCCGGAATGGCCTCTTCCAGCTCCTGAGCTGGGAGCCTGAAAGCTGGTGCAGCCAAAGCCTGGCAAGAGCCATTTGAACAGTGCCAGGAGTGGTTGTAGTGTTGGCTTTGCCGGTGGTGCCGCTCTGAACCTGCCAGAGTGTCCTGACGGACAACTGCGGGATCGCTGTCTGCTTGGGAGCGTGGCCACACAGCCCAGCACCAGACAGCTTCTCCACACAGATCAGTGGCTTTCTGTTCGGCTCCAGACCCTGCAAGTATTTTGAGGGATCTCTTCTTACAAAGTCCTTCACCCTTACAATCATACAATCACCACATCCCTCGGGCTGGGAGAGACCCTGGAGCTCCTCAAGTCCAAGCCCAGGCTGACCCTGGCCAGGCCACCTCTAGCCCATGTCCTGCAGCACCTCATCTCTTGGTCTTTCCAATCCCTCCAGAGATGGGAGCTCCACCACTGCCCTGGGCAGCCTGTCCCAACCCTGACAACCCTTTCAGGGGGGAAATTCTTCTGGTGTCCAACCTCAATCTCCCCTGGGGCAGTTTGG
>VXBZ01008831.1:27634-53630 GCA_013399135.1 Heliornis fulica | reverse complement strand
GATGCGTGGAAGAACATTTTCTCTTGTATATTCAAGGGGCTCAACCAAGTCTCAGTCCACCACGCAGCAGGTCTGCTACAAGGAGCATGTGCTGTCCCCGAGGTTAACCAAAGGAGGAGGCCCTGGGCTTGCCCAAACTGGGAATTGCCTGGCACAGGAGGACCAGGAAAGCAGGGAGATGCTGAGGACAGTGCCAGGGAAGTCTTGTTGCAGGACACCATCTCCTTGCCAGTCCCTGTGGCAGCAGAGGAAGGGCATAGAAAGGGGAGCATTGGCTGCTGTCCTCTGCCAGGACGGGGCGATCCCTTGGTGACTTGGACTGTGATTATGCCAGAGCTGAGCCAGAGCTGAGCTTCTGGTCTGCAGGAGCTGCCTTTTCCTTCTGTGAGCTCTGCTGTGGGCTGCGGGGAAGCCTTCCTGATGCACATGGAAGCCTTCATGTGACTACTGCATCCAAAGCCATCCAGCAATCCAGAGGTGCCTGGGAATGGCCCCTGGGGGCCGCGGTCCCTCCAGCTGGCCAGGGACACCTGCAGGTGTGACCAAACTGCCAGTGGCAGTGCCATGACATGGGGGCCAGAGGTCTCTGTCTCAGGGGTGACACTGGCTGTGGTTTGCCCTCCTCTGGGAAGCAGGGAGCTGCTGTGGACCAGGCTGCTGAGCACTCCCTGCATGCCCAGGATGGCCCTGAGAGCCTGGACTCGCAGGTGGGAACCTGGTAAAGCCTGGAGTGAAGGAGGGGATGGGACACTCTCTTTCCAGAGGTCTTGGGGTTTTCTTGCCAACTGCTCGGTACCTCCTTTAGGGCCTGGTGGGGTGCAGTGCACAGGGAGAGGGAAGGCCACCGCGCTGCCGCGTCGAGCCTCTGCTCTCCCAGGCGCTGTGAGAACCTCAGGCTTCCCTTGGTGGGGAAGAGCTCTGTGTGGAACTTTTGACCCAGGACTCTCAGGTTTATGAGTAGGTTGATGGGACCTGGGCAGATGTCCAACCAAGATTTCAGAAGAAGGAATAAATAAATGCTGGTGTTTCCAGCGCTCGGTATTTAGCAGAGACAGAAGAAGCTGCAGTGCACAAGGGCTATTCTTGAATCCTGAGCTGTCCTTTACAGACCCCCTCTCCTCGGGCAGAGCAGCCTCGCTACTAGCAGCGCCCTTTATCCACCGTGTCTCTGGGGTTGAGTCTACCAGAGCGGCTCCCTTGCACGCTGGAGGGGCGTGTGGGGAGCTCCCCAGGCCAGCTGGACCTCCTGCTTGGAGCAGAGCTCTCCTGCAGCGCTGAAGGTGGTTATCGGGCTGGAGGTACCGCTGGCTGCACCGTGAGCTGCTGTGCTCTGCGGTGCCGTCCTCAGAGCGGAGCCGGAGGGAGGCGCGGTGTGGCCCAGAGCGAAGCCTGGTGTCTTCCTTTAAGCTGCTTTTGGGAGGGTTTAAGCCGGTCGGGGCAGCTGAAGTGCCGCGCGTGTTCCCCCCCTGACCCCTGGGCTGAGAGGGCAGAGAAGAGCCTTGTGAACCGCCGCGGCCCCGTTTGCCGTCGTGCGGTTCAGAGCCGCAGGGTTGCTGGAAGCTGTTCTAGGAGTTCTGACTGTCTGCGGGAGGGGTGAGAAGAGGAATTTCACGGTTGTTTCCTGTAGGTACGTTTCAAGGCTGTAAAAAACCCACTTGGGAAGTTACCGTTACTCTACAATTAGCCCCGAGTGATAGTGGAGGGTAGAAGAGCGAAAGGCAATCCTCGGTGCTTGACATAGGGCGCCAACTGGGTGCCAACTGGGCTCCAACTGGGCACCAGTGGGAGCAGGAGAGGAGATCACGGCCTTTACCAGTCCGTGTTCCAGCCGGTGCACAGCACTGCGGCCCCGGGACGGTGTGAGGATGAGGAGCAGCAGGTGCTTGCCGAAGGCCTGCGGCGTGCACTGGGCTTGCTGAGGCCTGCGCCTGCTGCGGGGTCAGGGCCCTCTGCCCAGGCGCGGGGCGCTGGCTCCTCTCCCGCGTCGGCTGCCTGCGTTCAGGCTGCCAGCTGGGGCACGGTCACACGCGCAGTGACTTCATTCACTGCCCAAGTAACTCACGTTATTATGGGGTGTTTTCTGTTGCTTTCACTTTTAGTAGTGGAACGTTGCGTCTGAAAGCGCTGGTTCAGCCAGTTGTGGTTAGATGGGGGACGCTCCAGATGAAGTGCCGGTGGCATCTAAAGTTACCGGCCTTCCCCATTCAAAATCTATTGATCTAGTTGCTTTCCACCTGGTCATCAGGCCAACTGGTGGCATCTCTTTGAATCAAATGTGACACTGGAGATGAAAGAGAAATGGTGAGTTTGCATGTGGCTGGAGTTGGGGGTGAAGGGTCATCACCTCCTTGGAAGAGCCCAGCACAGGGCCAGCAAGGTGCCGGAGGGAGTGAGACACTGGGCCCACACGCGATGGGTGCTGTGCCACAACAGAGCAGCTCAGTGAGCATCACGGGGAGCACGTCACAGGGAGCATGTTGCAGGGAGCATTCAGTAAGTGTCACAGGGAGTGTGCTGCAGCGAGTGTGCTGCAGAGAGTGTGTTGCAGGGAGCACATTGCAGGAAGCATTCAGTGAGCATTGCAGGGAGTGTGTCGCAGGGAGGGTGTTGCAGGGAGCATTCAGTGGGCGTCACGGGGGGCACAGGTGTCAGACCCCCGAAGGCAGAGCCCAGCCTGGAGCTCCTTCTCACGGCCGTCACTCGGTTTCTTGCGCTGTGCGACGTGTTGCCTTGCTGGGTCTCATTTGCTGCCACGGACGTTGTGTGCTTGTTAGTTAATTACTTTAAGCATATATTTGGGTACACACGTTCCCGAGCATTAGCAGGGTAATCTCTGGAATCCTGGATCAGGTAGTGATTGGATTAGGTTTAGTGAACAAATCGCCTGCGCCAGTTCATTCGGGGAACTCTCTGGAAATGCCCTACTGGGACCTTCCTCGGTCTGTGGGGTTCAGGATACTGTGATAGATTTTTCAGTTGAATTTGGTGGATTAAGGACAGGGACTACAGGAAGATTTGAAGTCTTGTTGTCTGTGTCTTTTGCCTCTTTGAAAAGTTTGTCTCATTTAACCAGAGATGTTGAAAAAAGGCTGAGCTAAGGGAACATTTCCTCTGCTGATTCCTGAGTGATGGTGGTAGTGGCCACCATGACTCCCCGTGCAATGCCTGTGTTGTTACGGTGGCCGTTACCTTCGTTGCTGCTTCAGATGTCGAGCTGAAGGTGTGGTGTGTGTCCTCTGCTGGGGGTTGACGCGGTGAGTGCGTGAAGCTGCTCAGTCCTTGTGCCGTCGCCGTGTGTAACAACACGGGGTGAGTGTGTGAGTGTGAAGTGTCCTGGGGGTTGCTCCCTGTCTTCTTCCAGACGGAGGTTAAAGGTGATTGATGGTGGTGGCCCTGAGAAGAGCCAACTGTACCTCTCGTTCGCTGGTGGTTCCTCTTGCGGGCGCTCCCGTCCGTAACGCTCCGACAGCCCTCGCCAGCCACCTCCACGTTAGTTCCTGTTGGTGTCTGCAGCACAAAGCAGAACTTCTCTGACCTCCACGTGTCTTGTGAAATAATTTGCCAAATCACAGTGCTCTAAGATTAATATTCCTGTTCTTGTTATTTGTAACTCAAGCCATTTTATTATTCTCATTGAAACAGTCACTTCTACTGAATCGAGTGATTTCAGTTCATGTGTGAATTAGGTACCTTCCTAAAAACACCCAGTTGTATTTCCCACCGAGGGCATCTTGTCCTAGCTGGTGTCCACATTGCTGCATTAGTGGTGGGGGCAGCTGTTAGGAACACACGTGTACTTCACTTTTTTAATACTGCACTCCAAAGAGAACAGAGTTATTTAATTCTAAGCAAAATGTTCAGAAAAACATTCTGCCCCTGAAGGAGACTTTGCTCGTTCTCCATCAAGGGACATTTTGCTTCTTTGCTGTCCACCAAATCGGGCTGGGGCTGTGTGACCATGGTCCTTCTGCTGCTCCGCTCTCCTGGCACCGTCAGAGCTGGACACAACCCCATCCCCTGTCAGCACCATGGCTCCTGCCCATCAGAACCATGGCTCCTGTCCAGTGAGCGGCTGAGGGAGCTGGGGGGGGAGAGTGTGGAGCAGAGGAGGCTGAGGGGAGACCTTCTCCCTGCCTGGAATGAGCTGAGAGGAGGGTGCAGAGAGGTGGGTGATGGTCTCTTGTGCCCAGGGCCAGGGGACAGGACAAGGGCAATGGCCTCAAGCTGCACCAGGGCAGGTTCAGATGAGATGTCACCAGAAATTCTTCCCCCAAAGAGCTGTGGGGGTGTGGGACAGGCTGCCCAGGGAGGGGGGGAGTCCCCACCCCTGGGTGTATTGACCATCCAGGAGATGAGGTGCTCAGGGAGATGGGGCAGGAGAGGACAGGGGTGGTTGGGCTCTGTGGTTTCAAAGGTCTTTTCCAACCTCGTGATTCTGGGACTTCATGAGAGGTTCTCCATGCCTGTCCATGCCTGTCCATGCCTCCAGCCGGCAGCGGGATGCTGAGTCCAAGGGACGGGCTCAGCAGCTCCTGGCTTTGCCGGTCCGGCCCAGGGGCCGTTTCTGTACTTCAGGGCTGCACGTGCTGAGCGAGAGCAACGGAGCAGCACCGGGGCTCCGGCACCCCGTGAAAGACAAAGGCTGAGGGGGGCTGCTGGGGTGCACCCGGGGAGGGAGCACCTCTGAAGGGGTTTCTGTTCCCCCATTGCCAGCTCAAATGATCGCCCAGAGCGGAGCAGGTTCTGTGCGCTGGGCAGTCTGGGGGTGGGCACTGATGTGGTGACAAGCCAGGCTCCTCAGAGGCGAGGGGTGTCACACAGACATCGGGGTGTCCCTCTGCCTCGGGGTGTTTCACAGCTGGTGCTGTGGAGCAGCTGTGCCTGAGCGAGAGGCCGGTGGTGCCGCAGAGCCGGTGGGTGAGGTGGGTGCCCCCGTGGGTCTCACCCTTCTCCCCCGGGGCTTCGCAGAGTGTCCCCTGACGGCGGCCGCTCAGCTGGAGCTCAGCACCGAGATGATCAAGGCGCTGCGCAACGGGGGAGCACACCTGGACTTCCGGACGCGGGAGGGAATGACGGCTCTGCATAAGGCCGTCCGGTGCCGCAACCACGCGGCGCTGCTGGTGAGTTGGGGAACCCATGTTGAGGGGCTCTCCCTCTCCTCCTCCTCTCCCCTGCCCTGTCCAGGCTGCCAGGACACCTCTCGTGATGCTGTCGGGGAGCACAGCCCGTGACAGCAGTGTCAGTCCTGGGGCAGCACTGCCGGCGGCGGTGGCTGGAGCATCCCCAGGCCCCCAGTCCTGCTGCGCGGCCGCAGAGCGAGGCGGGTCCTTCTCTTGCAGACGCTGCTGGACCTGGGCGCCTCCCCAGACTACAAGGACAGCCGGGGGCTGACGCCCCTGTACCACAGTGCCATGGTGGGAGGGGATCCCTACTGCTGCGAGCTGCTGCTGCACGACTACGCCCGGCTCGGCTGCGTGGATGAGAACGGCTGGCAGGAGATCCACCAGGTGGGACAGACGGCAGGACGGGGTCCAGACGCGGTGACCGCTGTCCCGCTGCCGATGGAGGGGCCTGTCCCGTCCCCTCGGCTGCGTGGGGACGCAGCGTCCTGGCGGGCAGCGGTGGCTGGCGCAGGGCGCGGGCTCCCGCGTGGAGGACTTGTGTGTGGTGTGTCAGTCCCACCCCAAGCCGCTCTCCGGCCGCTGTGGCCTCCGTCAGTGCGTCTGGGATCCTCCCCAGATTACAGCTGGCTCGTGGGATGGTGCTTTGGGATCTCGGTCCAACGCCTGGAGCTTCCTGGGCAAAGCCACAGCGGCGTCTGTCCCTGCTTCACACACTGACAGGGGGGTTGGCACCGGGAAGACACGGGCTGGGGGCCAGGGGACCTGAGCTGGCTTTGTGCTCTGAGACAGAGCCCCTGGGAGAAGGGAGGACGTGCTGGCTCTGCCTAGAGCCCCACTGTCCTGGACCATGGGGAGGGTGGGGGTTCTGTGGGCCAGAGGGCTCCCTCAGCACCCAGCCCTCAGCATCCTGCACGGCGGGTGCACAGCTAAGGATGACGCGGGAGGATGAGAAGACAGGCCATGGGTAGTCATGGTCTGGATTTACTGGGTGTGACTGTGCCTTCCTGCCTCCATCCTGCCTTGCCTGGGAGGGTCTTTGAGAACTGCTGTCCCAGGGTGGACCCAACATAGAGAAAATACCACTTAACTACGGGGGTGGGGCTGTCACCCTCCTCTTTGCCTGCTCCTGCTTCAGGGCTCCCTCTCACTGGAGCAGAGATACTCAGAGATAGCAGCCAGCCTGGAGGAGGCACTGGTACCAGTAAGGGGCTGATCCCACACTGGTGGTTTGCCCAGTCGCTGTTCAGGTGGACACCTGAAGGACGTGTGTGTGGGGACACGCTGATGGGACCGTCCAGCTGAGGCGTCTCCCAGCCCGGGTGTGCCCAGCAGAGGCTGTGGGGACATTGATCCTCCTCCTGTGTCGCAGGCATGTCGCTACGGCCATGTTCAGCACCTGGAGCATCTTCTCTTCTACGGAGCTGATATGGCTGCCCAGAACGCCTCAGGAAACACCGCTCTCCACATCTGTGCTCTCTATAACCAGGTACCTGTGTGCGATCTGGGACACGGGAACCACGACGTGTAGGTGGGGCACCAGCCTGCCTGAGAGGGAGACGGACCCCAGCACTGGGCTGGGGGCCCTTCCCGTTGCTGTTACTCTTCCCACCCGCAGAAAGTGGCTTCTGGGTTGTATCCACACTCAGAGTTGGGATGAGGTGGCTTCTGTCTGTAGCACCAGCCCGATGTTGGGTTTCTCAAGAGGCAGGTGGCCAGAGAAGAGTCCATCATTTAATCTGTTCCCATTCCCAAACTGGTTTTGCTGTTTTATAGCTTTGTATTTTCCTCTGGTTCCCAGTAAGCCCCAGTTACTGGCTGGGAGGGACCAGTGTGCCTGAGTGGAGGCTGCTCCCTTGGCTCAAGTGCTCACATTCAGTTTGAGGTGGGCTGGTGGCCACATTGGGCTTGTAGGGCACGTCCTGCGGCTTTCACCCTGCTCTGGGGATGCTGGGTGGGTCGGGGTCGTGTTCTCCCAAGTGGCCCTGACGTCCTACCACTGACCTCTGAAGTTTGCAGAGGACTGTCCAGGCAGTGGTTGGCTTCACAGACAAGGGCACATCAAGGCTGATCTGTTGCTTGTTTGGTGGTAGGACGTTGTGCATGTCAGGGACTCTTGCACGCTGTCCCCTGGGTGCTGAAGGACACAGGGGCTCACAAGCTCCTGGGATTAATGTCACCTGAGCCACAGAGCATCCCACAAAAATGGTAGAAGGCTTTAGGAAACAGCAGTACCTGGAAATGTGCCGTGGCCACGGTGCCTGTAGCTCTTGGGCTGATGTTTGGGCACGACCGTGCTGCCAAGGCCATGGAGCCGCACGCAGGGGTGGGGGCNTCAGGAGAGGACAGGGACAGTTGTGCTCTGTGATCCCAAAGGTGTGTCCCCACCTGGTCACTCTGGGCTCTGTAAAACCCCACGGTTTGCCCCTGGCTGTCACCAGGCTTCAGCACTAATTGGTGTCTCCCCTTCCCCCGTGCTTGTTTCACAGGAGAGCTGCGCCCGGGTTCTCCTCTTCCGCGGTGCAAGCAAGGAGATCCGCAACTACAACAGCCAGACAGCGTTCCAGGTGAGGCCGCAGCGCCGGCACGGCCCCGCACGGCCCCTGCGACCCCGCCAGGGCAGCCGTGCGCGGCGCCCCGGGCACGCCTGGGTGGTGGGGCAGACCCCTCGATTGGGGGTGCCTGTCCTGACACCCACCTACCTGCTGCGGCGGTTAGAGAGCGTGGCGCGCGTGGAGGGGCTGCGGGGGTTGGTCCTTGGCGTGGGAGCCTGCGTGTGGTGGAGGTGGAAAGGAGCCATTGGTGCCTGGAGAGACGGGACAGGGAATGCCAGAGACACAGCGGAGTCCTTAGAGGTGAAGGACAGTGTTGCTGCAGAGGTGGGTGCCCCAGACTCACCTGAACTGCAGGTTCCGAGACCCGTGGCCGCGGGAGGGGAACGCGCTGGGTAACGCGGGGCGAGGGGAACGCGCCGGTTTGCGGCCTGTGGGACAGGTGAGGTGTCTCCAGCCCCAGGTGTGAGGACAGCTCTGCCCCTGCTCTCCGGGAAGCACCGGCGCTCGCCCCAGCTCCCAGCTTTCGAGGGGGGCTCTGACACCCGGCTGGGATCATGGCTTCAGCGTGTGGGAACTCGCTGCCACCGCGAGGTCCGGCGCTTCCTTGGCATCGTCCCCGCGGGGCCGCGGTGGCGGGTGCGGCCGTTCCACGGTGGAGCTGCAGACCGAGGAGCCCGTCCAGGGAGCGGGCGCTACCCCGGCAGCTCCGGGGCTGCTGGGAGCTCACGTGGAGCTGCTCCTCCACGGGCACATGGCTGTTAATTTGATTGCTGCTCTTAATCAGATCGCTCGGTGTCACTGGCCCGAGATGGCTCCCGATAGCAGTGAGTAATTTAGAGGGTTTAGAAGTTGTAATCGGCTCAGTTATCTTCCCTGAGGGAAATCAGCACCTGCAGGGCCCCCGGGTGGCTCGGTGTCAGGGTGGCTCAGTGTCAGGGTGGCTCAGTGCCTGCAATGGCCTATTTGCCAGGGTGACTCAGTGCCAGGGTGGCTCAATGTTAGGGTGGCTCAGTGTCAGGGTGGCTCAATGCTGGGGTGGCTCAATGCCGGGGTGACTCAGTGCCGGGGTGACTCAGTGCTGAGGTGACTCAATGCTGGAGTGGCTCAGCGCTGGGGTGGCTCAGTGCCTGCAGTGGTCTATTTGCCAGGGTGACTCAGTGCTAGGGTGGCTCAGTGTTGGGGTGACTCAGTGTCAGGGTGGCTCAGTGCTGGGGTCAGTCAGTGCCAGGGCGAGATGCCACCTCTCGCAGTGTCCATGGTGCAGCAGAGGGTCCTGGCCCGGTGCATGGAGCATGGCGTGTGTCTGGGGAGCGGGGCCGGGAGCGGTCCCGCCTCGATGCAGCTGGTAGCAGGGTGCAGTTAGGGTGAGTTTCCCCAGAGTATCTTCCCAGCTTCTGGCGATCTGCAGGTCTCTTCCTGAGCCAGGTTTGTACCTACATCTGCCTTCAGTTGCTCTGAGCTGGCTTCATCCATAGATGGTCTGAGGGAGGCCCCTGGTCAGACACAGTCCCTCCCACGGGTCCCCATCCTCCCCTAACGTTCTTAGCCCAGAGGGATGGAGGTGGTGCTGTTCAGGTAGGATATTGCCCACGTTCCCTGGATGAAAGGAAACGTGGGGTGTTTTTGTTGGTTTCATTCTTTACCTTCCACCTGTTTGAGCAGGAACGGTGTCACCGAGGCACTGGCTGTGTCTCAGCCCTCCACGGGCCTTGAGGTGTTCGCTGAGAGGACTTGGGGTGTTGGCCATGGAGTGTGCCACCGGCCAGGAGCCCGTGGTGGGAAGCACTTGGGCTGGGACTGTGGAAACCAGCAGTTGCTGCTGTGGATGTGGTGAACCCCCATCCTTGTTAAACAGCAGGAAGGACTGGAGGACTGGGCAGGACCACTGGGAGGCCAGGTTGGACGGGGCCTTGAGCAGCCTGGTCTGGTGAAGGTGTCCCTGCCCATGGCAGGGGGTTGGAGCTGGATGGGCTTTGAGGTCCCTTCCAGCCCTCATCATTCCATGATTCTGTGAGTCTGTGAAGTTCAGGATGTCAGCATTGGGCAATGTTTCGTCTCTTAAAGGATGAAGACTTGTCTGTACATCTTGGTCTTCAGGAGGTGCCTTATTTAATGTAATGTCCTAATTTCTGCATGGATGAAGAGGAGGCATGGAAGGCTCTGTCTGTCTTGCTTCCTTGTCCCCTCTGAGATCTCTGCTGGTTTTCCTCCCTCGTACCAGAGGTTGGCCTGTCTGTGCCAGACCTTCTCTCAGTCTTGAGATGGGCCTCCATCTTCACCTTCTCTCCAGGCTGAGCAAACCCCACTCTCCCACCTCCTGCGCTCCAGCCCCGACCCTCCCGAGAGCCCCATGGGACCCACCACTGCTGGTGACCCAGCCTGGCCTCGGTGCCCCGGGGGTCCCACAGCCTCTGCCCTCGCCCGTCCGCTGCCTTCTGCCATCCCCACCCAGGGGTGCTTGGCCTCTGATGCCCGAGGGTCCCACTGGCACTGGGTCTGTGGGGCCCTGGGATCCCCTGGGCCTCTAGGGGGACGCTGACTACCCCATCCTGGGTGGCTGCTCAGGGTGGCTGCAGCCCGTGGGCAGGACCTGGTGCTGGTCCCAGCTGAGCCCTGCCAGCCCCATCTCCAGCCCCGAGAGCTCCCGCTGGTGAGCAGCCCTGTCCCCTCACCTGCTGGCTGCTCCCAAGGCTGGTGGCAGGGACCTCCCTCCCGTCGACCTGTGGTTGTTGAGGGTCCCCAAAGGGGGCGGCCCCCATGACCATCCCTGAGGAGTGGGCTCAGCGCTGGTCGCTGGCTGGACCCGTGGGGGCCATCACTGCCCTTGGGGGCTGCTGCTGCAGCAGCTTCACACCCCCCTCGTCACCCAGACCGTCCCTGCCCCGTTTTGCAGTCAGGAAGGGAGAGGAGACCGTGCTGAACACCTCCCCGGGACAGGGGCTGGAAACCTTCCCTGCACCCCCTCGGCCCCCATGGAGGAGGCCGAACAGGCCAGGGCTGTCAGGACCCCAGGGTGCTTCGCGGTCTCTTCCGCCGGCCGGTGCGGGTCAGCCCTCCCTGGGAGCCCCTTGGGTGGCGTTTGCCAGCGCTGCTGGTGAGCCCCCGCGCGCTGGGCGCTGGCTGCAGCCCCTGGGAGGCTCAGACCCACACTCAGACCCACACACAGCACCAGGACGTGGAGGGGACCTGGAGAGCTGACCCAGCGCAGCCCCCTCCGTGCTCTCCGGAAGACGCTTCCGACAGTCACCCGAACCTTCCTGGTGGGATGTGAGGCCTGTTGCTTTCCTGGGGGTGTGATCTGGGACAGTCTGGTTCTGCCCTCGTTGCAGCTGACGAATTCGGGTTTTGCAGTCGCTTTACCCCTTCCCCACCCCGTCCTCAGTCCTCTGGGCTGAGCATCCCTGAGCAGAGACTTTCCCACAGAGACCTTGAGAGCACAATCCAGTCATTACTATTGGTTTACTCTGGGTTCTCCCCATGTCCTTTATTTCACTCTGTTCCTAAGAGCAGCCGCCTCCAGCTGAAGCCCAGCCTGTTCCGCACGGAGCGGAGGGGTTACATCACGCGTTAGAGGTGAGGCTGCTGACTGCAAATCCTGGTCTGTTTTTCCCTTTCCTCTCACAGTGTGACTTTGTTGACTCATTTTCAGCTTGTGATCCTGCAACCCTCAGATCTTCTTCAGCAGGACTGCTGCCCGCTGTCTCCTACCAGCGTTTGTGCCTGGCATCGTGGACTCGGAGCCGGCGGGAATGGGGCGACACAGGGATGTCTCCCCTCCAGCCCTATGGCTGCTGAGGGTGCTCAGGACCTTTCCTGGCCAGGCTTGGGAAGCCCCCATGCTTGGAGCACTCCCACCCTGGGGAAGAACTTCTCCATTACACCCAGACCAAACATCTCCCGTTGCACCTTGTCCTCTGCACCCCTCAGGGAAGGGGCTGGCTCCCTCTCCTCTACTCCAGACATGAACTGTGTTACTCTTGTCGCTGTTGCCTACATCCCCCTGCCATCCCACTCCTGTTTCTTGAGTTTCCAACCATCGTTTCAGTTCTAATCCTCTGGTTTAGAGCGTGTGTCTCCTCCAGCTTGGTCTCATCTAGGAATTCCGGGACCCTGTTCCGCACTGCGTCGTCCAGGCTGCTGATGGAAAACCTGCTCGCGGCTGAGCCTGGGGCAGGGTCCCGTGGAATCCGTTCAGCACCTCTCCAGTCTGACAGTCATGAATTAGTTTCCTGATCAGTTGTTCATGGCTTGGCAAGAGCTTCATCTGGATGTAATTTCTGTTGTTTCTGAGCCTGTCACACACGGCTGTCGGAACTTTTGCAGGAGACAGTTCTGTGCCGGCTTCGGTTTCGCTGCACAAAGCCTGGCCCGCTGCCCTCCTGGAGAAGGAGCTTGGGTCTCCAGTCAGGTTTGCTCTCTGGAAATTGCTCTTGTCAGTTGTCTCCGTTTCCACACTGCTCTGCCCAGTGTTTTTCTGGGCAGCACAGTTGTGTCCCCCGGTGTGTAGCGCAGCGTTCCGCTCCTGTCGGTGTGTTTAAAGCTTGTGGGAACGTCTCTTCTCCTCCAGGCATCTGAGAGCTGCCAGATGGGATCAGGACTCACCGCTGGTGCCTGAGGTTGCTCCTAGAGGCTCGTTGGCAGTGTGACTCAGCTCGTGGTCTGCAGGTCTCTGGTGCTTTGTGAAAAGCAGAGGTGATTATAGATGGGTGGCAGAACGAGGCACGAAGGCGGATGATGCCCCGAACGCGATGAGGCCCGGCCCAGGTGCCGAGTGGTGGCTTGTGGTGGGATCACAGGTGGGTTGTGGAGCAGGAGGCTCGGGCAAGGCGACAGCCAAGTCTCTGGGGTTCGATTTGCCACCCTGGCGGCGCACGGGGTCGGCTCTCCTGCCACCCTGCCCTTCACACACTCACTTGTTGTGTCCCACCTGCACCCTGACCCTTCTCGACCTCTTGCACCCGTCACACCTGTAGCTGGGCCTCAGAGCACTGGGAACGGTTCTCCCTGAGTCCTTCCCGGTGCGCGCTTCTGTCCGGGTGCACCTCTGGCAGCAGCTTTGTCCAGCACAGACAGGCTGTTAGATGTGTTTCCTTCAGAGATCTGTATCTTGTTGCTTTAAAATAGACATCGGGGCCTGAGCTCCGCAGTTCGCAGTCCTGTTGCCCAGGCAACGGGATGTTCTCGAGCGGAGTCATTTTGTTAAGCGTGTCTTCAGTTAACTCTGATTCTTCTAACTTAGGTTTTAGCTGGCAGTGTTTGGGTTTCCAGCTTGCCAGGGCATCGTGCCTCGTGATGTCGTGGTGATTAATAAATGTATTTAATTGCACTTAGGTGGATTGAGTGTTGCGCGTGCTCGGAAGGAGATGGTAAAGCTGCAGTTTAGTTGGCTGAGCCCTGAGCTTGTGTTAGTCAACCACCATTGTCCTCCACATGTGGAAGATGCACAAAGAGCATCTGCTGCTTGACGAGCTTTAAAGACTTGGTCCTAACTAATGCCAGGAGTTGGAGCTGATGGGAGAAGGTCTATAGCATTATTCTTATTAATAAGCTCCGTGTTTTTCTTGTCGTCACCGCAGTAACCTTCTCCTCCATCTGTTCTCCGCTGTCGAGCGTTGGGTTAGTAAGGGCTGTGGGTTTTTACAGCGTGTGCAGAGCCTACTGGTTTTGCTCTCCAGCTCTACTAGAGTAGAAATTAAAATAATCTGTGGAGGTGTGGAGTTCCTGTTGGCACTTGCAGTGGTTATTCAACCTGTTATGTATGAGAATGCGACACATCTTCCTCAGACTCGCTGCATTTGCTGTCTGAGTGGGGAAACATTGGCTTTTGTTTTGGCATTTAAAGATGTGTTTGTTAACTCTTCAAAGCACAATTCATTGTGCTTTGAAGAGTTAACTCTGAGTTAACTGAGGCAAAGAGGTTGTTGAATACCTCAGCTTTCTCCTTATCTGTCGATCCAAGGTCACCATTTTCATTCACCAGGGTGGGTGCACGTTGCTTCGCCTTCCTCTTCTGGTTGATGTACCTGCAGTAGGTGTCCTCATTATTGTCTGTTTCCCTTGCCAAGTTCCATGTCCCCACACTGGATGTATCAGTGCAGGTGGGGCCTCACCCTCTTGTTAATGCTGCCCAGAATGATCTTGCTGCAGTGTCACCGGTTTCTTGACTTGTCTGTGGTTCGATGTTCTGCTCTTACCACGAGTTTCCTGCTGCACATCTGGTTACCCCACACTCGTGTTTCTGCACTCGCTTCTCCGTCTGTCCTAGACCTTGCGGATTTCATCGCTCTGGTTTTGGACACCGTTGCTCTGTCACAGACTCATGAACCTGCCAGTCAGACTTTATGCATTACTGCTTCTTGTGGCAAGATTTACTTTCCCCAAACCAGGGAAATTATTGGTAAAATAAGAATAAAATGCAGTTAGTGTGTGTTGTCAGAGCTGGCGTAAGGTATGCGGGAGAGAAGACTTCAGGAGCACATTCTAAACGCTCGATGTGTATCGGTCTTCTGAGCACACATTCGTGGCCTCTGCGAGGAGTTCAGGGAGCGAGCTGGGTCCTGGGAGCACAGGTGATGCTGGGGCTGGTGCTGGGCAGCTCAGCCCGGGGCTTCTGGGGTCAGTGATTTCAGGTGTTCAGAAGTCCTGATGCTGTTCCGGGATTTCTCTGTTTTCCAGGACAGAATATTTCAGTGGGGGTGGGAAGTGCCTCCCCTTGGATTTTCCAGACTTTCTGTAACCTGCTGGGACTCCCCTGTTTGAGTAGTAACTACGTGGAGCAAACGCCGTGTGCCATCTGCTCTGCTGTGGCGGGAGCCCTCTGCTCCGTACGGCCACCGCGTGGGAAGGGTGCACGTCCGTGTCACTGTGCCCCGTTCGTGTGACACACTCTGCCCAGCGTCCTCTGCTTTGCTGTCTGCAGTTGTGTCATCAGCATCTGTGGTGGACCACGGACAGACCTGTGTCCCTTCACCTTTGTGACAGACTCAAAGGGTTCTCTCCTGGTAGATCACTGGTTAATGTAGCTTCTCTTGTCAGCCACAATATAGTTGAACTTGTTGCTTCACAGAGTCCCAGCCTGCTCTGTGTTGGAAGGGACCCCAAGGACCATCGAGTCCCAAACCCCTGCCACAGCCAGGGCCANCCCTCCTCCAGCTTCACTCCAGCCCCTTGTCCCACCACTCTCTGCCCTTGGGAAACCCCATTCCCTCCTGTCCATCCGCTGCCTTCAAGTCCTGGGGGGCTGCAGTGAGGTCCCCCCGCAGCTTCTCTTCTCCAGGCTGCCCCAGCCCAGCTCCCTCAGCCTGTCCTCACAGGGAGCTGCTCCAGCCCCTGAGCATCATCCCAGCTTCCCACAGGATTGCAGGTGCTGACCAGACTCTGGCTGTGAGCGGTTTTCGGCCGTGTCCTGGGCTGGGAGCTGGTTTTCCCGAGAGGCCAAGCTGGGCAGGCTCACAGAGGGAGAGCACGTGCCCAAGGAGAAGTTCACCATCCTTGTCACCCGCATGGGACGCGCGTCCCCTCTCCCACGTGCCACCTCTGGGTGCCTGGAGGCCTCTGCGGGCGCGGGGCAGCCTGTGGCCAAGGAGCAGCTTTCGTTGGCCGGGTGAACGACTCGGGGTTTTGTTTTCCTCCCTCAAGGCTTCCTCCCGATCCTCAAGTGTTTGATTTGCTTTCTCTCCCTCTTCATTTCAAGTTTGTCTTGTAAAGATGATCAGGTTTCTGGCCTCCTGGCTCCCTCCCACTCCTCCTACGGTCTTCGGCGTTAGACTGATCTAATTGTGAGTCAGATGCCGTCTCAGCTGTGATCATCCTCGATGTTGCTGGCTTGAAGTCTGCCCTGACCCGCTGCAGTCGTGCTCCAGTTGCAGGTGTTACACAGAAGTCCCTGCAGGACACTGCACTTGGCAGCCTGGCAGCAGGGGTGGAGGTGGTGACAGCCCCAAGGCTGCAGGCACTGTCCGTAGCAGTACTCCTTGGATAAGGTGCTGCTCATCTCCTTAGAGCCTTTGCTGACAGGGACCAGCCGTGCTGGAGGATCATCAATCCTGGCAGGGGTGATACTCACTCCTCAGAGTCTGGTCACCTTTCTCCTTCTCCCCCAGCTCAAAGGCTTCTGGAGCACAGTGGCTCCGAGCTGCCGCCTTAAGGTTTGTTCCTGCTTCCCAGAAACGCTCAGAGTTCCTGCAGCCTTCATGGAGGACACCACAGCGGCAGCTGCCTCTCTTGGGGACAGTTTTGATGCACCTCTTTAGGAGAACCATCTTGTTTTCCACATGCCTCACCTGAAAACACCGAGCAAGTCCTCTGTCCCCTCTGACATGTTTAGCCTGGCCATTAGCCCAGATCTTTGGCCGGTGTTTGTTCCTGGTGTTTCTCAGAGTGTTCGTCCAGCTGCCCAACTCAGCCTCGTCTCAACGCCGGGTTCAGTGCGTGGACCACAGGGAGGAGTGACCCCCCCTTTGCTGCCTGGAGCTGCGAGCTGGGTGCCTGCAGTAGGTGCAGGACACGCTGGGTGCCTGGTTTGCAGGACGCTGGGACGCGCCGGGCTCAGCTCGGCGGCGTAGCTCGCGCAGGAGGCGTGGCGTGTGGGGCTCGGAGGGGGGCGGNNNNCCCGGAGTGTTGGGTCTACAGCGTCGTCGCGCGGCGCCCGACCCCGGCGACGCTCCGGAAAGCACCAGAAAAGCCGCGTCGGTGCGGCGCGGTGGCGGCACGCGCTGCGGTGAACGTGTCTGGAGGCTCTGCTCATATGGCAGCCCAGATGGAGCTGCCATCTGCGAGCGGTAGGACCGGCCTGGGGGGACTGCCAGGTTTCTGGGGATCTAGAACAAATATAGAAGGTGCCTGCAGCCTGCCTGGCCCGGCAGGGGCAGACAGGTGGGGAGGGGGTCCACACGTGCAGCAGCCCCGCCCGCTCGCGCACAGCCTGGCGCTGNGGCCCGGCAGGGGCAGACAGGTGGGGAAGGGGTCCACGCGTGCAGCAGCCCCGCCCGCTCGCGCAGAGCCTGGCGCTGAACAGGCCTCGCTCCGCGCTCTGTTACCCGGGAGAGGGGAGAGGTGGGATGATTCCCATCACCGTGGAAAGCCCCAGCGCTGGGAGAAGGGCGCCAGGAGCAGGTGACAGCTGTGTCTGGCGTGTTGACAGATGCGTCTCGGGGCTGAGGAGGGTGGAGTAGCTGGAATGTGTCTTGACACCGGGTTTGCTACACCCCCCCCCATAACCCCTTTTACGTTCCTCCTCCATGGAGGGTCCGTTCCCTTCCTGCCCAGCGCTGCTGATCGCTTCCTCCTCACGCCGCCGTCTCCAGGCGCTGCTGCTGCATCTCCCTCACGGCTCTGCCGCTGCCTGTGCTCCATCACTGCTCCCTGCCATGTGCAGGGAAGTTCTGGACTTCTCTAATCATGGTGGGCAGCAGAAGGGAAACACCTCTGAGTGTGGCCTCCTCCGACATGGAGCAAACACCACGGGGCTTGGTCTGGTTCAGAGGCTTTGCTGCTCCAGCTGGAGGGTCCAGTGGGTGGGGGGGGGTAATATTGGTGTTTTCAGAGCCACTCTGGCATCTACTCAGTGGTCTTCTGACCTTCATCCAGGTAACTCCCTGGTGAGTATATTATAGCAAACATAAACTTGATCTCTTTACCTTCCTCTCTTCCTCTTTCTTCCTGCTTTGTGAAGATCCATGACAGCTTTTGTGTTGCCTGGATACTTCCCTCAGCTCGGATGCGTATGGCCAGGACTCTGACTCCTGGCTAGTTGATAGGTTTTACTACTTGTCTCAGTTCCTCAGTGTCCTTCTCTTTGAGACCTTTACAAGGTGGTCTCCAGTGGTGGCAGCCTGTCAGTGAGCTTTGTGTGCCATAGGACCCATGACTTCCTCATCACCAGGGAATGGTGCTTACCATGGAGCGGTGGAAGTCCACCTTGGACTTAGCAGCATCCATACTTGTGAGCACAAGCTCCACCTGGCTTTGTTTGCTGTTGTTCTGGTTTTGCAGGGATTTGTTTTAATCCTTAGGGTTATACCCCACTGAGATGCCTTTTGGAGCTGAAAAACATGATGACTTCTCACAGCTCAAAGCATCCATCAGATCCACCTTATGAAGTCAGGGGGATCACTCTGTCCACACCACAACTCAATGCAAGGAGATGACAGATCCTTTAGTAGGAATATGCAGCAACAATTCAGAACAAGAAACAACAAAGATTATTGCAGGCCCAGGATGAAAACCCAGTTAAGTGTGTTCTCCCCCTCTACTCCACCTTCGTGAGACCCCACCTGGAGTCTTGTGTCCAGCTCTGGAGTCCCCAACAGAGGAAGGACGTGGAGCTGTTGGCGCGGGGCCAGAGGAGCCCCGGAGATGATCCGAGGGCTGGAGCATCTCTGCTCTGGAGCCAGGCTGGGAGAGGTGGGGGGTTCAGATGGAGCAGAGAAGCTCTGGGGGACCTCAGAGCCCCTTCCAGTCCCTGAAGGGGCTCCAAGAAAGGTGGGGAGGGGCTTTGGAGAAGGCCTGGAGGGACAGGACGAGGGGGATGGATTTAACTGGGAAGGGGGTGGATTGAGATGGGATCTGAGGGAGAAATTCTTCCCTTTGAGGATGCTGAGGCCCTGGCCCAGGGTGCCCAGGGCAGTGGTGGCTGCCCCCTCCCTGGAGGGGTTCAAGGCCAGGTTGGAGGTGGCCTTGAGCAGCCTGGTCTTGTGAAGGTGTCCCTGCCCATGGCAGGGGGTTGGAGCTGGATGGGCTTTGAGGTGATTCTGTGATTAAGTGCCAAGGTTGAAAGTTGTTTAACCAGTCTCTGTGCACCGTTGGTTGGTGTTTGTTGGCAAAGAGGTGATGCGTGAGTGATGCTCTGAGGGACCTGCTGGTGGAGCAGGAGGCTGCAGTGGTGATGGCCATGACAGTGTGTGGGTGAGTTCCTTTGGTGTCTCGTCCTTAGGGACTGGACCCCCCTGTGTTCTGAGGGCAGGGTGAGCAGGTGACAGGGGACAGTTTCCACTGTCATGTTGTGGTGTTTGCAGATGCCCCTCGGTACCCTTGTGCCTTGGTGTGGCCGTGCTGCGTTCGTGGTGGACCCTCGTTGGCTGTTAGCCAGGCTCTGGGCCAGCCTGTGTCCCAGGGCGGGAGGAATGGGGGTTCTGCTCGTGGTGCTGAGCAGAGTCCTGGGCTGGTTTTGGGGTTGGACTTTTTCAGGAATGCTTGTGGAGCAGTGTCATCCCCTGACCTGGGTTACAGCTCAGAGCTGTGACTTACCAGGGTGATTTAAACGACCCCTCTGCTGTCAACGTTTCAGGCCTTGCAAGCGCACGGACGTGATGTGCTGCACAACCTCCCAGAGGTCCCTCCTCCTCCTTTCTTTTAGAAACTACCCAGTTTGCCCAAAAAGATAAAAATAGGGGAACTGCTGTTAGATTACAGCAGTTGTCACTCTGCTGTCACGCTGTGGAATGACTCAAGGTGCTACAGCGTTTCAGAAAATAACCCTGCACCAGAGCCATCATGTGGCCCCGTCCTGTGCAGCCTGACGCGGGTTGTCGCTGCCCTGACTGCGGCGGGCACAAGGACGGAGTCTACGCCCGAGGTGTCGGGGTGGGACTCGAGGAGAAGCACCCTTTGCACAGGGTCTGACACCTCTGTGACATCACCAGGGTGAGCAACTGGGCTGTTGGGTTACGAAGGTTTTCCTGTGTGGGGAGTCTGGCTTGTTGCTTGGAATGACACCTCTCCTCTTCTGTGGGGACTTCTGAGAGTCACCAGCTCCTCCCACTTGGGCTGGAAGCGCTGAAATTGGTGGCTCTGAAATACTTCTACAAAACACGATCCCTTTGCAGGAGTTTCCGTTCTTGAGAGTTCCTCTTCTTGTTCACCTGTCCCCCCAAGCTGTTGCTTTTAGCCTGCAGGAGGTCACTGCTGCGCTGTGCGGTGCAGCCTCTCAAACCACGCAGCTCCTGCAGCCAGGTGTGAGGAGCAAAGCCAGGCGCAGGTGAGCCACGGCGTGACAGCACAAGACACCAAACCCTTCAGCTCCTTCGTGTGTTCCAGGTTGGGTTGAGGGACGGGACCAGCAGGCTCTTCTCCCTTCCCAGGGATTGATGTGACATCATGTTCTTAACAGATGTCTCCAGCGCGTTTCTTCTCGCCTCGCCTGGAAGTCGTAACACTTCCCCGGCAGGAGTGACGGAGCTTCTGCTGCCGCAGCGTCAGCCGTCCTGGCACCGAGAGCTGCGTGGGGTGGTGGGCACAGGGAGAGGGACCTCCTCCTCCTGCAGCCGGGCCAGGAGGGGCTCCCAGGGTGTGGGGTGGCAGGACCAGTGCCGGTGCCTTCACCACGGGTTTGAGTTAGTCCTGAGACAAAACACCTGCAGAGACTCAGAGTTTGTGTTTCTCACAGAGCTGAGACCGTGCTGTTAACTGCTTGTTTGAGGAACTTGGGTGTTGAGATGCTTTCCCCAGCTGGTCCTTTCCAGTCTTCCGACACTTTGGCTGGTTTTGCTTTCTGATTTCCCCAAATTCAGGTCATTTGCCGGTGGGTACAAAAGCTTTCTTATCCCGCCCAAAGAATGTGGCCTTTGGGAGAGCAGACCTTATAAATGTGCCTCTTTATCTGAGGAGAGGCAGAGAAAGATGTCAATTTGAAGCAAGCTTGGGGAAAACAGAGCTTATTACCTGATTTTTCTCTGCTATAGTGGCCTAATTCCCCAAATGCAGAAGGAAGGTTCCTTTCTTCCAGCCATCGCTGATCGCTCCCAGCTCCGGCTGAGGAGCAGAGCGTGAGATCTGGGCCTCGGAAGATGAAAAAACCCACATAAACATTGTTGAGCTGAGGATAGTAAGACTATTTCTGCTGATAAAGGATGATAGTAGTGAGGTGTGCGTGCTGTACTGAGTCATCCAGTTAAATATATCCCTTCATCACAAGTTAGTGGTGAAATGCAAATGAACCTCGTATTTCTAAAAGCTGCTCCTGTGGGAGGGCAGCTGGAGGCTCCCGTTCTGCTCCCGACCGCCGGTGGCTGGGAGGGTTTGGGGTTTGCCTGCCTGACCGAATGCCTCTGCCTCGAACACCCCCCTGGACCTGGAGAGAAAACGGGGTGCTGGTCCCTCACAGACAGGCGAACCCAGCAGCTGGAGCTCCGCCTGTTCCAACACGTTTCCACACTCTGAGCAGCAGCACTTTGTTTTCACCCTCAGTCACAGGATGTCAGGAGCTGGAAGAGACCTTGAAAGGCCATCCAGTCCAAGCCCCTGCCTGAGCAGGATCATCTAGAGTAGATCACACAGGAACGTGTCCAGATGGGTCTGGAATGTCTCCAGAGAAGGAGACTCCAGCACCTCTCTGGGCAGCCTGGCCCAGGGCTCTGGCACCCTCACAGGGACGGAGTTCATCCTTATATTCGGATGGAACTTTCTATGTTCCAGCTTGGACCCATTTTCCCTTGTCCTATCACTGACCAATACTGAGAAGAGCCTGGATCCATCCTCCTGATACTCACCCTTAATGTCAACTTGATCCACCTGCTTCTCATCCCTGAGTCAGCTGTAGGTGCTGCTGAGCAAGGGCAGTGTCCTGAGAGGCACTGGGGAGACTGGGTATGCTGGGAGGGCTGGGCAGGGTGGAGAGGAGCAGAGCCAAGGTGGATGTGGTTCATGGGTCCGTCACACACAACCAGCTCAGTCCAGGGCTGGTCATCCAGCTTCGTTTCCTGAGGAGGGTGGTGGGTTCTGTGTGCTCCTGTCCCTGTGGTTCTCTCACATGACTCGAGGACCTTCTGGCCATGCTGGAATGTTCTGCCCCACGAGCTGGGGTGCGGTGCAGTTTGTGGGGCTCTTCCCCAGGGGCACAGTAATCGGCAGAGCTCAAGGTGTGTCTCTAGGCTGCTGGTTGAGTCTCTCTTCAGGAGAGCAACGCTTCAGTCTCCCTCCCCTTGAGTGAGTGCTCCTCACACCTCTGTGTAGACCACAGCTGTTCTGCAGTCCCCCAGGGCACGAGCGTCTGCAGAAGCAGCTCCTGGTGCAAAGCAAACCCGTTTTGTCCGTGTTTCTTCCTCACAGACCACATCAGCTTCCCCTTCTGTGAGCTCCCTTCCACTCTCCCCGTGGAGTGGAACCATGGGGCGGGTGGTGGGCAAAGTGGTGTTCAGTGGTGGGCTCAAACACCGCGGCTTTACTGGGTGAGCTGCTCCCCGAGTGGAAGTGGTTCCTCAGCCAGCGCAGCCTGGAGCCAGCATGAGTTAGTGCTGTGGGCCTTAGAGGTGACACACGCAGGGTTGCTGCTCAGTCCCCTTCCACCAGCTAAGTGGGACTCGCTGAGGAGCTTCAGGCTGGAGAACACCTTGTCAGCAGCGCCAAGCCCTCAGGTTAACGCCCGGCTGGCGTCAGGCGCGTCACCGCCGGCCCGAGGGGAGCGGAGCGGTTGTCCCCGAGCGTTTTGCCACCTCTTGTTGCACGAGCCGTTGGCGCGCGCTCTCCCTGCGGGGCTCGGAGCGTCTTCTCCCCTTGGGGGTCCTGACTGGGTGAGCTGAGGCAGAACAATCGTTGGAAAGCAGCTGTTGTTGGTCCATATGGCGTGATCGGTGCAGGCGAGCACAGGGTCGGAGCTGCTCAACCCTCTTCCCTCCCTCTCTTTGCAGGTGGCCATCATTGCAGGGAATTTTGAGTTGGCTGAAGTCATCAAAACCCACAAAGAGTCCGATGTTGGTGAGTCTGATCTTTCTTCTTCCCCCTTCTCTCCCTTCCCTGCGGGGCTGGTAACTGGTGGTTTCCTGGGCCTGCCGCGGTCGGGGGGGCTGCAGCTGGTCTGGGGTCCTGGGCAGGACAGAACTGCTGCCTCCTGTTCCCCCTCCTTGTGTCCTCGAGGCCCTTTCCCACCGCAGATCCTCCCCCAGGGTGATGGGCTTGGCGAGGGAGTCGGCAGCCTCGCGGCTTTACTGGGTGAGCTTCATGGGGCTGCCCCACGCCGCGGCGCCGGTGAGGCAGGCGCCGTTCTGGTGCGCTTCCTCGTGGTGGGATGCTCGTGGATCTTCGGGGCAGCCTTCTCCCTTGCAGCCTCTCGTCTGTCCTGCGGTGCTGATATGTTATTATGGGCTGTGCCAAGGTGAGGTATAAAATCAGCACTGGGCTATCTGCTTCTGAGCAGGTTATTGGTGCAGAGCTCTCAGGAGCAGGGGAGGAACCGGCACAGAGAGTTAATCCTCTCATGCTGCCTCCGTGGAAGGTGCAGTCACCAGGTCAGGGTGGATAAAGGAGCTTTGGAAGAGCCATCAAGTCCTGGGCTGGGCTCCTGGCTGTGGATCCCGGAGCCAGGCCCCGAGGTGCCCTTCGCCGCTTCTCAGGCAGCCGTCGGAGCTCGCGGGAAGCTGCGAGGGTCGGAACGGGGCTCGCGGGGAGCCACCCCGCTAATCCGAGGGGAAGGTGGCTGTGCTGGGGAGGGCTGTGGGGACAGAGGACCTCCACAGGTCCCTTCCAGCCTGAACCTTCCGGGTCTGCGACCGACTGGCTCAGACACGTTTATTGACAAGTGGCAGGAGAAAGGGCAGGAGGACCTGCCAGGTAGAGGGACATGTTCACCTTGTCCTTAGGGCTGGTTGTATAAGTAGGTCAGGTAACAGTTGCAGACGAGCCACAGGCAAACCAGCAGGTCCAGATGGTGTCCACCTGGGGTCAAGGGAGCTGGCAGGCAACTTCCTGAGCAAGGAGAAACTGGGATTTCAAGTTCATTGGGAAGCGAGAGGTGTGAGTGTCGGAGCAGAGGAGAGCAGACTGGCTTCACTGGGGGTGAGGAAGGGGCAGAGGTCTGGCTGATTCTCTGGTGGTTCCACCAGAACACTGAAGAAATCCTGAGTCCCAGAATCTGATGGGAAAGGGCAGCATGGGGTGGGATTGCCTCCCTTGGAGGACTCTTCTTCTCGAGTCCCCAGTGTAAGGCTGCACTTGTCCGGCTGTGCCATGGAAACTGGTGACCCCCACCATTGGAGGGGACCTGCTGTCAGGGCTGGAGAGGAAGGGTGGTTAGCAGCAGCTTCTGCACCATTCTGCAGGTCAGTGCTTAGCACGTGGTGGCTCTTCCAGGCTCTTGGAGCATTCATTGGTGGTCCTGTCTGGGCCTGGAGTGCTCCTCTGGGGTGAGGCTGACTGTCCCCACTACTGTCCCCACTGGTGTGCTTTGTCTTACAGAGTAGAGTGACTGGGGGGTGTGAACCAAGTGTCTTTCTGGTGAATGTAACCCCAAAACTGTTCCAGGAGATGCCTGATGTGCTGCTGGGCATTGACCCGCGGGGCCACCCGGGGTGAGCACAGTTGGGGGTCAGATGCCCGGTGTGGGCGCTGGGTGGTCACCGATGGCTGGGTACAGCCCGTGGGGCTTCACCATGGTTCCCTGCGTGGGTCTCCATCCCCTCAGCCGGTTCAGGGGCTGAGAGCTGCTTATTTCACCACAGCCACCAGCGTGGGGTCAGTGAAGGTCGGAGTGGAGGGCTGCACGTCTGGGGAGGGAGAGCGTGTTCGTACAAGCGTGGAATGGAATTGGGCTGCTCCATCATTTCTGGTTGGTTCCTGGTTTGTGGGTCTGCAGATGGAGGACATGGTGAATGGAGGCTGCTGTGCTTCACTTTCTTGGTTGGACCAGAGAGGTTGTGTCATGAGGACTTGTCAGTGCCACCAGAGACCTCTGTGGCATGTCCTGGTGCTGCGTGGTCAGCGCAGCCATAGGGGAATGGTTGCTGTGGAGCAGCAAGGGTGGCCTCACCCCCTTCCTAAGCAGCAGGAGGGTTGCCTGGGGTGCAGCGGCAAAGCCTTGTCCACGACCTCTCCAGGCAGATGTGGGGACCTTTACTGGTCGTGCCTTGGGGAAATACCCACTAACTTGAGTTGGCCTGGAGGGGCTGTAACAGGAGAGCTCACTCCAAGGTGATGCTGAGGCCAGTTCCCGGCTCAGTCCCTGGAGATGGCGGTGGAAGAAGGCTGCCTGTTGAGTAGGAGCACCAGGAGCTGGTCAGGGGGAAACACTGTGCGTGGTGGCAGGCTGGTGCCTGATCCTCGAGGCCCCCCTGGAGTGCCATTGCCACCCTGGCACTCCCGGTGCTCGTCCCATCAGCATTCGAGTCCTGACTCCGCGTCATCCGCGTGACTCCGCTCGGAGCAGCCGTGCGCGGCCCGACCCCGCTGTCGTTAAAACATTTGCAGCGCTGTCACTTGGCCTGTTGCCACCTGGGTCCCGTGCCAGCTGCCCAGTCATTTCAGGATCCATCTTCTCAGTGAGCTTTCAGGCCTGCAAGCTTCAGAGTGCTTGTTCCAGCTGATGAGTAGCTGTCTCTGCTTTGTCATCTCATGACACAAATGCCTCTTCCTGCTTCCCTCAGAAGGTGCTTCTGCGTTTACAAAACAGCCCAAAAGCTTTACTGAAGTTTTCTCTGTTCTACGAGCTGCTTGTTGCTCTTCAATGTTTGTAGCTCCCCTTCCCAGATTTGATTGTAGTGTAGCTTCATACTGATTTTGATTATTTTCCATAATTACAGAATAAATACATTCTGTAGTACCGATTGACATCTTGGCTTTGCCACTCTTGTCCAAATAGCCATTTAACCATAGTTGCTTTGTTTCAGAATTGTGGGTTTAAAACTTTCTTTGCTAATTTAGAAAAACCCTCCTGATTTCCACTCATGTTTTCTCTCCTGCATGAAGCAGATCTGGAGGGATAATACAACATCAGTTCAATACCGAGAAATTACCCTGAAGTGTTACAAGTGCACGAAACTGGCTGGGGGTGTCGTCCCTTCTCTTAGGCTGAATGCAGCCACGTCATGATTCATGGTCACCAAGCAACCACCAGCTTCTAGTCAAAGGCATGAATTCATTATCAGCCATAATGAGGCCCGAGGCAGTTACCCCATGGCACGTGAAACACCTTTGTGTTGCAGAATGAGGTCACCGGCATTCGCTTGGTCAACCTGAACTGCACGTGAGGCCACTTGTCCTTAGGCATGCAGGCAGGGCTGGGGACAACTCCTGCCTTGGTGACCCTGTGGTGGTCCCTGCTTTCGGGATATGTTTGCCTCTTGGCCCACCTCTGCTCTCGAGGTACTGCAGCCCTGGCATATCACAGAATCCCAGAACATCAGGAGCTGGAAGGGACCCCCAGAGCCCCCCAGTGCAGCCCCTGCCAGAGCAGGATCCCCTCGATCAGGGCACACAGGGACGTGTCCAGATGGGTCTGGAATGTCTCCAGAGAAGGAGACTCCAGCACCTCTCTGGGCAGCCTGGCCCACGGCTCTGGCACCCTCACAGGGAAAGAGTTTCTCCTCACGTCCCCATGGAACCTCCTGTGATCCA
>VXBZ01008829.1:4488-15087 GCA_013399135.1 Heliornis fulica | reverse complement strand
GGTAGGGCGGTGGTGGAAGGGGAAGAACTAAAGTATGAGATTTGTGAAAATAAATCAATGAAGATTACAATGCTGTTTCAAAAACTGAGTTGCATAGGTAAAGAATGGCATGAACAAATTCCTAGCATTTGAGACAAATGTTATTGAAGAAATTTGTGGTAAGAGAAGACATGATTTTTGAGCTATTGCTCAGAAACTTGTTACAAATTACAGGTAAGGTTCAGATATTCATTGTTATAAATTCTGCATTTTTAATGAAACAGTCCTAAATATGCTTGAAGCATCTCATGCCATAGTTCCTAATGGTTGTGCAGTATGCTGTTTTATGCCACTATGGGCTAAAAGGATTTTATTAGCAAAATCAGCCTAACAATGTTGCATGAAATTTGTCGGTGATGCCTATCACGCAATTCTTATGAACCCGCCACAGAACCAGGGTTTACCTTGGTACATCATCAAGTACCTTTTGTGAGTAACAGGCACTTTATGTAAGCATACAGGTGCAGCAGTAAAGCCTGAGGAAAAATCCACAGATCCAGAAATGGCCTCTTATGACAAGAAAGTGTGTCTTCAAGCCTTCAAAGTTCACAAAGATGTAGTAGGTGGTACACATAACTAAAAATAAGAGTTCCAAATGGAATTTAACAACAAGAGAGGGTTATCATCAGTGGCACAGAGACCAGCTGGAGGCTAGTCATTAGTTCAGTACCCACAAGGATTAATACTAGGTACAGTACTGTTTAATAATTTTCATTAATGACCTAGATTGTGGAACAGAGCACACCTCAATAAGCTTGCAGGTGATAGAAAACTATGAGGACTGGTTTGCAGTAGTGGTTAATACTGAATAAAGGGAGTGATACAATTAATCTGCTTTTCAATGACTTAAAATTTGCATTCTTGTACTGACAAACAATAATATTGATAATTTTTGTGAAATAAATTGATAAGATGGAAAAAAAAAAACCCAATACTCAAGTTCCCAAACTTTTTTTGGAGACTGGTATCATTTTAGCTCTCAATTTTTTACCAATATTTCATTTTCCTCAAATAGAAGCTCTTCAAACTGATTGGGGAAAAAAAAAAGTAATAAATACTGAAGAGAAGATGTTGAGCCAATACTCCTATTTCCTAAATTCTATCAATTCCCTTCTAAATTCAGCAACATACACAAGATGCTAAATAATAATATGAAATGATGTGTATTGTACGCACAAACTTAAACCCCCCCACACTTCTGGAACAGAAAAGAACCCAACAACAAAAACAGCCTTAAAATCTGACTAAGGATTAGGTAAAAGAATTTAGATCACTGAACAACTTAGGGTACGTAGCCTTAAGCTTATCTGGACAACACCGAGAATCAGCAACACAGGGAATGGACTGCAAGCTTCTAGACTAACACCTTTATTTCTGGTTCTTTTTTTTGTCTTCAACTAGACATGACACATAACAGAGCTGAAGTTACAGTTAACGCAAATGCATTCATGAAAATCATAAGCATCTCAAGGAAAAGAAAACCACACCCCTTAAATAATTTCCTATCAAAACAGTATTTTTTTAATAAATGTTTATGTCCCTGTGACATCCAGAGTACACGTATGGAATAGTTTTGACATTGTTATTTGGTTCCTTTCAAATAGGATGAAAATGTTATTTCAGAGTATAATAAACATATTCTCTTAATTTCTGTTGGTTATAGTGCTGACAAATTTCTACAATGAACTAATTTTCAAAGAAATATTTTAACCATACTAAAAGCAACCGAAGTGGTAATCACTTTTCAAAACTAAATTCTGAAGTCTGAAGTATTAAGGATTATACATTTAGGAAATTTTTTAGGCTCTGCAACACAGCTTTTTCTTGTAGAGAGGAATGTAGCTGCCAATCATTCCTTCTCTAGAACCACAAATATGCTTTGTAGCTTTTACTTGTCACTCCCATTACATATAATATAGGTAGCTTAGCACTACAACAGTTTAAGAAACTACAGATGTTAAATTCATAAAATATTATGATGATGACAGAACAGTCCATAAAGATCTTGTAGCTCCCTTTGATTTCTTGGTTAAGAAGCAAAAAGCTAACTATCTGCAGTTGTCAAGCATGAAGACATAGATCTATGTCACCGTAAGCCTTGGAGAAGCTGAGATATTCTTCAAATTTAAACTCAGTTTTTTTTCCCCTTTTCTGGAAAAAATGACTTTTTATAAAACAGTAAGTTTCAAGATTTCAAGATTGAAAAAATCAATTTCAAGACTGAAAAAAGTATACATCAAGCATAAAAACTATAATCATTTCCTTTTTCATAAACAATTCCTGTATTATTTTAAATATGTATGTGCCACATAGGATAATAGTAGTTTTTTTCATTAATCACATCTAGAATTTTGATAGTTGTAAAGAATCTCTATGTATAAAAAAATTAGGAATCACAGAAAGAATTCACACTTTATATGACACTGTGCAATTTTTAGACTAGAATGGTTGAGTAACTGACAAAAATGGAAAATATTACAATATATATTTCAGTTCAAACTGCATAGAAAAATATAAAGTCTAGTTAAACTGTGAAATACATGTTCAAATGCATTTGAAACTTTCTTTACAAATTTTTATGGACACTCACCTACTAAAACTCTCTACTGTCATCTTCTATCACAATTTCTAGTCCAGCAAAGTATAGGGAATGGAAAAAAAAAAGCAGGGAATGGGACAAATGGCAGTGGGAAGGAAAGAAGGAAGGACAAGGAGGAAAAGGACAAAGACTATACTTTCTCTCCTCAGTTTTCTAACTTTTTAAAGTATAGGACCTGCTGCATATAGAGCTTTCGGGAAACATTTTTTCCTACACATTTGCCAAATCCAAGTAATCACTGTATTTTGCAGGAATCCACCTGCATCTAAGGATACCATAATACAATGGCATCAAATCTCTTCTTCCCTACTTTTATACTGAATATCTTGATCCTTTCTCACTTTCACCTACAGCACATACTTATCAAAACAAGTTTTCTCAATTCTCCATGCTGTATTCAAAGACTGGGTAATTGGGCTCAATTTCCCTTGTCTGATTCCACAAACTTATTGATTTCCCAGTACAAAACTTGATTTCCCAACTAGATCTTCCCTTTACAAGTTGCTGTCACAATCACTCAACTGTCCATAGAGGAAAATGTCCAAGAACACAACAGACTGGACCACTTAGTCAGAAAATCTGAAAATTCAAATACTTGGCCACTTTTAGATATTTGTTTGATATTTGAAATTCCAGCCATTGATGCTTTCATATTGTTTCAGACATTGGCAAACATGCTACGGGCATAAACTACAGCAAACCTATCACAGAATGTTTTAGGTTGGAAGGGACCTTTAAAGAGCATCCTGTTAAACCACCTGCAGTGAGCAGGGACACCTTTAACTGGATGAGATCGCTCAGACCATCAACAAGCCTGACCTTGAATGTTCCTAGGGATAAGGAATGTTCCACTGTCTCAGCACCTTCACAGTAAAGAACTTCTTCCTAGTGCCTAATCTAAATCTAAATCTACACTGCTGCTCTAGTTTAAAGCCATTTCCCCTTGTCTTATTTCAATATGCCATTACAAACATTCCTCCCAAACGTTACTGTTGGTCCCCTTAGGGTACTGGAAGACTGCTATAAGGTCTTTCCTGAGCCTTCTCTTCTCCAGGCTGAACAGGACTGTCTTCAAAAGAGGTTCACCAGCTCCTTGACCATCCTTGAGACCCTCCTATGAACTCTATCCATTAGTTCCATGTCACTCATGTGCTGAGGGCTCCAGATATTGACACAGTATTCTAAGTGGGGCCTCACCAGAGCAGAGTAGATGGGCAGAATTAGCTCTTGCAGTCCACTGTCCACAGTTCTTTTGTTGCAACCCAGGATGTGACTGGCCTTCTGGGCAGCAAGTACACACTGTTGGCTCATATCGTCTTTTCCCATAGGGCTGCTTTCTATCACATCATCCTCCAGCTTGTATGGGAATTGTCCCAACTACAACAGTCAATCCCCTCACGACTCTGGGATGCATTACATCAGGTCCCAGAGTTTTACACTTAAGGCAGAAGCAACTTTATCCCCCAGGTCCTCTTCATGAAGTTCTTCAACTCGTGAGATGTGAGGAGAGAGGCTGGCAGTGAAGACTGAGGCAAAAAATTTGCTGAGAACCTCAGCTTTCTCTTCACCTGTAATTTACCAGTTTGCCAGCTTTGCTCATCAGGAGGGGTGAGCTTTCTTTAAACTTCCTTTTCTGGTCGATGTAGCTGTAGAAGCCCTTCTTATTATTCTTGGCATCTCCTCCTCAAGTTCAGCTCTACCTGTGCCTTGGCCTTCCTGACCTCACCCCTACATAGTTAGACAGGAACCCTATAATCTCTCTAAGACACCTAAACTTGCCTGAAGTGCCTGAGCAGTTCCTTCCTGCCTTTAAGTTTTACCAGCAGTTTGACTCTGAATTCCACCAAACTTCCTCAATTCCATCTTTAGTATGACCCTTTCTGGCAATCGTTTATGTTAGCACAGTCAAGCAATAATGACTACAGTTATTTTGCTTTACACCTGTGTGCACAATAGCCATAATTTACTTCTATACATTTTTTTCAGCTAGCACATCAGCAACACAGTCCAGAAACCTCACAGCGTGAACTGCCCTTCCAGAGGCATACACATGAAGACATCCAATTCAAAGCTATTTTAACACCAAGTATGCAAAGAAATCTTGCATAGACTGCATAGATAGAAATCTTGCAAAGAAAACTTCTTAATTCCATAAATGGCTTTAATTAAAACCTTGATGTATCCAGAGGAAAAAAATATAAGGAGAATCTAAAATTAAAAACTAGATGATTATAAATATATTCTAGATTATTTTACATCAGTAGAGAGCAGGTTAACTTGCACCAAATACAAATGTAATAGAAGGAGTCCCACTGGAACATATACGGAAGTAAAACTTCAGTGCTGATTGGATTCATTCTAACTGGAATACTCACTCATTATGGGAATCAAGAGGAATTCATACTAAAATACAGGGCATGAGAGGGAGTCAAATGATATAAATAAAGTTTGGGGGTTTTTTAATCCAGAATTTTATGACTACAGAATATTTCCAGCTGAACTTCAAAATTCATTCCTATATTACATCTACATATACACAAATTTTACCAGAAGAGTATCTTATGATTTTTGCTTCATTTGCTTGATAAGAAGTTAAAGAAATGTCATCAATGCCATTATTATTTTTAATTTAATTATATACACACTGCTATCCTAAATTATATATCGTAAGAACAGTAATTACAAATTATATCCTTTCCTCTTGTTGATCTGCTTACAAAAAAAACATGGAAAAAAATCCAGAGATGAGGCCACCAACAGACATTAAATTCATCAGCTTCCCAGGCATGATTTAAAATACTAGGAGGAGTTTCATTAAACTTTAACTCTGAAAACATAAATGTCTATAAAATAAATGCAGGGGGAAAAAAAAGTTAACTATAAAAAAATCCAAGAAATTTTCTTGATTTATATTTCAAGAAAAATATCCTTTTGGAGAAAATACGTAGCTTTAGTAGCACTTAAAAAAAATGCTTAAAAAAGGCAAACATGGTTACAGACAAAAATGAGGTAAGATACCAATTAATGTCTTATCCGTATGTTCAGTATAGTGTGGGAAACCATGTAGGTAGCATTACTTTAACAAGGTAATCACAATTTAAGATTACTTCTATACAGTTTCTACATAAAGTAGTATCTAGACATGCAGTTTAGTATCAATAGAAGTGTTCTGTCTCACACTCATTCTTAAAATGTTAGTGCTTCTGATAAATCTTCATTAAAGTGCATATTCCATAATTTCTAGTTCTAATGTTAGTTTATAGTGGCGTGCTGACGATCCCTCTTCAGTGACCAGTGATAAAACCTGAGGGAACAGTATGACGCTACGACAGGGGAGGCTTAGGTTGTATATTAGGAAGAGGTTCTTTACTGAGAGGGTGATCGGGTACTGGAACTGGTTCACCAGGGAAGTCATCACAGCACTGAGCTTGACTGAGTTGAAGAAACATCTGGTATTCCAGTTCAAACTAAAAGAATAATCACAACTGGGGTCTAAATATTTTCAAACAAAGTCAACAAACACAAAAAATAACAGAGCTTAACATTTTCTAACTAAAATGCCCATCACCACTAACTGCGTGCTATCTAAATGATTAGGTACTGAAGTAGCAGAAAGTTATTCAGACCAGTTTCTGAATATCTCTCACCAGTTTAAGGCATAAAAGATCAAAAGCAGGCTTTAAACTCCCTGAAACCTTAAACACCAAGTTCACAAAAATATAATGTGCTAATGGAGCAGTACTTCACTTGAGAGCAGGCTGATCCACCAATCCTTACTGTTAGCAGTAAGCACCTTTTAGATATTCTACACAAACGAGTATTTTTTAATTACAAATGCCGCTATGAAATCTACCAAATATCTAATTTCTTTCCCACTTCCTAGAGAGTACCAATAACAGCAGATTGATATCTACACAGAACTGAACGGTTTAACTTGCATCATTTAATTGATTTTTCTTGTGGCGGCATAAAGAAATTTCTTTTAAACCTAAAACATATGATATAAAAATGATGGAAGATTTATTTAAAAATAATCACTGTTTGTGGTTAAATTCTTTTTTGTATGTATCTCAGTCTATAACACACTGATAAATCAGTTTTCTGGCTATAAAGAAAAACTACTATATTTAATGATCCCCTATAGTAAGTAAGCAAGCATGTGAAACTTTTCTAAGAATTCAGTTAATGGAAATTTTAGCAGGTAAACTCCAATAATATCACTGAAGGGCAAGCTCATAAACCAATTTAGCTCTTCCTATATTATATTACAATCATGCACAAAGATAAATTTCAAAAATTTCATTATGTTAACTTCTGAAATTCATTTATAAATAGGTGAACTACAGAGAGCTAAATACACTAAGAATGTAGCTAAACTGAAGCTAATCCTGGAAGTTCTACTCCATGGAAACTCTATTTTGGGTGTTTAGTCCATTTTTGGATAAAGTATTGCTGTCTTATTGATGCTGTTCAGTAAATTTGCTGATGCAGACAAATGCA
Organism: Heliornis fulica; assembly: GCA_013399135.1. Taxonomy (NCBI): domain Eukaryota; kingdom Metazoa; phylum Chordata; class Aves; order Gruiformes; family Heliornithidae; genus Heliornis; species Heliornis fulica. The sequence continues at coordinate 7,949 of VXBZ01008829.1, read as the reverse complement.
AGATTACTATAGAAAGGTGCATTGTGCAACACAATGAAAATAAATACTTAAGTCATTAATAAAGATTTAGGTTAACTAATTTATTTAGAATGGAACTGGTGCAGTAACCTCCTCACTTTTTTAATCACTTTTAAGAAAGTTTAGAATTCGACCCTCTTATCAGTGATACAAAAGAGATTATACTATTAGGGGGTCGAATTCTAAACTAACAGAAAAAGGGAGTCCCTTCAACTCTATTAATATACCCAACAATGACCATCTATCATTATCTATTAAGGGTTATACATAATGTTATATGGAGTCTCCTTCTCTGGAGACATTCAAGACCAATCTGGACATGTTCCTATGTGATCTACTCTAGATGATCCTGCTTGGGCAGGAGGGTTGGACTAGATGGTCTTTCGAGGTCTCTTCCAGCTCCTAATATTCTGTGATTTTGTGATATGTTTTACTTATTTAAGGATAAAAAAGAAATTCTAAACAAAACCAGTCGACAACATATTTCATTTTCTATGCAGCCTCTAGTATAGACAGACCAAAATAATTCTCATAATAGTCCTGGTCCATGCGGTGAAGAACCTTCCCAAAGACTGTGGATATTTAAACTCAGTACCTTGACTTCCTACATTCCTTATCATGATATTTGGTATGTCACTCGTCTCAATTTCAAACTTAATGTCTCTGAAATGGGAAAATCTGTTATTTCTCTGCATCACAGATATGTCAGAACAGGCAATACACTGACATTGCTGATCCACTGATATCCAGTAGTAAAGAAATGGCAGTATAAAGTAGGTTATTTTCATATTTCTAGGACTGAAACTGCTGACTAGAGCAATTGAGTCCTGACAGATATTTCTTATTGAAATATGCTCTGGTTAAGATGTAAGACCAACAATTTCCCAACAACCTTGTCAATTACATTCAAATAGCTTCAGATAGATATAGCAAAAAATATCTATAAAACTTATTTCCAATTTGAAAGTCAATCAGTAAGAGCTGAAGCAGTGACAAAACCTCAAGTAAGTTAACAAGTTCATTGATCTTTTAAATCAAATAAAGCACAAATTAAAAGCAAGGTGTTCTACACAGCTTGCATTTAGGTTACCACTGTACTCTGCTTTGACTCTAGTATTTAACCAGATTTAGCTAACTAGTTTTTAAAAGGATTTGACTGACTAAATGAATGAAATCCATCCCGCTGTGGATACCTCTATTGTTTTATTTATTTACTTAGTCTAGCAGGCTCTGAACTATGATAAAGAAGCTTCTTAATAAAAGAGAACCAAATGGCAAAACGTGTTAGAAAGCATTCTATCTAAATCATATAATCTTGCATTCAGAATGAATGTCAATTTTATAAAACTCCGATAACTGATTATAGCTCAGTCATCCAATGCTTTAACAGCATGGAATCAAATGAAAGAGTCAAGATTACCAGTACCTCTCATTAATCAGTGTAATACCAGAAAAGTAAACATGGTCATAATAAAAAGTGAACACTAGAGAGATATCTAAAGTTTAATAAAATGCAGTAAGGCATGTGCAAGGATTAGTTACTTTTAATGAAACTATAGACAAAACCAATTCTGTCTACGTGATCACAGAAGCATAGAAAGATAAGGATTGGAAGCGACCTCTGGAGATTGTCTAGTCCAACCCTCCTCCAAGAGCCTCTCTGAGTAGCCTGTTCATGTGCTCTGCCACCCTCACAGTAAACAAATTCCTCCTTGTCTTTATGTGGAACTTCCTACATTTACATTCATGGCCACTGCCTCTTGTCCTGTTACTAAGCACCACTAAAAAGAGACTGACCTCATCCTCCCGACACCCACCCCTCAAGTATTGATAAGCATTGATAAGATATCCCTCAGTATTCTCTGTGCTAAGAAGTCCCTAGTTCCTCTGCCTTTCCTCATAGGATATATGTTCTATTCTCTTGTCTTGATAGTCCTTTCTTTTACCCTCTCCAGTAGCTCCCTGTCCTTTTTGAACCGGGGAGCCCAGAACAGCACAAAATATTCCAGATGAGGCCTCATCAGGACAGAGTAGAGTGGGAGGAAAACTTCCCTCGACCTACTGGCTACACTTTTCTTGATACACCCAGGATGCCATTGGCTTTCTGTTGAGGGATGGTTAGCAGCACAAGGCCACGACGCTGCAGAATATCTTTGGCCTGAAGCAAAGTGCTGAGTGAGCAGAACCATATGTATACTCTAAGGTCAGGGTGTCCTGGTCAGTGTGTCCTTGTGGCTAAACACTAGACAGAAACAGGATGCCAAACACCTGGGCCTAGGTCCCCAGATATGTTTTAAACAAGCCATAAAAGAAGGAACTAACCTATGTTATGCCTAACCAATCACAGCCTAAAGAGATATGTATGCAGCCAATCACATAGTGCCAAATGTACTAACCCTTGCTTGGAAATGTATGAGAGCTATGCTGATACCAATAAAGTGAACAATGCTTTATCAATCATATCGATTGCCTGCATTCATTCCCGCGCCGAAATCCCCCGCAGCTTTCCTGGCCATGAGGGCACATTGCTGAGTCATGGTTAACCTGTTGCCCATAAGGACTCCCAGGCCTTTTTCCACAGACCTGCTTTTCATCAGGTCAGCCCCGAATCTGTACTGCTGCTTGGAGTTATTCCTCCAGAGCTGCACAACTCTACACCTGCCCTTGTTGGATTTCATAAAATTACTCTCTGCCCAACTCTCCAGCCTGTCCACATCTCGCTGGATGGCAGCACAGCCTTCTGCAGCATCAGCCACTCCTCCGAGTCTTGTATCATCAGGAAACCTGCTGAGGGTACACTCTATCCCTTCATCCAAGTCTTTGATGAATGTATTGAACAGGGCTGGACCCAGGGCTGAGCACCTGAGGAACACCACCATTTGTTACAGGCCTCCAGCTAGACTCTGTGCCACTGATCACAACCTTCTGCGCTCAGTCTTTCAGTCAGTTTTCAATCCACCTCACTGTCCGTTCATCTAACCCACATTTCCTGAGGTGTCCTATAAGGATGATGTGAGAGACTCTGTTGAAAGCCTTGCTGAAGTCATGGTAAACAACATCTACTGTTATGCCTTCATCTCCTCATCCAGTTATGTAGAAGGCTATCAGAATAGTCAGGCTTAACTTCCCATTGGTAAATCTCTGCTGACTGCTTCTGATAACCTTCTTTTCCTCCACGTTTTAAGGTGACTCACAGAACAATCTGCTCCATTTTCCACAGACAGAGGTAAGGCTGACTGGCCTCTAGATTCCTGGGTCATCCTTCTTGCCTTTTTTGAATACAGGAGCAGCACTAGCTTTCCTTCAGTCTTCAGGCACTTCACCTGGTCTCCAGGACCTTTCAAAGACGATGGGGAGTGGCTTAACAACTTCTGCCAACTCCCTCAGCCCTCACCAGTGCATCTCATCACAACTCGTGCACTTCTGGATATCCAGTTTATTTA
>VXBZ01008828.1:0-15267 GCA_013399135.1 Heliornis fulica | reverse complement strand
TGGTTCATGAGCATGGTTTTGAACCTCACTTCCTAATGAGCCGTGGTTTCTGTCTGTGGGAAATCACGTGGTGATGCAGAGCACGGCAGCTGCTTTCCTTCTGGATGAAGTGCAAGTGGCAGCTGCGCTCCAGGAGCGCAGCTACCGCGCTCCTGTAGCTGCAGGGCCTCCAGCCAGGGGCCAGTGCACAGCACCCTGTCTGGGGGTCTGGGTCATTGGCACAGGGTGCCATCTGCAGAAGTGTTCCCATTGGCAGCGTTACGAACATAGCACGAGAGAAGGAATGGGAGTAGCTTTAGTATGTAAAAAGTTATTTTATTTTTTCCCCTTGGTGTCAGTTTAGTGGAATGTGGTTGATGCAGAGATCTTCCAGTATGATGGGTGGTTTAGCAAGGAGGTACAGAGACTTCTGGTATCTGCTGTGATCCGGGACTGGGATTTTCCACTCTCTTTCATACTGTTGTAACGCCATATGTTTGATTTCATACACTTGCTTTAATCAGGAGAGAATATCTCAGGTTGAAACAAGCTAAATTTACTCTTTCTAATAGAGTTTTTTGTAGGGCCTGCAGCAGGGCTGTGCATCGCTTCTGCCAGCCTTACCATGCCTCTCTGCATGTGCTGGATGTACCGTCGGTGCTGGGGTAGTTTTGTGTGTGCAGGCTCAGCTTTGCACCGAGCCGAGGAAGAGTGCTGGGTGAGACAAGGAGGAAGTTGTATTTGGGTGAGACAGGGGTTAAAATAACAACGAGGCAGCAGGACCCAATGTACCTTTGTGTTTCTAGGCAGGTGTGCCAACAAACGAGTCATGCTTCCAGGAGGATCTGTGCAAAGCTGTGGTAGGCAGAGAGGATGGGAGAGCTGGAGAACACGTGGATGCTGATAGGCCTCGTGGCCCCTTTGCACCAGTCAGTGATGTTCTGAGAGGAAAGATTTTAATTTCACAGCAGTCTTCCTTTCTCCCCAGTACAGTAAGTGTTGGTTTGTAGCGGGAACTTCAGTTGCTGTTCCAATTGTTGGAGGTTTTTGGTTGGTTTTTCTTCCAGGGCTTGATTTTTGCAGCTGTTACGCAGGCAAAGCCTGAAACTAATTGCCTCTCCTTCATCATTCATCTCCTTCATCGTTTTGGATGAAGGCACCTGAGCACTCCAGGTTTGCAAACACAGAGGTGTATGCACCTTTTTTTCTTCAGGAAGCATGTATCCAATCCCAAGGCTGCAGTTATCTACTCCCCTTGTTTTCCTGTTGTTCCCGCTCAGCACTCGGTACCGTCTCGCAGCTGGAGGGAAGCGGGGTGATTTTATCAGATCTGTGCATGCTCTGCAACGGACACGCCTCCTCCTCTGATCAAAGGGAACATAATTAGAGCAGATGCTGTAGGAAACCACAGTCCATTCTCTCAGCAGATTACATCCTCAGAGGCAGGGGGAGCGCGGCATGAAGCGCACAGGGAAACTCTTGGCTGCTGTTAGGGTTTGGGCTTGTTTGTTCGGGGCTCCCCGTGCTTGCAATCTAAAATATGTTGTGTTTGTGGTGGTGAAGAAGGGCTGTTGGAGAGCACAGGGAGCCTGGCCAGACTGTGCTGGTCACAGATCTGGGTAGAGGACGGAGGTGGGAAGGAAGCTGCTTCGTGCCGTGCATTTCCTGCGTGAGGCCCCGCTGCAGTGTGGCCTCAGATCTTTAATCTCAATGCTTTAGAGTAAGAAAGTAGGAGAAATGACCCTGAAGGGTGGTGGTGTAAGTAACATCTTAGGGACTGGGAAGAACAGCTGCCAACTGTGTGTGTGTTCAACTTGTACCTCTTGGCATGATGAAACTTGAGATGGTCCGAGGATGGAGAAGTGACCTGGGGCTTTCCGTGCAGATTAAGTAATATATTTATCTCTTTTCCAATTTGGATTAGTAAGGTAACTCTGCATCAGTAATAGTTACATTTCCTTAACCTCTGTTGTCCATAAGAAATGGGAATAATACCCAGTTCTCTCATAGATTAGGAGAATCTAAGTGTGTTTGTGCTGAGATGGTGGTCCCTCTGCTCCAAGCCAGTGTGCAGGTGGAAGCTCCCTGTGCCCCTGAGCCGCATTTGATCCCCAGTCTCTGTGTTTAGAAAGAAAATCCTCTCTACCTTACCCTAACAGGTTGGCTTCCAGTTCTGGGAGGTGTGTTTCTGGAAGGAGTGATCTAGCTTTCAGGTCATACAGTTACTGTTTGGTTTTGTGTTCCATCCTGCAGTCAGAAATTCCATCCGTCGCCTGTTGTGTGGTACCTGCACACCCTGTGCTCCGGCTCTGTTTCGGCTCTGCCTACTTGTTGCTGTGGGGGGGGTCACAGAGGAAAGGAATTTTACTTCAGCTTGAACCTGTTTGCTGTGGGATGGTTTTCTGGAGCTCTCCTCTGGGAGTTAGAGTCAAGGCAGGGTCTGTGTGTGGAGGAGTTGTGGTTATCCCAGCAAGTCCCAGGGCTGGGAAGAGGTTAGGTCTGTGGGAGCTGCCTTCTCGGCAGGGTGTTCCCTTGCTCCACCTTGGACAGGTTGTGGGAGACTTGGGGACCTGTGTAGACTTCAGGGAGAGGCTCTTCCACTGCTGTGAAGGTAATTAGGCTTTTGAGCCCCCTCTTCCCCCCCAGTTTATACTGTCTCCCTGAGAAAAAAAAAAAACAAATAGAGCCAGGTCTCAGCCCATGAGTGCTCTCCAGATGTTAACGAGGGAAGGCACAGAGGTTTGCTCTCTCTACCTGTTGGACTGCATGTGTGGACACCGACGCTTCCTCCCTTGCTCCACATCTCAGCCAGTATCAGTTTTGTGAGCACTGGTGTCCTGAAATGGTGCCTAGAGCATGTGTCATTCCCAAGGAGGCTCTGACATAGGCCACTGGGTAACTGAATCACTAAGTGAGACAAGATGTGTGGACGAGGTGTGCTTACATGTGAGTACACATTATCTGCCAGAGCCTGGGGACAGCAGGCATGGCCGTACCAGGGGTGGCCTCTGGGGGTCTTTCTGCCTCTTACCTTCCCATCTTTAATCTGTCAGCACCTCACAGTGCAAGATAAAATGAGTTAGAGGGCTTTTTTCCCCCAACATGTTTTGAAGCACAGATATTTGATTAAAAAGGTGCAGCCCCCCCCTTTGTTTGTGAGGGGCATCTGAGGAATTGTATTAAAAATAAGCCCTCGTTGCTCCAGAATCCCTTGTGCTTCCTCCTAGAGCCCTGCAGCTGGAGGGTAGCTATAATCTCTCAGATTATGGGTGAGTGAATACGATTACTGTCCCGGGGAGAATTATTGTAAAATTGATTTCATTTAGGTCACAGAACAAAGATTGTCACGTGTGAAGGCTTGAGCAGAACATGACCATGGACAGGCTCACTGTGAGATGGGAGGACTTGTCTTCTGCTCAGCCATTCGCAGAGGGTCGTAGGAGTCCTGTCCAAATGGTGCAGGGAGTAAACAGGGAGCAGGTTGTGTCCTGGCAGCTTGGAGAGGTGATGTCGGGAAGCACCACCAACTTTACCTGATCCAGCCAGAGCTAAATCTGCTCCCCAGGGGAGAGGGAGGGGTGACTGCTTTTTGTGGCAGCACCGTGTGTTTGCAGAGCTTTTACAACTAAAGATTGGCTACTATGTTCAGGATTGACTTGTTCATATCTCCAAGACCCAGAACAGTTGCTCTCTGTGTTTTCTCTCCTTTGCTTTTGGGTTGTTTTGTTGTGGTTTCTTTTCTTTCCCCTTCAGATGGCTGTGACTCAGCCCTTCCCTGCTGCTCTCTGAGTTTCCTGGTTTCTGAACAGGCTATTCTTGGGACAGCGGTTCCTGACGGATAGGAACAAGGGCAGTGTTGTGTTCCTCCTCTGGCCTGTCTTAATGTTCTGCTTCCCTCTGACTTTTTCTTTTTTTTCCTTGTTCCCAAATTACTGAATCATCCTAAGTTGTTGGATGCCATCTGGGGTGTGTTCTTGCCCTTGTACCACAGGAGCCCAATCCAGGCAGCGATCCTCTCACAGCACCAGCGTGTCTCCTGCAGCAGCATGATGGTGATGTGCCTGAGGGCTGGTACAGCTCTGTCTGTCATAAGGCTTTACAGTCCCGTGCCTTTACAGGGCCTGTCTCTGCAGTGATCTGCCCTCTGGGGCTAGATCCAGGTGAGGACTGCTTTTTTGTGCCTGTCTGTGTGACATGGGTGATACGGTGGCTGAGGCGGTGTCCTCCGGTTGGAACGGCAGAGCGGGACCTTGGATCCGTGCTGCCTCTGTGTACTTGCACGAGTGAGGGGAAAAGATGAAGTGGGATTTAAAAACGATGGGAACAAAAAAGATTTCTGATGGCTTAATGAGTTACTGCCCCCCCCACAGGTGGCAGAGGCTGGGAGTTTGGAGGATGCTGTCTCTGAAACACGGCATGATGCAGTTATGCCGCTTCGTAACTGGCTTTGGAATTTCTTGGGAAGTTTACTCCTCTGTAGTGTGGGCTGGGGAAAGTCACCTTCCAGTGGCAGGTACACAGCCCAGGCACAGTATGCCAGCTGCCACTCTTGCTGCGTGGACATGTGGTTGGAAGTGAACGTGGTGTCTAGTTCCAAACAATCTCTGCTGAGTTTTAGTTTTATTGAGAGCACTGTGTCTTTCTCTCAAGACACAGTTGTGTGTGAGGGGGAAGTAGCCTGAGCTGTTGTGTATCTTGCCTTGAAAACACAGTTGGCTTTTTAAAAAACCCAGGGGCACTCTGTTTTCTCAAAGCCTGTGGTTACCAAGAGAAATTTCTCAGACAAAAGTGCTAGAGGACTCGGAACACAAGGGTAGTGTTCTTCTTTAGCATCCCTCCACGGTTTTGGAGATGCTGTATTGTTGTTAAGCCAACCAGGATAAAAGCTTTTCTGTGTGAGGAGGCTTTGAGAACATTTGCTGCCAGATTAAATTAGCCTTTCTGAGAATAAATTAGGTGTCGTGCTGCAGGCAGCCCTGCTCGCTGCGGCTCTGAGACCCGCTCACGCTAGAACCCGCAGCACGCGTGTGATAGATGTGGTGTCGGTGTTCAGGTACTGCTGCTAATTGGGGATTAGATTTCTGATGAATGAGAGTCAGCCAGCTGAATTCTATTGATCATTTCTCCAAAGCAGCAGCAGGCCACGCTTTTAAGAGAGGCAGTGAAACCCCTGGGGTTGAGTGCAGCATCTTTGAGGAAGACATGGGGCAAAGCTGCTGCTGTACCTCTGCTGCGGTGACTCTCCAGCCTGGGATGCTTTTGTGGTCCTTGGAGGTCCCAGGCATGGCAGAAGGGAATAACTGGAGGGGAGGACCAAGGCTGGAGCAGGGACCAGAGGAGAGCAGTCAGGGTGGGATTTCCATGCTCTGCTGGCTCCTTTGGGCTTGTGTTGTTAGCTGAGCATACTGCTAGTGTGTGTTGGGCCCTTTTCCTGGAGCACCTTCAGTTTGTCTTCCAGTTAACTCGGTGTCTTTATTCCGCTTCATGGCATGTGTGCAAGTACTCACAGGAGGTGTGGGGATGCTGGGAGGGCTCAGTTCCTCCCCAACTTTAAGGTAGTCTTTGAGCAAGGGAGTGGAGCTAGAAGCTGTTTCAGCTGCTGTCAGAAAATCTGCTCTTCCCCTGGGCTGGGAGCTCTTCCACAGAGCCGTCCTCAGCAGCGTGTTGGGAGTGGAGGTTCCCCCAAAGTTCATGGCTTCACGCTGCAGGGTCATTATTTTAGCCCCGCTCAGACTTTCAGGCTCCCCCTGGGTGCCACGGTTCAGGATGCTCCACAGTGGGAGCCCCATTTCAGCTGGCTGCTGGATTATCCTGGGGAGAGAGAAGACAGTTGCCACCTTGTGGGAGCTGCTCCATCTTCCTCAGGCTCCGGACAGGATTTCAGTCTGGAATGCTCCAGAGCCACTGAGCTGTTTGTGTGCCCTAAGGCACCTTGGTCTTACTCTTGAAGTTTCACCATGGTGTTCCGTGGGAGCAGTGACCCAGCCTTGGGCCGGGTCAGACCCAGGGCCAGTGACACTTTTGACTTACCAGCGAAGCAGCAAGGAGATTCCTCAGCAAAGGGGCAGGGAGGGGGTTCAGAACTGGTTACAAGGGCTGGAGGAGGTGTGTGGCTGTGCATGAGGGATGCTTCGGAGCCAGCTGGGGTAGCTTTGCAGCCAGAGGTCTTCTGCTCACTCTGTGGTTCTGGAGTGGGTACAGCTCGTACCCAGGTGCTGTCCCACGTGTGCCAAAACTGGTGTGGTGCCTGGAGAGGTGTGAGGACATCACCCCTCTTCCTTCACCCGTGTTTTCAAGAGGAAGACAGCTCAGTGTGCCTGACTGCTCATCTCAGCTAGCTCATGGGTATCTTGGGCAGTGTTCCTGTTGGATTGGTGCTGCCTCTGAGGGAGCAGCAGTGGCAAACCGGTCTCACGGGGAAGCGGCTCTTGGCGTGATCTCAGGGTCAGATGTGTAGCAGCTGGTCCCGTGGCTTTGTCCAGCAGATAGCAGGGGAGTGTTGGGGAAGGAGCTGGGAGGAGCTTGGTGCTGCAAACTCAAACCAGAGTCACAGAGCATGTCGGGGTAAAAATGGCATCCCTGGAAGTCAGCAGGGACAGGTCAAGCCTAGCTGGAGCCGGAGGGAGAAATGGGCCAGGCAGGAGCTGCGAGTGACACAGGGGTGCGTCCCCGTGCTCCCTCAGAGCCACCCAGCGCCGGGCACATTCAGTGCCATGGGACGAGCGGGCCCACGTGAGCAGGGCCCTGGGCTGCCCTGAGGGAGGTCCTGGTCTGGAAATGGGAAGGTCCTGTCACATTGTGGGAGCAAGAAAGTGAATGTGGTAACGTCTCTGTGCCTGCATCCTCCTCACTGGCAGCTGGACTCGGCAGAGATCAGATGCTCTGGCTTAGCCTCGAGCCACGCTTCTCTGCGAAGAGCAAGCCATGGCTTTAAATAAAATGGAGTGACACAGAGCACTTCTCACTAGTCCTCAGGGAAAGAAAAAAAAACCCAACCAAGCAAGGTGACAACGTACCTGTTAAATCTAAATGTCAGCACCTTCCCGGGCGCCGCAGCAGGGGTGTCTGTGAGGGTGGGAAAGGCAGATGTCAGAGACATCTCAGTCCTGTAGCAAGCCCCTGCTGTGCCTCTGATAAGAAAGCGTCACCGTGACAGATTTTGCACATCACTCGGAAGGGAAATGGCCCTGGACTCACCACCAGTGTATTCCAGATTATTTCATTGTGTTGCAGAGTCTGCATGGAGACCTGAACGTGCTCTGGTGAATCCTAACGCTGAAATGCAGCTATGTCTCCTCAAAAGTGCTGATCCTCTGCCACTCTAATTTCCCTTGGAGCTGGCTGTGGTGTTTAATGGCAGTCACACATCTAATCAGTTTGCTTCAGCCATCATGTGGCTGTATTATCAGGCTTTCTCTCACAAAACCCTATGGAGTGAGGGAGTAATTATATATAAAAATATATTTTTAGTCTAGTTTTGGGAGGAGATCTGTGAAGCCTGTGAGATGTAGCAGGGTAATCATCCCATATTCATCTTTCCTCTGCGTGAGCTGGGAGGTGCCGTTGAAGCGGGCAAGTGTCAGACTGTGACAGTGGGACGCGTTTCCCCGTGTCGGTAACCGTGGAGCAGAACTTGCCACGGTCGTCTGTGGCTGAGCNTGGAGCTTCTGCCACATCCCCTCAGGGACCCCAGGTGGCTGTAAGGCTGCTTGGGCTGGGTGGGGGCTTTGTCACTTTAAATGAACAAGTCTCCTGGGGCAGTTTGCTGCTGGCTAAAACACAGGTGCTGGAGTAAATTTGGGGTTTAGTCGCTCCAGATTGTTGCAGGTGGTGTTATGAACGCTCCTACCCAGATAGCAATGATGTAATGCACTATCCATCCCCGTGGGGGGGCAGGTGGATGCACAGGGCTCCTACCAGCGGCAGGTAGGGCCGGGTGCTTTTCCGTGGATGGCACCACGTGTTGTGATGGAACAAGGGGAAATGGTTCCAAACTGGAACACAGAAAGTTCCATCTTAATATAAGGAAGAACCTTTTCCCTGTGAGGGTGACAGAGCCCTGGGACAGGCTGCCCAGAGAGGTTGTGGAGTCTCCTTCTCTGGAGACATTCAAGACCAGTCTGGACACATTCCTGTGTGGTTTAATCGAGGTGATCCTGCTCGGGCAGGGGGCTGGACTGGATGATCTTTCGAGGTCCCTTCCACCTCCAGACACTCTGTGATTCTGTGCTCCATGATCCTTTCAAGTCCACCTTGGCCTCCAGGAGAGCTCCTCCTGTGCTGTGGTCTGGGGAGGCCAGGTCACCACCGGTACGGGCTGAGCAGCGGGCGCCTCCTGAGCGCGTTTCCCAGGCCCGTAGGAGCCGCCCGGCTGCAGTGTGTCCTCTGCTCGTTCTGTGCCCAGAAAACCCTCCTGTGGGGGCCCCGCTGGGCTGCGCTGGTGGCCCAGAGCACACCCTGAAGGCATCCGGACTGGGGTTCAGCGTCAAAGGCACTGGCTGCCGTGCAGCCCCTCTTGACCCACGCTGGATGTCTGTGGCACGGTGGGCTCTGCAGGCCTGTGCTGCCTCCTGCAGAGCTGTCCTGCAGCAGGAGAGCCCACGGCAGAGAGCAAAGAGCTGCCTCAGCTCGTTCCGTGCATTTTGGCTGGTTTTTCTTTAAATGTTGAGGTTCACCAGGTCCTGGCAGCGCTGCTTCTGCAACCCTGGTGTGGAGAGCCAGCAAGCGCTTGGTCAGCCCATCTGGAGGCGAATAGCACTGGAGAGAATCCCAGAGGCGGCAGCAGGTCCTGCCGAACGCTCCTCCCGCACATAACCCTTTGTGGGCCTTGCAGATGAAGCGTCCTTGTCTTGAGCAGAGGGATTTCTGCTTTCCCTGGAGGAAATCAGGGGGATTTAGTGTCTGCTTTCCCTGGTAGCTGCACAGCAGAGCTGCACGAAGCAGTAATTTGAGTCTCTGGCCGAGGGCGCCTGAGCCTGGGCTGCGTCGTGGCGATCATCTGCTTGTGCTTTGGATTTAATACCCGGAGAAACCTTGCTTTGGGCACAGCACTGGCTTCAAGCGAGGATCCTGCTCTTTGTCTTTGTCTTTGCCTTGCTGAGCTACAGTGGCACCCAGAAGGTCAAGTGACGTGTCCCAGGTCCCAAGGTAAACAACTGCAACGGATGCTCCTTCTGTAGAGCCGAGGAGGGAGCGTTGGCTGTCTGACACGGCTGGATTGAATGGTGAAAATCTTCTCCTCCAGCAGTCCTTTGCCTCAAAGCAGTGCTGCTGTCCTGCTTTGCCAGCAGAGCTCTCCATCCCTGTGTGGAAGGAAGACCCTGACCCTCTGGAAGCAGCGGCAGCTTCCTGCAGGAGCTCCGATTGTGGAAGCGTGGGAGACGGCGGCTGTCGTGCGAGCAGCCTGGCTGTTCCCACACGGTGGGTTTGCACTCCCTGGCAGCAGGGCTGGAGGCACAGGGCTTGTGCTTGGGGGAATACAGTGAAAAGGGCTCAGGAAAAGCACCAGCCTTTCCACTAGCCCTTACCTGGGGCTTCTGTCTGTGCCTTGCTAGAACGTGCTGTGGGCACCTGTGCCGCTGCTGCCTGGCCCAGGCCGGTGAGTTGAGGTGGGTTAACAGCAGGGTGCAGAGGGGGTGCTGCTGTCTGGCCCTTTCCAAAGGAGGCTGCAGCACTGCCCACTGTTTATTCCTTCCCTCCTGGCTCTGGGCAGCCAGTGTGCAGGGGAAGAGGCCAGGCTGAGCGGGAAGTTCGGCTCGTTCACAGCGAAACCGTCTGTTTCTGTTTCTATCTCTACTTCCCCCCACAATAAAAACCAGGCGCCGATGCCGCTTTTTCAGCGGGGATTCTTTTGCTGCCTTTGAAGTAAGAGCTGTCTGCTGCAGCTGTGTGTGATCTCTGAGGAGCAGTGGGAGCTGTGTCACATCCCTGCGAGCCGTGCGTGAGCGCGTGGAGACGGCAGCGTCCCTGGCCCGTGGAGGTGTAACGCGGGAACACGCCGCGGAGCAGGCCCAGGCTCGGCCTCGGGGATGCTGCTCCGAGATGCCGCTGTGGACCAGGGCAGTTGTGGTTGCCACAGTCAGGCCATGGCTTGGGCCGCCTCTCAACCCCCTCTGCGTGGTTCAGGGTCTTCTTGCTCCCCTGCAGCCCTGGCAGAGGGTCACACGCTCTCCCAAATGCCCTGTGCCAGCTCCTGCTCTGCCTTTCTGCTCGTACCTGGTGGGTTTCGTCTGCCCTCCCAGTCCCAGTGATTCCCAGTTTCTGGAGCAGCCTGAAGCCCGTGGCGAGTGGGCAGCTTTCCTGGGGTGGTGTTGCCCACAATGCTGGTCTTCTCTTCAAAGGAAGGAGGCTGGCCCTGCTGGGGGAGGCTGGCCCTGTTGGGGGAGCCCAGCTCCACCGGGACCCCGGCTCTGCTTTTAAAGCTATCCTTACAAAAGGATATTCTTACAAAAGGAATCTTGTCAGCCTGGAAGCTGACATTTGTCTCTGTCATGTGCAGTGAAGCTGGAAGTGATCATATCCTCTTATTTATTCTCTTGAGTGTGTGTTTTCCTCTTCTGAGTACCAGAAGTTATATTTCTGTGGAGGAAGAGCTCCACAAATGGGCAGCAGCAGCTTCTGAAGTGCCGACATCACCGGCCGTGCTGGGTACGAACAGATCCCGCCTCCTGTCTCAGCGGCCGGAGCTGCTGCTCACACCGAATCCCGTGAGCAGCCGGTTATGGAGCGTGGAGGAGCGGGGGCAGCGCCCGTGGGAGTGGATCTCGGCCGCGCTGAGGCTGACTCAGAGCTGCGCGGGGGCCAGCGCTGCGCCAGCAGCCTCTGCACGTGAGACAGGCTGCGATCGCCGCGTCCTCCGCGGGTTTGTTTCGCCCTTGGTGATTCCAGCCTGGAGGTGGCCTGGGCAGAGTGGTGGTACCAGACCATAGTGTGGCAGCGCTCCGTTCCGTGGCTCTGCTCCTCTTGGCGTCACCTGTTCCTTGTGACCAGCTGGTGGGAGAGGTTTTAGGGTGCGTTAGCCTACGGTCAGCTCTGTGTGTCGCGCTGTTTCCTGGCCTCGCTGCGTGCTGCTTCGTGGTCACCAGTTCTGGATGTGCCAGTACTGGGAACCATTGGCTTCAGGGTCTGGATTCCCAGTTGACTGGAGCCGGGGTTGCTGAGCAGGGGAGGCGGCGTGTCGGAAAGCCCCTTGTTTCTGTACGCAGCCTCCGTGCTCTTGGGGCTGGGAGTTAGCCCTGCCTGGGGCACCCACAGACCTCCTGCTCGTTCCTGAAACGAGAGCCCAGCTCAGCCCGGGAGCACGGGGATGGCCGTGGGCAGGGGGCATGATCACACCTTCAGCTGGGGTGGGCCAAGCCCTCTCTGTCTCTTGGGCTGCAGGGAGTCGGGATCTCTGGGTTTTGTCCCTTGTGTTGCCGTGCCCTGGGGGTCTAACAGGACTGGTGGGATTCTGGATCTTTTTGCTGTGATTTCCTTTAGCAGAGCTCCTGCCTAGCCTGTGTGTAGGTTCCCACACAGCTGTGGGTCTGTCCCTTGTGTCCATGCTGAATCCAGGCCACTCATAAGGCCACAAGCTCTGAGGCCGCTGGGGAGGACGGGGGGTGGCCGGGTGTGCCTGTGTGGTCCCACAGCGGTGCCGTGGGGCAGCATGACCGGCCGTAGCTTGTTGTCCCATCCACCCTCCAGCAGCACCCACTGGAGGCTCTGCCAGCACGGGTGGCCACTGCCACAGCCAAGCATGGCTTCAGGATCGTGGGGGAAACACTGGTGATACCCTGCTGGAGCTGGGGTGTTCGCCCGAGTCGGGGCGCGATGGCTGTGTGCGGCCGGCGGGGAGCGAAGGCAAGCTGCTGGGTGTGGGAGCAGAGACTGCGAGGGGTCAGAGCAACGGGGCTGCACCAGGCTTCCCACGGGAACAGCAGGACCCCCACTACAGGTGGGGGAAGGGATGGTTTTGGGGAGCTGTCCCCACGGAGGGAGGCGAGGTAGGGCTGGTTCAGCGGGGCCCCTCCTGGATCCTCGCTCTGCCTGTGCTGGGATCCGCGGTCAGCAGGACGTGGAGCCGTGGGTTGGTGTTCTGGAGGTGCTTTAGCCTAGAGGAGCCAGTAAAAGCCTGACTCTGTTCTTCCAGTGGGAGCTAATCTGTGGAAATTGCATCTCTAATCTGTAGAAGCTGCATCTCCTCTCTCCGTGCTTTTGCTGGTAACCAACTTCTTTCGAGTCTCAGGATCTCGTAGCAGGTCCTTGCTCCCAAAGGACCTGCTCCAGGCACCGGTGACTCCATCAGATCTTGGACTTCAGCCCGAAACTTGCCTGAAATGAGTTGTGAAGCTTTTATCTGTCCCCCGAGTGTGGAGCTGGTCTGTGATGGTGGTTGTTCCAGCAGTGCTGTGTGGATGCTGTTTCTGTGGCCTTTGGGAACGTCTGTCCCCACATGGGAGCAGCTGGTGGTGTCCAGGCTGTTCTCCTGACGCAGGAACACACCAGGGGTTCAGCTTTGATCAGCTGGTGTCATTAACGTGTGGCAGCTCTGTAGTGAGCTGGCAGGGTGACGTGTCACACTGCTGTGGTGCCTGGAGACCCTGGGGCGAAGGGGACATCCTTCCCTGGGATGGGTACCCCAAGCTCTGCCGACCAGGAAGCCTCTGCCATGAGCTGCTGCAGGACCCCAAGTCCATGTCTCCGTGGCGGTGCTGTGGGAAGGAGAAGTTGTCTTTTCTCTTTTGTGGGTGGGAGGGAGCCAAGTCACCCAGTTTCACCAAGAGCTGCTGGGTCCCCGCAGCGGGCGAGCCCCCGTGGGTGCTGCTGGGGATCCATGCTGTGATGCAGAATGGGGCCCTGGTTTAGAGCCGAAATGCTGCTGTGTTTAACGGCTGCATCTTCCCAGCTCACCTGCCTGTGCCCAGATGCCACCAGGAAGCCTCTGCCTGGAAGGGTTCTCCCAGCAGGTGCCCTCCTGGCTCCCCTGGCACTGGGCAGCACCCACCCAGGGAACCCCACCTCACACAGGGTGCTGCGGCGCGTGGCTGCGAGCCGGCCGGCCTGTCAGCACTGCCTGGGCCCATGAGGGGAGGATCCACGTGGCTTTGCTCGGCCACTTTGGGCGGGAACACCACAGGGTCATCCTCGTGAGGTTCTGGGGTGGCACCGACCCGGCGCGGAGGGGAAGCCGTGTGCCCTCCAGCTCCCCGCTGAGCTCCCTGCGGAAAGGGGCTGGGCAGGGTTCCTGCTGCTGCCATGAAGATAAAAGCAAGCGCAGGAGAAAGGGCTGTTAAGAGGCTTAAAAGCAACAGGCTTCCCTTTCCTCCCAGGGAGGGCACGCAGCCAACATCTTGCTCTTCATGAATCTCTCTTAATAAGCAGAACATTGAGCTGGGAGTGACTGGAGTCCACCAAGCATGAGCAGAACAACCCTGCAGCTCCCTCCCTCCTGGTAGGTGCCTGGTTCGGGGATCCACCGGCCCTGGGGCTGTTTTCCTGCTGGTCAAGCCGACAGGGTGGCTGGGATCTACTGGGTGTTTCTGGAGCGGCTGGTGGAGCACGTGGGTTGGATCAACCTCTGTCTCCTTGTCTCCGGAGCGCTCCCGTCAGCTGCAGTGGTGACGGGAGGCGTGAGGCCGGGAAGCGCTGCGACGTGTCGTGACATGGGAAGGCAGCGCCTGAGCGGTAACGGGTGAGGGGAGCCGTGGGCACAGCAGGCCTGCGAGGGCGAGGAGAGCTCCGGGCAGGCCAGTGCCTGGGGCACGGACTGGGGGTGGCTTCAGCCAGGCTGGGCTCATCCAGGAGCGCTGCAGGCCTGGGGACAGGATGGTCCTGGGCTCTGGGGAGGGCTGGTTGGCTGCTTCCAGGAGAACAACCCTCCTTTCCTTTACAGCCCCAGTGAAGCTAAAAAAGAGCATGGCCCAGTTTGGAGGCCGCCGGAGGAGGAGGAGGCTCTGCAGGGCGCTTCCGTGCTCGCTCCTGGGAGAGCTGTGTGCTGCAGCAGCCCTGCAGGGCTGGCTCTGCTCCCCACCTCTCCGGGGAGACATGGGAGAGCAAAGCGGGGGGAAGGCGACCGCCAGCCCCCCCCAGTACAGCGCTTCGGCGCTGTGTGTGCCTGCGCCTGGGCTTTGCTCATCTTGGGGGCACTGGGGTGCTGCAGCGGGCAGCGCTGCTCCTCCACAGGCTTCTGGCCTGCTCGTGTGTCCTGATGGGGTGCAGGAGCTGCGGGAGTGAAGCTGAGCAGCCTGGGGAAGGACGGCTCTGCCTTCCTGTGCCAGCTGAGGCCTTGGGCTCGCTTGGCTCAGCATAGAGGGGGCTGGTGCCCTGCAGGCACCTCTCTGACCAAGCCTGCAGGGTGGGCAGCGCTGGCTGCCTGGCCTCTTGCCCATGGGGGCTTGTACCATGCCGTGGAGGTTGGCATGCCCTGGGTGGGTTGCCCAGTGCGTGGCACTGGGGCCCTAGGGAGGCTCCTCCCTACACAGTGACCCCAGCAGGGTGCTGCCCACCCTGGCCCCGAGCTCTCGGGGGGACTGAGGGACAGTTTGTGCCACACTCTGCCAGGCAGCCTCACCGTCGTGCCTGGGGTGGGTAAGGTGGCAGCAGGTCTTTGGCTCAAGAGCCACGGTTGTGCCTGTGGGGTTTGGGCTGGCTGTAGCCTGGGTGCTGAGGAGGCCAGCTCCTTCGAGCACGGTGCTGCCTCGAGGAGAGCAGGGGACCACTGGGGACGAGGGCAGGCAGCTGTGCTCAGCCCCCTGGGGAAGCTCCTAGTGCTGCTCCCTGGTCACACAGCCCCGTCACAGCATCCCGTGCCCGGCAGCAGCCTTCCCGAGCCTCACCGCTGGGATTCCCACTTCAGTGCTGAACGGGGCCCTCGCCTTTCCTCATGTCATCACATTTCCTCGTGTCATCACACTTCCTCACAGTTCAGAGTAACCTCGCTCCTGCCATCGAGGGGGCACACGTGTGGGCATGGGGCCATTCCTGCCCCAGCCACTCTCCCCACCCAAGAGCAGCGCTGCAGCCATCACTCCTCTCGGTCGCTGTAACTCACTGTCTGTCCCTGTCCCACAGGTTCATCAGGGTAAGCCGGCTCCACGCTGCGCAGAAGCATCCTTCTCCCCAGCTCTCCTGAGGTGTCTGTGCTCCTCACACCAGGGAAGAGGACAGGTGGGTGTTACCCCAGGTAGTGCCACATCCCCCGTTGGCATCAGTCCTGCCCTCGCTCCCTGATGAGATGCTCTCTGTGGGCTCCTGGCCTTGGTGTTTGACCTCCAGGGCCTGGCCACCCTGGATGTCAAACACAGCCCC
>VXBZ01008827.1:0-104027 GCA_013399135.1 Heliornis fulica | reverse complement strand
ACCACAGAAGGTTCCGCACCAATATACGAAAGAGCTTCTTCATGGTGAGGGTGATGGAGCACTGGGACAGGCCGCCCAGGGGGGTTGTGGAGTCTCCTTCTCTGGAGACATTCCAGACCCGTCTGGACGCCGACCTGCGCGACCTCCTCTAGGGAACCTGCTTTGGCAGGGGGGTTGGACTTGATGATCTCTCGAGGTCCCCTCCAACCCCTACAATTCTGTGAATCTGTGACAATGTAAATCCAAACATCACGCTATTTAATTCCCCAATAAAACATTGGAAAAAAAGGAGCTGACAGTATCCGCACTAACACTTTGCTACATATAAAATCTCCAGCTAATATGAAGCTTATGGTACCAACCTCTAAAACAGTTAAGATATATACACATAAGTTTGTTTTTGGGGGGCAGGGGTATATTAACAAACAGAATATTACAAAATATTAAAGAAGGCAACTCTTCTGTCGTTTGTTTCGGTGCGTGGGTTTTTTGCTTTTTTTCCCCCTCTTCACTTGAAGTTGGCGTAGTCTGAGAAGGCGTCGATATATTCCTGCACCACCTTGTAGCAGAATTCGTACTGTTCCTGCGGGATTCGGGGGAGAACACAGCGTTACACCGTGAAAATTCACACCTCACACACAGTTTGATGCTTTGTGGTCTGTGGCAAATTAGGACCAAGCGTGGTTAGGGCAGGAACTGGATTCCCCACCCATGAGCAGGTCTCAGATGCTTTGTGCTCGCAAATCTGGGCTGCTCACCCCTTGCGTCCACCAGCAAAAAGAAACTCCGCTTTCCCTTTCCCCTCCCATTTTGAGCCCCAAAGATACTTTTTTTTTTTTCCCTAAATCCCTGGGTATCCCTGCAAAGCTTTCTTGTAGGTCCTCATCTTGTTCTGCCTGCTCCTGCCATGCTCTGGGCCACAGCTGCTCCAGGACAAGTTTCCAGGCTCTTAAAGCCCATAAATACATGGGCTGTGGCTGGGGATGTCTCCAAAGAGGTTCCACGGGCTTGAGTCAGTGCTCAAATGACGCCTGATGCCCTCGGCCAGCCAAGCTCTGCTCTTCCAAATGTCCTAACAAGAAGTGGAAATACCTCCCAACCCACTTCCAACCTTTTCTCTTTCATGGAGAAAAAAAATCTTCAACTGAGGAAGTTTTTGCTGCATTGAGTCCCTGGCTGGTTCCTCTGGGGTGGCAGGAGGAACATGGGGTGTGCTCAGCTGTACTTACCAGTGTCTGCACCATATGTGGCCTCTGCAGTCTTAAACTCTTCACTGTCTGAAAGACGTCTAGTATCCCTTCTGCCTTCACCCTTTCCAGGACAGTGCTCAGCGCACAGAAGGTGCCCGTTCTTCCTGCTCCGGCACTGGCAAAGAGAAACCAGGAAGTAAAGAGAAACCGTCCATCCTTAACATGTTGGCTTTACTCCAGGGACAATCCACAGGGGAACCACCAGAGAACTGGAGGACCAATGGTTCTGCCCCAGCCTCTCCTGGTTTAGCTAGGACACACTCTACACGACTGAGTCCCCTTTGCTTAGCTGGGCAGGAAAACCCCGTACCACATCTGCCCAGGATGCTCCTGCCCATAACAAGTCTGCTGAGGGACTTCTGACCACCTCCCAAGCTCCTTGTAGAGCAAGTCCCCTTGAAGGGGTGGCCAAACCCTGCTCCACCCAGGCTTTACCTGCAGTGCACAGTGATTGGGTGGTTGCCAGACTGCTGCTGCTGCTTCTGCACAGCCGCGATGATGTTGATCATCCCCTTCCCGTCCCCAGGAATCCCAACTTCTGGCCAGCCGTGGAAATGAAACTGACGAATCTGCCGGCTCTTGTTTTCCTGGTGGAAGAGAGCAGCTGGAGGTCAGTAGGTTGGTGGGAGACGCATACTGAGAAACCCGCCAGCTCAGGGTTTTGGGAAAATTATCTGCTTAGGAAAGCTGTCCGCTTGGGGAAGGGGAGGCACTCCTGTGGCATGGACCAGGGCAAGATGTGGGGAATGGGGGCCAGGAGGTGGGTGCTGGGCACAGGGACAAGGCAGAAGGAGGACACGGGCTGCTGGGTGCCAGCAGGACAGAAGGGCAGGCTAAGACGTCATCATCAGGCCAGGAACCCTCAGGGGCAGGAAGTATTCCCAGGGAACAAGGTGGGATTGCAGGAACCCTCAGGGGCAGGAAGTATTCCCAGGGAACAAGGTGGGATTGCAGGGGAAGGACGTTGCTTTGGGATGCTGGGGAGATGATGGAGATGAAGTTGCCAGAGGGATGGATCAGTGCTTGCAAGAGGGAATTGCAAAGCACCATCAACATTAACAAGGGATGACCGCAGCCACACTCAGGAGCCCCCAGAGCAAGGACAAGGCCAGATTCTTACCCTGGTGTTCGTTACCAGCAGGTCCCGCACTGTATAGCTCTCGCACTCCTCCTCTTTTTTCAGCTCCACAGTGATGTCTCCGTAGGACACAGAGCCGTCAGACGGCCAGTACTGGGCACACTTCTCCTGAGAAAGCATTACAGGGGGAGACAGGGTGAAGTCCCCATATTTTTCCTATGGGCTTGTATAGAAGAAGCCTTCTCTTGGGGCTGACAGCTTCCCAAAACCAGGTGGGATTCCATGGGCTTGCCTTGGAGAGGAGCTGGCTGCTGCACCCAAAGGTGCTTTGAGAACTGAGGGTCTGGAGTTGGTTTATTGAACATCTCCCTACCCTGGGCCTACAAAAAAATGGATTCTTGGCATGCGAAGCAGCGGTTGAGCAGCGAAGGGGTGAAATAGCACTCAACAACTGTGGCGCTGGCAGTGCTGGGGCCATCGGCAGATTTTAAAGGGTCTGACGGATCTGCCTGGCTGGATCTAACATGCTGCTATCCCCAGGCACTCACCTGGCCTCTCTCCTCCAGCTCCGTTAGCATCACTATGGAGCAGGATTTCCACTCCCAGATCATCCTCCAGAAGTCCTCTATCGTGTGCTGCAGAGGCCCTTGGCTGGCGATGTAGGAGTCCTTCTGGCGATAACCCTGCAAGTTGGGAACAGGGTTAGTGGTGACCCGGCAGCGCCCGGGTGCTGGGGGTGGTGGGAGGAACGTTCTTGGACCCGGTTGGGTTCTCGAGCTCAGTTCAATTTTGGGAGCATCGTGACCGTCCGGGTGAACATGCACAGCCTGGGCAGAGAAACTGGCTCTCAGAGTGGGCTACGTCCTTGCATACGGGCATTACCACACCACTGCTCAGTGGCTGCAGTTCCACCAGCCAGTGCTTCACCATGGCAAGACCTGTGCCAGGAAAGCAGCTGGTGAAGGATCACAATGTGCACAGCCCTGTCCCTGCGGTGAGGAAAGATTTGGGTTTCCACCACTTCCCAGCGATGTTGCAAAGTGTCTGAGCGCTGGAGCAGAGCTTTGCCAGAGCTCCAGGTACTCCAGATATGATTTTTACTGGGTTTTTTGGAAGAAGTAAGCAAAGCTAGCTGGAACTAGATGGTCTTTAAGGTCCCTTCCAACCCAAACCATTCGATGAGCTACGGGAACCAGTACTAAATCTGGGTGACTCTGGCTCTTCTGCAACCACTAACTGCTTGTTTCCAAAAACATCCCACTGTGCCCTTGCTGCAGACTGTGACTAAAGATGCTTCGTCATCTGGAGCTTGTCATTTAAGCAAAGTTCAGCAGAGGCAGGAAATTGAATCCTCAACAAAAATTGCTTACGTGACATTTAAGCTTTCTGATCTCGATGAGGAATAAAGCAGCGGCTCCCGGCTGTGTTGTGTCGGATGCTCGCACCGCCGGGGCAACCCACGGGGACCCAACAAAGGAGATTTCAGGGAGCAGGTAATTTGGGATCTTATAACTGGGATGAAGCTGGTTTTACTGGTTCAACCCATGGCAGTAATCACCTCTCAGGCAGTGGAGGGTGGGGGGAACCCCCAACCCTGCCATTAAGGGATAAAAATAGGGATTGGGCTAGAAAAGAGCAGGGCTGTGTCATTGGCCAGCGCTGGCATCACTGCACAAAGACAAATACTCATATGAGATGTCCTCCTGAAGTCAACAACAGGATTACTCACGAGAAAAGGCTGTGCAATCACTTACCTCCTCCGTAGAGTGAGGAAAGCACTTAACCTCTGTGCCTCACCTCCTCCCATCACCTAGACAGGTGTAATGGGATTGACCTGGCTTTTCTCAAGGGGTTTGGGGTCCGCGTATTGCTCCGTCACCTAATCTAGCGGATGTTTTCTGACCAAATGAAGAGCAATCATTTCCATGGCTACCTGCATCTGCTTCTCCAAAGCCATCATCAGAGCCTGGAGTTGCAGAAGCGAGACCAGGATTTGGAGGCTCTGTTCAAGCTCCATCCCTCCTCTCCCACCATCAGTGGGACACAAGGAAACTGTATATAGAGGGGGTTCTCGGAGAAGGAAACTAGCACCATCTGGTGACACACAGCAAAGTCAAGCACAAAGAGCCTACAAAACCCAGAGAAGGAGTGTTTGGGGATAAATCCTTTCCATAGGAAGCAGTGTGATGTAGAGTTTCCACAGGGAGAAGATGGAAAGAAGATTAAAGAAGACTCACGTCAATGAAGGAAGCATTTACATAGTCTGTGTTCTCTTCACCTCTCTTCACTGGAATGATTACTCGGTTGAACTCATCTGGAAGAGAAGTGAAATGAAATGAAATGAAATGAAATGAAATGAAATGAAATGAAATGAAATGAATTTTGGGGAACACCTTCAAAGCATGACTCCTTGAAAACCATGCATGGCCTGAGCTGAGCAGTCACCAAGTCCTAGGTGAGAGGCCAGAGATGTGGGAAGGGGAATCCTTGCTGTGTTTACAGCACCTGACCAGGACAAGGAGCATCAGTTCTGCCTTCTGCTATGCTTGGGTGTGGGGAAGGCAAAGGGGATGCCAAGGACTTCAAGAGCACAGGGACTCCCTTCTCCCTCAAGGCAGAAAGCCTCAGCAGCATAAACCTCCTGAGAAGAAAGTCATAGCAGGGACAGGTCGTAATGAAGGCAAGAAAGCCCCAGGGATGGCCATGACAAAACACATGCCCTTGACTCTGTCCCATTCTTGCATGCTCTCCTTGTCTCAGGAGGGGGTTGGACCTTCCAACCTCAGCCAGTTTGGGTCTAGGGACACAAATACCTCTTGCACTGGGGAGCCCAGCACCAGACACAGTGCTCTAGGTGTGCCCACACAGTGCAGAGCAGAGGAGAAGGATCATCTCTCTCCACCTGCAGGCAATGCTTTGTCTAATGCAGCCCAGGATATTGCTGGCTGCTGTTGTGACAGGGGCACCGTGCTGGCACACAGCTGATCTGATGCCCACCAGGACCCCCAGGTCTTTCCCTGACAAGCTGCTTTCCAGCTGGGGGGTCCCAGCACATCCTGGTGGCTGGGGCTGCTGCTCCCCAGGGGCAGGACTCTGCACTTCTCTGTGTTGAACTTCACATTAGCCCATTTTTCCAGCACGACTCCTGTCCCCACACAACCCAAATGGTCCCCTCACCCACCAGGTACTTCTCCTAGTCAGACAAGACTTACATGGAATTATTTGAAGCACCCTGTTCTTCTTCATGTTTGCTGGCAAGTTGCCCGTTCTCATCTTGTCGTTCTGAATTTTGATTGAAGTGAGTTTCTGCAGAGGAAGGAACAGAAACAGAGGCAGCTTTCAGAGCCACCCTGCACCAGGACAGTGCAAGGTGGCCCCTCCAGCTCAGCACCACCCAGGCAGATCCACCAAGACAAGAACCATTCTCACCTTGAACTCCTCTTCCAGCCCATTGCTGCTGGACCCTGGCACTTTGTTGTAGATCTT
Source organism: Heliornis fulica (assembly GCA_013399135.1). Lineage (NCBI taxonomy): Eukaryota > Metazoa > Chordata > Aves > Gruiformes > Heliornithidae > Heliornis > Heliornis fulica. The sequence continues at coordinate 98,213 of VXBZ01008827.1, read as the reverse complement.
CTGGAGGTGGATCTCTAATGAGGTCACCTCCAGCTCTGTGTCACCATAGAGATAGTGCTCCAGAAGTGCTTGGTATATAAACACATACTGCATCTGCAAGGGTTGCAGGGAGAAGCCATTAGCCTCTGCTCCACGCTCAGCGAGGGCATCCCAGTGCACATGCTAGCATCAAACCCCCCACCATGGCACCCCGGCAAGACCCCAGAAAAGTAGGTAACAACCTTTCTGCTGCTGTAGGGGTGCTGGGACATTATTTCCTATGAGACACCAAGCTGACACGACACAAAGCTTTCTCCAAGTAGAGAGATCTGATCACTCTCCAACTACCTGTTGTAGCCAGGTGAGGTGTGTTCTCCCAAGAGACTAGTGATAGGACAAGAAGAAATGGCCTCACATTGTGCCAGGGAGAGTTTCATTGGACATTAGGGCAAATGTCTTCACCCAAAGGGTTATCAAGTATTGGAACAAGCTGCCGAGGGCAGTGGTGGAGTCACCAACCCTGGAGGGACTCAAAAGACATGTAGATGTGGTGCTTAGGGACACCGTTTGATGGTTGGACTTGGCAGTGTTGGGTTAATGGTTGGCCTTGGTGATCCTAAAAGTCTTTCCCAACCTAAATCACTGGGTTGGAAGGAACCTTTAAAGGCCATCTAGTCCAGCCCCTTGGGCATCTACCACCTCTATGGACAACCTGTGCCAGGGTTCTACCACGCTCAGCATAAAAATTTTCTTCCTAAAATCTAGTCTAAATCTCCCCATTGTTAGTTTAAAACCACTGTCCCTTGTCCTATAGCTACAGACCCTACTAAAAAGTCTGTCTCCAACTTTCTTACAAACCCTTGAGGGACTGAAGGGGCTCTAAGAGCCTTCTGATTTCCAGGCTGAACCAGCCGAACTCTCCCAGCCTGTCTCCAGAGCAGAGGTGCTCCAGACCCCTGATTTATTTTTGTGGTCTCTTCTGGACTCGCCCCAACAGCTCCACATCTTTCCTGTGCTGGGGACCCCAGTTCTACGATTCTATGAAGGGGATTAAAAAGAGCAGGAGCAGGGAAATGATGCAGTTCCAAAACGAGGGATGATACTCAACCCTCACGTAGGCTTTGCTGCAGGCCGGGACTGACTGCGCATGTGAACTCTCCCGCCGGTGAGTAAAGCCTGAACAGAAGCGCAGCAGAGCACTTACATCCGTCTGTACCATCTGGCAGCGCTGAGCCCGGATCCGGCTCACGAAGCCGTAAACGTCCACCTTCCTCTCTGCATGCATCATGTCCAGCATGGCGTCGATGACGATAAAAGTGCCCGTGCGTCCCACCCCGGCGCTGAAAGAGCAGAGGGGACAAGCGGTCAGTGCAGCAGTGTTGGAGTCCATTGCAGAGCAGCAGGGAGGGAACCAGATGCTTCCCAGCAGTGAGTAAATAACACAATCTGTCTTGGAGATGAGAGAGGTCGAACTGAACTGGTGTTCGGTGTCGCCTGGGTTTGGCAGAGAGATGCACACAGCATCTCCAGAAACCAGATGCTGGATAGCGTCTCCAGCAACTGATGCAGCCTGAGTGCATGAGCAGGGTGAGCCACAGCAAAATCTGAGCGACCTACAAGTCCCAGAGTCTCAGAGGCTGCCTGTTCCTACTAGTTGCCTTGTCCTTCCAGTCACCCTCCATCGCGTGAAGGTGAGCCCACAGACAAGCTTTGTCTCTGTGCTGGTAACTTGTCATTAAGGAGAAGAAAGATGAGGCCAGCAGACGCTATTGAAAGACAAAGCTCTTTTGTCAGCTTCCTCCTAAGAACTCTGGAAAGATGGACTTGGGTGGTATCAAATGAGATTGTCTCTGTCTTTAACCGTGGGACTTCCTCTGTGGTCCCACTCAGGCTTGCTGCTGTGCCTGAAACCTCTGCACGTGAAGTCAAACTCCACAGCCCTTGCTCCAAGGCACGGTGTCAGCTAAGTACTACCCTCCTGTAGCAAGGGATGTTGCCCCCTCATGCCCAGGGCAGCAGGGAGCCCAGGGAGATGCCACCAACGTCCAGCAGTGGTGCTCAGCTTGTCTCACTCCCATTAACACAAATGAAGACCCCTTGACACGACTTGTAACACCATCACATCCCTGATTCTAGGAACTTCCTGGATGCTTTTGTTTTGAATGTTCCCAGCTGAGGCATTCCCACTTAATATGGTCAAATTAAATACAAATAATAAAAGGCCTGACCAAACAAACCCCCAAATCTTTTAGTATTAAACATGAGCTGCTTTCCCAGTGTCCCGGCAGAGGCTGAGGTCAGCTGCGCCCAGGACTTACCTGCAGTGCACTACTATTGCTCCTGCGTACTGGGGGTTACACGTCTTCACCTTCTTCAAGAACTTCAGCATCCCGATGGGGGTGAAGGGGACCCCGAAGTCAGGCCAGCTGGTGAAGTGGAACTGAGTCACCAGGCGCTGAGGCTTCTTGTTTGTGACATCACCGACCTGAAGAGGAAACGTGTACTCAGGTTAATGAGAAATACTCAGATTTCCTTCCTTCCCTAAAAGCAAGGGCAGAGCTACAGCCCCGAGACTGAGATGGATGGCTTAAGAAGCACTTGCATGCACAAGCCGAATGGGCACAGACCCAGGCTCTAAAACCACAACATTTTAATCATCCACTATCATATTCCGCATCCCAGCAGTGACAGATGCCAGCCTGGCCTCAGCTTTGCCTCCAGCCTGGCAGAAGCTGCTGTATTTCACTCCCCACAGGCTCAACCAGAAGCTGACACTCCATCTCTCCACACATCTCTGCCCACAGCATCCTTAATTACCGGCAGAGGAGGAAACCACCCGCACCCAAGCTGTTGGCATGAAGAGGGGGGGCTCATGAAAACCCCACTCAGGGTCCAGAAAGGTTTTCAACTGCCAGCTCCTCCTTGCCTGTCTCTGAGAGCAGCAGGAAAACAAGCAAGAGGGACTCAAGCATCCAGAGCCTCCTCGGAGGACAAGAAAATGTAACAACAGACGGAAAAGCAACCCAAACCAACACACACAGTGCTGGATTTTGTCTCGGCTCATGGGATAAATCAGATTATTTGCAGGAATTAAGTATCTGTGGGCGACAGCAGGAACGACACTGGTAACAGCAAGTGCTGGAGGGACTGAATTTCAGCCTTGGCATCTGTCAGCTTCCCTGCTCTCAGGACAGCCATGCTGGTTGGTACCCACTGGGAATGGGCTTCCAGGTGGGTGAGATCAGTACATTCTGAATATCTCTGATTAAAAATGGATGCTGGGCTCATTTCACCCCAACTCGGCTCTCTTGGCACCTCAGAGGAGTCAAAGTGCATGCCAGCACCTGATGAATGTTCAGCACGGGGAGGAGAGGGATGGGATGGGATGGGATGGGATGGGATGGGATGGGGTGGGATGGGATGGGGTGGNAAAAGGGAGATGGGATTCCCCCCAATAACAAGTGTAATTTCTACACAATTTACATGGAAATTTTTGTAACTCTGTTGTGAGCTGGGTGGGGGACAGCATGCTGTATTTTTCCATACATTAGTTCTATTGCTAGATGTGGGATGGGATGGGATGGGATGGGATGGGATAGGATAGGAGAGACACGGGCCCCAGCACCTGCTGGATGCAGAACTTCCGCACAGTGTAATCCACGAGGACGGTCACATCCTCCACGGACACTCGGATGTTCCCATATGTCCAGCAGCCCTGATCTGGCCAGTACTGAGCACATTTATACTGTGGGGAAAGAAAACGGTACACAGGTGAGTTCTTGTCCCTGGCAAGTCTGGAACCAGCTCCAAGACATGCCCACGGGCATGAGATGTGCCAGATTCAAACGACACTGGGTTAGATACCAGCTGATGAAGCCTGCTGGCACCTACCTCTTTCCTCTCTTTAAGGTTGGTCACCATGACAATTGTTGCCGTGTTTTGCTCCCAAATCATCCTCCAAAAATCGTTCACGGTTTCTTCCTTTGGTCCTAAGGGAAAGGTAAAAAGAAATGTTGCCTTTGGGACCAACTTCTAAAGCACTGGGACCAAAACCAGCGTGTGAAGTCGCATGTTGTGGATGATGCAACACATTTTTTGCCAATAGATGTCAGCACAGGAGGTATTTTGGTGTCTGGGCACGTTGTTGAACCCAGGGAACAATCCTATCACACAATAGCTGGGCTTTTTGGATATATTTTTGTATCAGGATTTTCATTTTTAGCCCTAGAAGGGGAAACTGGACAAATGGAACATGGAAACAACTTGCCCAAGGTCACCCTGGGAAACTGGCCATCACAAGCAGACTGTGGAGGTCCTGTCCCCGAGCCTTGTGCTTTAATCACAGGATCCCCTTTCGACACAGCACAAGGATAGTTACCTGCTGCCTGCCAGACAAGGAGCCAACATAACCTATAGCTCTCCTTCCAAGCCTGAGGCTAAGGGCAAGCCAAGAAAAAGCAGAGTGGAAGCTTTACCCCAGCTGGTACTGCTAATGGACTTGATCCATACTTCTTTCAGCAGGAGCCAGGCAAACTGGCAGGTTTGCCCACTTGCAAGTCAAGAGTGGAAATGCAAACCACCTGCCACGGTCTGATACCGCCCTTTTGCTGACACGAACCTCCCTGCGAGTGGGCATCTTGGTTTTAGGGACATGTTTGGTCTGGTAAAAGGAAAGCAAGACCCAGAAGGCTATGGGTGGAGCATGCAAGCTGGTGACACACTGGCTCACTGGCAATGCTTCCAGAGATCACAACAACTGGCAGCTATAGGCCAGGGTGGCAGGATAAGGCTCAGGGCAGAGATGCTTCAGCACCCTCCAGCAATCAGTATTGCACTGGTGGGGCTACTCTTCACCCTCAGCGCATCCAGCACTGGTCTTTGACTGGGAAAAGCCTTTTGGTAACCAACTGTGAACCAGCCAAGCCTCCTTTGGACCACGTGTGCTCCGCAAAGTGCTGTGGTTAGACTGGCACAGCTTTGCAGAGCAGAAGGACCCCAGCCTAACTGCCGCTAGACAGAGCCCCAGGAACAACCGAGCATTTACCTTGTGCAGCAATGAACTTGTTTTTCTCTTGGTACCCCTACAGAGAAAAGGAGAAAAAGGAAGACAAATGAGTGTATTTGTCAAACACAAGAGTCATGAGATGCATCTACATCGTTAATAAACAGAAGAACCACTGGCTCTGCTACTCACACCCCTCTGAGCAGAGAAGGGGCTGCAGACTCCAAGGGAAGAAGAGGCACTGACAGCAAGGCAGAAATAGTGGAAAATCCCCATGCAAAGGATCCCTGCCCTGAAGAAACACCCACCCCCACCACCATGTAATGTGGCAACAACCCTGCTTGCTGGCAGAGCATGAAGTGGTACCTGACAGCCCTTCTGCTGGGGTCAGACCCTGCATCCAGAGCATCGCATGAAAATCAGCATTACTCTTTGGGAGATCGAGCTGCTGAACTCCTGGGAACTGGTGTGCTGCACTTCCTAATAGATAGTTATTTACTGACAAGGAAGGAGAGGAGAATGCCCTTCTTCATTTTGCTTTTCTTGACATGCCTCCATCTCTCCCAAATGTTCCTTCTTCATATTAGCCTTCCAATTTTTCAAGCTATGTGGTGATAACTGTATATGAGCCATCTCCTCCCAGGAATAGAGCAGGACAATCTTGCTTCTATTTTAGCTGCGTTGCTTGATTTCTTTTTCATCCCCTTCCCACATCCAGCCCTGCAAGCCGGGAAGTTCCATGATTAACCAGCAACACCACTCATCAGCCATTAACCAGAAATCCCTGATTCCTGCAGGAGTGGTTCCCAAAGCCCTGCCAAACCATCTGGCTTGGCTTTGCAGCAACCTAAGGATTGTAAGTGTGGAAAAGAGAGGTGGGAAGAGATGTGACTATGGCAGAACAGCTGAGCAAGGGCTGAGCATGGAAATATATGAGTTCCAGCTCTCAGCCTCTTACTGCAGCCCCTTTTGTCTCATGTGTCTCATGACACATAGCTGAGTACAGTGAGCTCTACCACGGTCACACAAAGGTTACAAGATCAAAAACCAGTGTAATTTATTACTCTGGAGGAGCTGGGGAGATGTTAACATCAGAGGTCACCACTTAACCATGCTCTCCAGGCACAAGTCACAGCCCATAAAAGCCCCACGGTACTGCCAGCTGGGCCACAGCCAGCAGGGATTTCCCCTTTCAATCACAAAACTCACGTTAATGAAGGAGGCATTGATGTAGTCAGAGTCAGGAACCCCCTCGACAGGAGTCAGGTGAACCCTGGAATGATCATCTGGAGGAAAATTAAAACTCTGCATTAAACCCAGACCCTTCCACATGGCAGAAATCTGGTGTAGGGAGAAAGCCGGGTGCTGGAGCGGAGCTTGGGCTCGCTGGCTTCCTTGCATCCACAAACACTTTTATGCCATCTGACTTCTTCTCGCTTATGCCTGGAGAGGTGCTAAACCTCACCCAAGGAAGCTTTTCTTCTGCAGAGCACATACATTTGAGGAAGCCAGCCCGCTGCCCCACACCACCCAGCAAGAGCTGGCCATTTTGGCACTTCCCACCCATTCAATTTTCTGTGGCCTGGCTGCTGTTGGCTCCAGGGAGCTCCTCCTAGTAGGTATGTAAGATAAAACAGATGCAGCCACCCATGTGGGAGGTTAAATGAGGACATCCGTGTCCTCATCCATCCCAAAACCAGGAATGGGTAGACCTGGCAGCAGCACTGGCTGTGTTCTCCCCGCACCCACCCAGCTCCAATACCTACAGGGCAAAATGTTCACATATCTGTTCTTCTCCTTGTTCTCCTCCTTGGAAGCAGCTTCACATGTGGCCTGTATGGGACACGCTGGGAGAGCCTGCAGTGTCAGAAGATGGGGGTTTCCATAATGTTCTCACTCTACAGCATGGCAGTAACCACAACGCAAACGGCATGTCAGCACACACCACACCTGGGCATCCCAGCGGAGGGTGGTTACCCTTTGCTGGCAGCAAAACCCTCGCCTCCTGCTCCTTTAGATGTGTCACCACTCCCCACACCCCCCCACCTCACCACTGCTCCTCATCCCCACCCAGCTCGAGGTGACCATTTCAATAACCCGAGCTGGACCGGAGAGAGCAAAATCCATTCCCGACCGTGGAATCTCAGGACCCATGAACACGAGGTGGCAGCAAAGCCTCCTGCACCAAACCCACCAGCCCAGGGATCAAGATGCTCCTCTCTGCTTCTGAAGTCTCCTTCGGCGATTACCTCCATTAGCTATCCTGACTAACCTCCCTGCGACAAGCCCCCATTGCACCCAGCGATGTGAAGGGGCACCCATGCACCCAGGGAGTTATTCTCCACCCAGCAGCACCGGGGACCTGCAGGTCAGGGAGTGCTGTGGGTCACGGGCGATGCTGTCCGGGTCACAGCGGCTGGGTTTCACGCTTGGGCGTAGGAGGTGCTCCCCCAGCACTGCTGTTTGGACCGGTGAAGAGGGTGAGGAGGCATCGGAGGGATTTGCCATCCCTTCCTCCAGTGGACAGGACAGACATGCTTCAGCAACGGAAATTTTCAAGGCAATTGAGTATTTATAACCTGAAAAATCCCCTTCCCCAGGCATTCACTGCACCTATTTAGTTTCATCGAAGCGTGGCCAGGAAGGGTATCAAGTTGTGCAACATCTGAAGAAAGTCAAGGGCCTCTTTTTTTTTTTTTTTTTTAAATCTTATCATCATCCTGATATTGCCCCATCACACCTTAGACTATGTATTTACAGACAACAGAGGATTTTCTGACATTAATTAGGCTGCTGAAGAGTCCAGGTAGTTCAGTAGCTCCCACGTTACACACTGTGATACTCCAGTCAGGGATTTAATTCTGTCCCCTACCAAATTACGGCGCTGCCTAGCTTGGTATCGCCAAGGTCAAACAGGTTTATTGTCACAAGAAGTTGCAGAGCTCAGCACTGTCAGGGAGCCATCTCACAAGAGATGATCCGACATCATGGTATAAACACAATATCTGAATTTTTACTCACTGCTGATGGCCAACTGCTGGCCTATAAATTGCCATCACTCTGTTTCAGGGTTAACAGCTTGTTGAAATAGATGGGGTCATTTCTGTTTCGCTGTCAGAGCTCTTATTTTGGCCATTTGTGGATTTAAGCCATTTAAGCCATGGGGACTAGGAGAAGGGAGGCAGCGTTTGGGAGGAAACAAGCAGGCAGGGGAACTCTGGAAGACCCAAAGACATCTAGGACACTTCTTGAACCCAGAGAAACTGTAACTCCATGGCATCACTAGCTAGCAAAGCACTACTTTCTGTAGCAAATACAAGGAGCAGTGGTTTGCCCACCATCACAGCAGATTTAGGACCAAAATCTGTCCTCCCACCCTGCAGCCCTTTGAGAAACTCCTGAGGAATGAGCAGACCACTGCTCTCTGCAAGAACTCATAGATAAGGTCTTCTGAAGCATGGTGTTCAGCACTGGCATTGCTGTTTTATCTACTCAATTACCCTTGGGTTTATGTCCTGTTTCCAAGACAAGTACCACCACACACTAGAGCCCGTCCCTGATATCCCTGCTTTATGAAGTGGGACCAGACTTTGCCCCATTGTGCATCTTAAGGGTGATGCTGAGAGCTGCCTGTGGGATTTAAAGGCAAGAAGCAAAGGCACTCACATTGAACTCCTCCCGAAAGAGCTTGTTGTCATCTGCCATGCGGCGGTTGATCTCCTCTTCCAACTTATCAACGGGCAGAGGTGGGTATTTACGGTTGGTGCTGGGGGAGCGGGCGAGCAGTGGCATGCTCTGAGGCTCTGCAATGACACCCATGCATCAGAGGAGCCCACCCAGTCTGTGCCCAGTGCTCATCCATGTCCAGGTGGGCACAAGGGCTTCACACACCCTGGGCTGTCTGCTTCTAGGCTCACCTCGCATCCTCACTGTCCTATATTTTCACAGAATGAGTTGGGCTGGGAGGATGCTTGAAACCCATCTAGTTCTACCCCCCTGACACGGGCAGAGACACCCTACACTAGCCCATGTTGCCCAAAGCCCCATCCAACCTGGTCCTGAACACTTTCTGGCCTTTTGTTCTTCCTACAGATGGTGCATAAAAATTTGCGAATGCTACAATTAACACAAATCTCTTCCGATGCCCCGTGGCTGAGTGTGACGTAGTCATAGGGGCAGGATAGGGCAATGAGGACCAAGACTAGCAATGCTACACCCTTGGGGAAGGGGGACTGGAAAGATGCCTGGAAGAAAAGAACCTGGGGGTGTTGGTGACAGCCAGCTGAACATGAGCCAGCAGTGTGCCCAGGTGGCCAACAGCACCCTGGCTTTTATCAGCAGTAGAGTGGCCAGCAGGACCAGAGCAGTGACTGTTCCTCTGTACTGGGCACTGGTGTGGCTGCATCTTGAGTGCTGTGTTCAGGTTTTGGGCCCATCATGACAAGGACACTGAGGGGGTAGAGCATGTCCAGAGAAGGGCAATGAAGTGGTGAAGGGTCTGGAGCCCAAGTCCAGTGAGAAGTGACTGAGGGAACTAGGGTGATTTGGTCTAGAGGAGGCTGAGGGGAGACCTGAATACTCTCTCCAACTACCTGGAAGAAGGCTGTAGCCAGGTGGGGGCTGGTCTTTTCTTCCAAGTCACAAGCAGTAGGACAAAGAGGAAATGGCCTCAAGCTGTGCATGGGGTGGTTTACATTGGATACTAGGGAAAATGTCTTCACCCACAGGGTTGTCAATCACTGGACCAGGCTGCCCAGGGAAGCGGTGGAGTCCCTGGAGGATTTGAAAGATGGGTAGATGCGGTGCTTAGGGACATGGTTTAGTGGTGGACTTATCAGTGTTAGGTTAATGGTTGGACCCAATAATTTTAAAGGTCTTTTCCAACCTAGATGATTCTGTGATTCTAGGTCATCAATACTGGGGGATGAAGACCACCTTGCTTCAAATTCAGACTGCACTCTCAGTTGTGGAAATTTTGGCACCACCACCATGAATTAACTCCCAAGTAGACACAGCATGGGTAGCTGTTGCTCGTGGTTCCTCAGTGAAGCCAAGGAGGGCCACGTGCAGGTTATACAAACACAGCTGACAGCTTATGAAGTTCACACTTCACTTACTAAAACTTGGTAGGGAAGGTCTTGGCTGCCAACGCAAAAAACAAGGTACTGACTTTAAGTTACTGCTTGGTCCAAAGGTGTTTGGCTTATGTGGAGGGAGTTCAGAAAAAGGATCTGAATTCTGCCTAAGAGGTGATGGCTCCTCTCCAGCTCTTACTTTGATCCCTATCTATTAACAGAGACTCCCATATTCAGTCCCTCAATGGGCAGCACTGGCTCATGACAGAAAACAAGACAAGCTCAATGACAGAATTTAGATGTTACAGTAGGCTTGCACAAGACTTTAAAATTGCATTTACACATCTTTAGGAGGTCTAAAAAGGGTTTTCAGAAAGAATAACCAATGCATTCCCTGCTTTCACTCAGAACTGTTAGTTTGGTGCATAAGGTTATTGTGAAGATTTGCATGAGAACTTTAATCAGCCGTCATCCTAATTTGAAAAGGCAGAAGGATATTTATTTATTCCCCAGAGATGTGTTTTTAAAAAAATTATTTGAAAAATATAATAAAGAGATATTTTGAAAATTCAAAACAAACTGAGTAGTCTGGTATTGAAAGTGATTGCATGTTTTAATATCAACCACCTGAGGGCAAACATTTTGTTGATGCAATGAAAGTTGGGGAATAAATTTTCATTCTAGGTTTGCCAAAATCATGGAAAAGAGACAGGTCAAAACAAGAAACAAAAATATCAGGTGGGAGAACACAGCCATGGCATCTAGCCCATCGAGTCCTCAGGTGATGTCACTGCACCAGGCTCAGACTGCGACACTGCCGCATCCATGGGATTTTCTAGACTTGGGCAGAGGTCTGTTTTCTGGTGTATAATCCTTAAGAGTATTCTGGTGTGTTTATATTTATTCTGTTGTACAATATTTATATTATAAATGCACTCAGAACTGCCTTCAGACACCCTCCCAAGACCGTATCTGAAGAGAACACAATCTTCATTTTCTTTTTCTCACATTTACAGCAAACCATCTTTGCAAAACAGTATTCAGTGAATGTGTTCCCATTTCCATTCAAGCTGGCCAGTATTAGATGTTGCTGGGTATGACACTGGCCACATGCCCAACCAGTTGCACGTGTTTCACTGCCACATTAGAAGGAATAGGGAGGGCAGAATGAACCTGGGTAGCTCTGTGCTGCCCAGAGAACCACCCCGTAGGGCATAAACCAAACCTGCTTTTGCCACCTCCAGGGCTTTATGACAGTTTTACAGTTTTTAGGAGAATTGCTGGGTATTTCACTGGCTAACTATGGCCAATTCCAAGCCTGGGAAATAAACAAACCCTAGAATAGTCTGTTGTTACTCTGAAGATCATTTGCATTAACCTGTTTTCATCTGGACAAAGCTTATTCCTCCTGCTGCATTTTTGCTCCCCGTCTTGCACTGACACGAGCCTCACCTGCATCATCTGTCCGCCCATTGGACAAACGAAAGGAGTTGGAGTGACTCCCTGCTTGCTTGTATTTCTTGAACCTACCAAAGACAAGGAAATGGAGAACATCAGTAGACACCCTCTGAGAAGCCCAGGTTACGTTCTCGGTGATGGAGGCAGCTGCGAATGGCTTGATGTACTAGCTGGTGAGTCCAAGTGGCTATGTGACCTCCAAAATCCTGCCTACAGGCACAAATTTAACTGACCACATCTGGAAAGGCTGCAGGACACCAGAGCAAGGTGAAAGCCAGGAATAGAAGCCTTAAGGCTCTTTTTACAGAGGACTCCCCAAGGAGGAGTTCCTGCTCCATGGGATGATTCAGCAAAGCATATAAACCCCAGGTTGATTTGTCCTTCTGCAGCAAAGCCCTTCTCCATGTGCTTTTAACATGAAGCAGATGCTTATGCTCTGTTTGCCTGAAGGGTTTTGCTGAATCATCAGGCAGGCAGTGGTGAAGAGAAACCCTTTTTTTAAGGGCTGGAAGCCAGGCAGGGAGGACTCAAACTCTGCCACTGCTCAACTCCCAAGGCAAAACTCTCATCAGGTTCACTGCTGTGAGGGCAGGTCTGGAGCCAAGACACAAAGGAAATTTTCCCACCACTATGAAAAAAGCTCTTTCTTTATCTTTTCCTGTTCTCAGCTATTTAATCACCAAAATACCAAGTAAGTTAAAATGCAGATGGATAACCTGCATCAGCTTCTAGCTGAGCAGACGGGCACTCAGGAGTTGGGAATGCTGCATTTTGTGCAGCCCAGATGCTTGGGTTAATTTAGAAATGGACTGAAGAAGGCTTTGTTACGCTCCGGCTCCAGCATCACCTCATGCTCCTAACAACCTCCAGCCGTGCACCACCTCTCAGCAGAAGATGCATGGGCATACAGGTTTGGTACCCAAGGCTCTGGATGTCAGATCCCATTCGGTATCAGGAGAGGAATCGAGGAATAACAGACCCCATTATACATGTAATGGAGTTTCTGGCCCAAGTGCTGTGCTCAGTTTCCCTGAATTACTCAATCCAACACCCTTTGCCTTGCAAGGAAACCTTACCCGCGCTGGCAGGGCTCGTTAACTCACTAACGGGACTCGGTTTAACCTGTCCTACTAAACATGACATTTTCAGTAGCTTTACCCACCTGAGGAGCAGCTTTACAGAGAAAGGAAAAAGCATCATTGACTAGATAACCCCGGACATCTTTTTCATGATTCTCACAGGTTTCTTTTGAACAAGCCCACTCTGTCAGCATTTAGCTTAGGAAACTGCATAAAAAGGCTGATTCCTGTCAATTCAGTAATTAACTTATGTCAAATAAGGGAAGTCAGCATTGAAGCATTTCTTACCTTAACATGTACAGCACAATAATAATAAATACTATGACTAGAAGGGAAGACAGGGCCACCATCACAGCTATAATTGGAGTCTCATCTGCAATAGGATAAAAAAAGTATGGTTATTAACAGCTGTCAAAAAAACATCCAGCACCATTGTTTAACAGGGCAGAGCTCTACAATTTCTGCTTGCAAATCAATATTAATCATACAGGTATTGAGTAAGGTTAGGTTTGTTCAGTCTGGCAATGAAGGCAGATACATGACCTGTGCAAGGACCACGTATCTCAGATACTACAAGGTTAGGTTAAAACCTCTAAACATTATTTGAAGCACCTCAATCTCCTCTGAGAGCTGTTCACTGTGAAACTGTCACCTTCTAGATGAAAACTGGGATTGAGAAAGTTGTTGAGGGGGCTATTTTAGGGGTTTGTTCTGCATGACTGAATGGTGGCCCACCAGCTGCCAGCAGAAGTTTGCTCTATCACTTGGGGACCTGCAGAGTCTTCTGCCTGAGATGTGAGGATCCATACAAAGCATTTCCAAACAGGTCCATGCATCTGGTGTAGCATGGTAAGAAACCTTAGATTAAAAAGGTGGAAACTGTGGCCTTGGAAAGACCCCACATTTGTTAAACAGTCATGATTGCACTTTCAGTTCTGTGTCAGATAGAGCTCCATGCTTCACCTGGGCTCTGAAATCCTTCAGGCTGAGGTTTGCTGGAGAGCGTTGGGGCTACTGAGCTCCTTATCACCTGTCTGGCTTATCACAGAGAGGTGGCTCCTGCTGGGACTTCTTCCATAGAATCACAGAGTAGTCTGGGTTGGAAGGGACCTCCAAAGATCATCTAGTTCAACCCCCATTCTTTCCTCCTTGGAAAGACTGAGTTTAGAGAGGAAGAGAAGTTAGACAGCCCACTGTGCACGCACTGCACCTCAAGGCCACCAAAAAGGAATTAATTTGTCTCTCTTCATTGCTCACTCCCTTTCAGACGCTGAAAACAGTGAGAACAGTGGCACAATGCACTTGCAAACACACCTAAATTAACCACGTCTGACACGTTCCCGTCTTCCGGGACCCGCAAGAGCTTTATTTTTAAAAACAAGCTGTTAGTAGCTTGGCCCGGAGGCCAGTGAAGCAGTGGTCCACGCAAGCAAATTACCCAGATGGGGTTGAAAGCCAGGCAATGCAAACCAGACAGGAAAATGGCCCTGAAGGGCATTTTTCCAGATAAATATGGATGCCAGCTGGGGGTATTTTCATTTTCCATCAGTGTGCTCGGTCTGTATGGGCCACTACACCATGTCTATATGCCTCAGCCCCCATGAGACTGCAGGGCACGACCCCCATTTCTACCTTCTGTGCATCCTTTTCCCTGCCAGGGCAAGATTCCTGCTCCACATGCCTCAGCAATTTCAGGCAGCAGATTTTCTTAGGTAGGATTTATTTTGTTCATCTCTGACTCCTGAGCTATTAAGGGGCACTCTGGTTACATTTCTGCGTTTGTCCCTCCGTGGCCACGTTGCCTAGAAATGTTATTGCAACCAAAGGGTTTCTGGTACAGCAAATAAAACCATGAAATGCTCCCAGTCTTTCACGGCTTTGTTCTTTCCATCTACCATCCTCAGGTGTCGGTATCTCCCCCAGCCCAGCAGCAAAAAGCCAAGGAATTTATCGCGAGGCATTTCTGCCTCCTGTGTGCTCGGTGACTGCTTGAGCCACATTACCCACTGCAAGGCTTTCCAAAAACAAGACCAGGAAGGCAAAGCAAAACACAGAGCGTCTTAGCCCAACCACAGCCCGCCCTTGCCTCTTTAAGATGCTTCCTCTTGAGACCTCCGACCATCATCACCACCCTGGCTGGAAGAGAAGGTGACAAAGCCCACAGCACTAAGCCCCCATCTACACATCACTGGAGCATTTCTCCAGCCCTGGCTGGAGCTAAGCTCAGCCTAACCGGTGCTGAGCCAGGCAGGAGCTGCTGCGGTAGCACTAGTTGGCAGGAGATGTGATTTATGGGCAGGGGTTTCAGCAGGGGTACCTCTGGCAGCAGGATGCAGAGGGAGTCTGGGGGGTTACGGGTTTTTTTGCAGCCGTTCTTTCAGCACATCTGGCTGGATGACTTAGAGCTTTTCCACCATAGCTGCTAATGGTCAATGTGCTGCCCAGCCCACCCAGCAAAGCCCAGGCAGGAAACAAGCTGCAGGGTCCTCAGACCCGCTCAACCCTGGGGCGTGGTACCAACCCCCTCTCAGCTCCTATCCTGTTCGAGCCTTGGCCCAAGGGGGTTCATACTTGTCAGTTTGCTTGGAGAAGGGATAAGGACTTGTCCCTCTGCTTCCACAGACCTGCAGTGCTGGAGCACCCACCTCGGTCCAGAGCCTAGAAGGCATCAGGATACTTAAATCTTGCCCTATCATCTCTGAGGAGCCAGAAAACCATTTTCTGATGCTCAAGATTGTGTCTCCAACCACAGTGCCATCTAGCAATCTACATGCCTAGATGTATATCCCCTATATATACACCATGCAGCCCCTGACAGAGCCATCTGGCAGAGAGCGAAAGGGCTGAGCAGCCCTTCTTGCTCATCCCTGTCAACCCCTGCCCACAAAACCTGAGTCAAATCAAGCAGACAAGAACCTACAGGATCATAAGAGAAAAAAAAAAGGGGGCTAAAAGAAATGGAAGCAAAGTGGGAGGATTGGTATTTCTGAGGTAAAACCCCCAGCACAAAAGAGCTCCTGGAAAAGCAGGTTGCAGAGGCGGGGGGCAGGGCAGAAGCAAGAGTTTAAATCATATCTCTTAGATCCCAAGCAGAGCTTAAATCACAGGCCAGCTCCATTCCCTGCAAACATCACAAAAAGCCTGCAGCAGCAGGTCTGTGACGCAACCTCTCTGTTTTCCTGCAGTATTTCCTTGCTAGTTGTATTTGGGAGGTGGATGAAGCCACAGCAGACACTGCAGCTCAGGATAAATCAGCGAGTGTATTCACAAAATACAAATGATTCCCTCGGGACAAGGCCAGGCTGTCATCATATGTCGCTTGGCACAGTTGTACTCCAGCCCCATCTCCTACAAGGTGCTACCATGGCAGTGAGGAGCCTTTGGGAGAGGTATGCCGTGAGCAGAGTAATGCTTCAAAGACAGAGGATCTCTCTACTGCTTTCTGTCCATTCCTGTGAGGTATGGACACATAATTTTAAACAATCCATAGGGAAACAGGGGAGGGTTTGTTGTCTTCTTTCTTCAAACTATGTCTGGATGCTTTTCTGGAAGGTGGGCATGGCCCTTTCTGTGTGTATCAGTGCAGTCTTGAGGAGAAAGACTTAGGGTACCGGTGGGGAGAAACTGGACATGAAATGTCAATGTACACTTGCAGCCCAGAAAGCCAACACCTACAGGGGAGTTTAAGAAAGATGGAGACAGACATTTTAGTAGGGTCTGTAGCTATAGAGCAGAGATGAGGCTAGACATAAGGAAAAAAAAATTTACAGTTAGGGTGGTGAAACCCAGGCACAGGTTGCCCAGAGAAGTGGTAGATGCCCCATCCCTGGAAACATTCAAGGTCAGGTTGGACAGGGCTCTCAGCACCCTGATCTAGTTGGACTAGATGGCCTTCAAAGGTTCCTTCTGACCCAAACCATGACATGATTCTCATCTGATTTTGATGTGAGCTTGGCACACCAAGCAGTGCAAAACAGGTTTCTGTGGAGTTCACAAATCTGAAACACCCATCAGAGCCATGATGAAGACACAGAGAGGAAGCTTATTTCTACAGGCAGCAACTGCACCAGCTGTACTTCTGCTGTACCTGATTCTGATCCACTAAAGCAATGAGTAATTGCAAATTACTGGTTGGCATTTTGTAGCAATGCCAGTTTTCAGAACTAAGAGATGGAAAAAGGTGCCTAAGTGCTCAAGTGCTCTTATATTACAAGAAATGGATTTGTGCTACTCCTTGCCAAGAGAATTAAGGAGAGTTATACTTATTCACGTCATTTTCAGGATGAGTTCAGATCACGCAGGGTAAGTCACAGTCAATAAGGGCAATTCAGTAACAAAAAAGGAGGACAATTCTTGAATGGCTCCTTAGGCCTTGTTCATCCAACTCTTGGGACAGCAATGCTCATATTTTCAGAGCATTCAGCAGGACATGTACAAATTGGTACGACTTTATTTCTAGAGCCCAACACAAATTAAGAGAGCAGCATGTCACCAGCTCTTCTAAAGAACTTCACAGGCTTTGTAAAAGCAAGTTTGGACATGCATCATAACAAGCTATGTAATAGCAGAATACTTTTGGAAACATCTTTACTGAGGGCTTGGAAAAAGAGAAATGAAATGTAAAATTCTTACTTCTTCTGTCAGAGTCACCTGCAGAAAAAGAAAAGAAAAGTCTCTTAGCAACAAAGAAATGTACATTTTAATATGTCAGGAAGACAAAGATAGTAACAAATTTAGTAACTCTCACTATCTTCCTTTAAAACAGCACTTACAAGGCCCGGAAGCTAAAACAAATTTAAGCCTTCACTCAGTAACAAGGACAAAGGAACAAAACCTGAATTTTTATCAGCAGGGAGCTGAAACCAACCTATAACATAAATAAACACACCTTACTGCTCTTAATCAGTAACATAATCCATTTAAGCCACTAACCAGCAAGTCACTTGTGTGTCATTAGTGCTTAAATATTAACAGGTAGTGCTCATGCATGATTTTTAAACAGCAGCTGAGCCAAGAGCTCAATTCAGAGCAGCTGGGATCAGGAATGGGAAGGATGAGCATTCAAGGAAAGCCTCTACCTGCTGTTCTGGATGTCTCACCTAGAGGAAAACAGAAGAAACCCATGTAAACAAAAGCACAGCCCAGCTCTCCTGATCCAACACCCTTGTTTTACATGTGAAGACCTGCAGCATGGGGTTGATGACGATCTTGGTAGGTCTGGAGAAGCAGAAGCCATCTAACTCATGTGGCACCTTCTGCTCTTGTCTCTCTCTTGTGCACCACTTAATTCTTCTATGACTGATACCCACATTTCCCATTGACAGCAAGGGCAACCCTAAAACTAATTTTGCTCCTTGACAAATGACTTGCAATGAAGAAAGAATTGGGTTGATCATTTGTTCGGGGAACTGATGTGAAGCGAGAAGCCACATCTGGCCTTGGTGGTGCACTGGCCAATGTGTCATAGCATACACCAAGGGAGCTCACCAAAACCAGTAACCCTAGTCATAACAAGAGTAGCAAAGATACAAAACTGATAAATTCAGTCCACTGATAGCAGACAGTGTATTATGCATCCCAGATCCTATCAGTGCTTACATTTTTTGCCTCCATTAATCCCATATGAAGGCTGAACTTGCACGATCGATGTATTTAAGGCTATTGTGGACTCCTTCACTCTGGGAAAAAAACCCTCAAACCCTTGAGGATTTGTGTTTGAGGGGAAGCTGAGTGAGCTCGGGAATGGCAGGATACTAAGGAATTTGGGTCGCAAACTTCCTTCAGCCACAACCCTTCGTACATCGGGAGCACAGGTGACTTCACTGCAACTTCACAGGCCCGGAGGAAGAGGGCACGCACATCTTACTGATGTGAAGAGGGGTTTAGGTAACCCACAACCAATATCCCTTGAGAAATTCCTCCCTTGAGGAATGTACATCTCCCTGCATTAACTCCAGTATTACCTTCTTTCATTTCTATCTACCCCACCCTAAGTCACCCACCCTGTTTTCCCATTAAATCCTGCACTGCCAAGACTATAAGCTCTAGCAGGTACTGCTATGTAACTATTTGGACTCAGAGGTACCCAGTATTAAAGCTGGGTCTCAGACCATGCAGCAATGGGCAAACCATGGCTGAAGAGTCACAGATCATGTCAGAGTTCTGGTCACCTCAGCCTCTTTTTGCCTTATTTTTGCTCTTAACCTACAATGAGCCACCAAACTACACTCTTGGGGGCCAATTTTATGATGTGCCAAGAGAGGAATGATAGCAGGATGGTAATAGAGACAACTCTTGCTCATCTGGACTCTTCAAAGATGAAATCAGCCCAAGTAATGTGGAAAAAACCTGATAATGTAAGCATAGAATCATGGTTTGGGTTGGGGCTTCAAAGATCATGTAGTCCAACCCTTTGCAACACCCTCCATTAGCCCAGGTTGCCCATCCAACCCAGCCTTGAACACTGCTAGAGATCCAGGGACAACCAGCCCTTCTTGGCATATGCAAGACTGAAGACATCCAGCACCAGCAATACTGTGCTTGGTAAGGTCTCACCACATTGTTCCTGGTGCTCATCAGAGTGGAGAAAGCACCTTCCTCTGGTTTATCAAATCACATGCAGCAAGCAGTCTGTCAACCATCAAGTGGAGCATACAGAGGGCCAGCACCATCCTACCACAGCTTACAGCATCCTTCACGCACAACTTGGCTAATTTTGGATAATGGGCCAATGTACCAGCTTTCCCCAGAAGCTAGATCTCACCCCTGGTTGGCCACCTCTAGTCTCAGCCTTTTCTTTAGGACAGGGACTATCTTGCTGTGCATATGCTTGTACAGTGCCAAAACCCATGGCCTGAGCTCATGGTGGCTACCAAGATACAAATAAATGCAGCAACACTCTGGATAACCCAATCTCTGAAGCTGAGGAACAGCCTGGAGTGGTTTATTGGTGTGGCCTACACAGACCCATTGTGGATGAACCCTTGCCCCATTTCACACTCTGGAAATGGCAAAAGGTGATGAAATTGATCTGTGGCAAGAGTGGAACAAGATCCTAGGGCTTCTGGTGCCCCATATCTTGTCAAGAAGCCCAGACCTTCAGTAGGATAAATCTCTTCTGATCTGGTAACTTCAGGGTGTCAAATTATTCCATGTATCATGGAATTTGCTTCAAAGTGTCTTTTCATTATCTTTTCTTCAGCAAAACACAGTAAGAGCAAAGAAATAAACCCCTAGGCTGGGTGGCCTGGAGAAGATGAGGTGAAGGAGATTCCTACCATTGTGGGCAGTAGAAGAGGTCTCTTGCGTTGTTACTGTCGCACTGAAATTCCCCTCCATTGTCTCTGCTTCTGTGCTGGGGAGCATGGTGTGCAGAGCAGATGGTGTCACGCTGGGGAGCAGGGAGGTGGCTGGAGGCAAGGGCACGGTTGTCCCCAGCGTGGAGCTGTTGAGACTCACAGTGGTGGTGTTGGGGGAGATTCTGGTGGCTGTAGTTGCAGGTGGCTTTGATGCCATGGTAGAAAGAGTCACTGGAGTGCTAACGTTGAGCCTGTTTGCACTCGTTGTAGTCTCACACTCGGGATCTGCTGTAGGAGCTTTGGTGGGGCTCCTGGGGGAGGTGGACACTGTCGCGGGTGGCTCTGTGAGAAGAGAAAACACAAGGGAACCTTCAGGAAATACCCTTCTGCAACACTGGAGGGTTTAGATGCTGGAGATTTGAGTGATTTTATTCACAAGGAAAAATCAAGTAAAAAAATCCCAAGTCTAGGACAGGGAATGCTTTGCACACTCTATAAATGCAGGTGACTTGAGTATGTAGTATGGTATCAACAAAGTACAAAGGTTAGAGCCCCTGTCAGAGAGGAACAATACCTATATCGATTTCTAAGCATCTACAGAGCATCACCCTTTTAGACACTGTGTTACAGTTAAGTAGAGGGTGGAAGGCGTAAGTCAGTAAGCATGTGAGCTCTCACTCCTTTGATCCTAAATATGGTTTAAGGACAAAAGAAAGTAGACAAGAAGTGTAGTTTACCTGTTGTAACATTGTTAGCACCTACACTTATCAGGCCACTTCCAAGCAGAAGGAGAAAGAACCACAAATCCATGTTGACCTGTGAAAGAGAGCAGAGAACAGTTATTTAAGCCACCATGCAACTACATCTCAAAATAATTCAAGCCATGACACTGCTGTGTATCTTGTGTGTAGATCTGGAAGAGAGGAGCAAATGTGTGGCTCAGAAAGATTTATTGGTAATTTCAGATGTCTCCAAGGGGAGAACACATGGAGCCATCCCAGTCTGATGGGCCAGCAAAAGTGACCAGAGATGAAGCAGGGAATGGGTGAACTATGGGAGACCATGAAAAGCCAGAAGGAGGAACAAGCTGTGAAGTTGAGCACCAATGATAAGTACCTCAAAGAGAGTTAATGTGTTCATATGACAGTCTGCAAATGAGAGCACTCTGAGATGCAATGCAAGACCACGGCAGGGAGCCTTGGTGTGAAATTACAGAATCACAAAATATTAGGAGATGGAAGAGACCTTGAAAGATCACTCAGTCCAACCCCCCTGCCTGAGCAGGATCATCTAGAGTAGGTCACATAGGGACATGTCCAGATTGGTCTTGCATGTCTCCAAAGAAGGAGACTCCACAACCTCTCTGGGCAGCCTGTTCCAGAAATGCCCTGGGACAGGAGGCAGGGCAGAAGGAGAGGTCAGCTCCTCCCATGAGCAGCACCCAGCAGATCCCTGCCATCTCAGGGAAGCCCCTGCCTGGTACTGGGTGCGGGCAGAACACCCACACAAGGCCAGGCTCAGCTCCATTCAAGCCTCATCAGGCTCCCTGCACTCATGGACAGAACAACCACCCACAAGTAATAACACAGGATCATCTGCAAGTGTAGGCTGCACATTTGCTGTACTGTACGTTTCTTTCCAGGAAACATCCTGAAAAATTGCAGAAGGATGACATCAGTGAAGTTGTTTCCTCCAGACTTTCTCCCCCAGCCCTTTTAAATGCAAGGGTTTTACGGTGATTTCTTTCCTCTGTAGACCTCAAAAAGCTCCTGAGAAATGAGTATCATTATCTCCTCCCAAACAGATATGGATCCAGAGTGCCAGCGAGATGTGAAACATCATCCTGGCCAGAAGAGAGCCCAAAGCTGCCAAGTCCCAGACCAGCTCACGGCCCCGAGGCCTCCCAAGGATGGGCCAACATCTTGCATCTGCCAGAGGGCTCAGAGACAGCTCTGCTATGTGCCATTCACCGGCACCTGCCTGCCTGATGACTCCTCTCTCCTGGCCTTCAGGCTTTTCATGCATCCAGTTGCATCTTCAGCATCTCCTGGGAGAAGGCTGCGAGATCTCACCGCCAAGTCAACTCAACACACTGCCAAGAAAAGGTTTTATTCCCTATATGCGGTCTAAACCTCCCCCTCCTAAATACATCTCGTGTTGTTTGTTCTCGTTCTATTTATTTAAATCTGCTTCAATCTAGACCCATCCCAAGCTCTGGGCAGAAGGACAACACTGAAGTCATCATCGTGCTGGAAACGATATCAGAAATACAAGATCCTCCCCACCTCACTCGGGAGTATCCTCCTACCAGCACCACCCACTTACATGTTTTCCTCCCCCCACAAAAGAAAACCTGGCAAAAATTGAACTTACTCAGTGACCAAAAGGTCAGACAAACCCTGAACCAGACGGAAACCAAGCTCCAGAGATAAGAGCTTTCCTTTGGCTCCCTCCGCAGCCAGCCCTGCTGCTGCTGCTGCAAGCAGGGCAGGGTTTTCTCCAAGGGGTCCCACTATTGGGAGCAGCCAACTTTCCAGAGGGTTTCATCATCGGTCTAAATATCTGTCTGGATGAATTTCAACTGTCCTCCTGCCACTGGTGAGAGCAGGACTGGTCCTGCAATGCCTGTCTGAGGCTCTGCCCCAAGCTGGGATGTCTGGAAAACCTGCAACCAGTATGGTTTGGATGGGTCCACTCTTGGAGCTTGCTGAGGCTACTCAACAAGCGACTGCACTCTGGAGCTGAGAGGGTCCTAAACACAAGATGTTTTCCAACCCTGCAGTGTAAGAAAAGAAACTGGTGTCCCACATTTGATAACTGCAACTGGGAAGCAGATGAAGCTGCACTGCCAGTGAGAACAAAATAAACTTGCTGCAGAAGACAGATCCTCTGAGTATCCCACTGCAGAAACCCACACAAATTGGGTGCTTTTTGTGATGGGACATGTGTGCAAAGGCAGAAGGAACCTAAGCCCGCACTGAATCTCCAGTTTATGTATGGCAGCATTGAGATGTCCCTCACAGGGGCTGATGGTCTCACCATTCCAACCACTTCCCTTGTTGAGAACCCACCACTACTGCAACAAGAAAACAATAACATGCTAAAGGCAATGTTCTAGCACTTCTGCAAAAAGGAAGTAAAAAGGAACTGTTTGCTGTGTTTTGATGAATATCTGTATACAATAACCATTTTCATAGGTAGATGTGTCTCCTCTTTTCCTTGCCCACTTTCTCAAAATGCTAGCTCCCATTCATTTGGGATCCTGCTCAACTGGAAACCAATTCTCTTGGGATCCCATTCGTTTGAGACTCCCCTTGGTTTGAGAGTCCTGCTCATTTGGGTTCCCAACACCTATGCCAGCACCAGCTCCACAGCAGCACTTTGCCCCAGGAGCAAACAAATGAGTCACTAACGGGGATGCTCCCTCTGTGCTGGCAGCTCACCCGCTCCTCACACTGAGGTCTTGCTCCTCGCCACCCGGCCCATAAGTCACTGATCACTGGAAAGCCTTATAAATCTCAATCTATTCCAAGCCTTTCTCAATGGCTTCAAGGATCTTCTGAGCCTGCTGCTCCAGCTCTTGCAGCTCACCTCAAATTCCAAAGGAATGACAATGTGTTCCTAGTCACTCAGCAAAGGGGTGGCTGAGCAGGGACTGGACCCCAAAGAACATGGTTCCTCTCTCGTTTGTGCTCCCCGGAGTCCTTTTGAGAAAGTTAAGGAAGGAAAGACTGACGGGTTAGCCCATACGAACCCCACATACCCTTCCCAGGGCCAACAGCAAATGTCCTGTTGGCTCTTCTGTCCCATCCTGAACATAGTTTCCCTTGGTATCAGATGCGGGACAATGGAGGGTAGGTGGAAGGAAGTAAGGCCATGAATCTGCTCTCCTTTCTGCCGTAGGATACAGAGAAGTAACCCATATACAGTTCGAAGAGCTTGGTGTTATTCCCACAACTCTGATTGCTATATGGATGAAAGATACAGACCTGGACCAGCCACAGGTACTACCTGCAAAACCCCTTCGGGATGGTGGGATGACCACAGACTTATTTCAGTTGGGCAAGACCCTTACAATCATCAAGTCCACCCACTGATGCAGGTTTCCTTCACCGAGCCAGCAGCGCAGCTCCGCTGCCCTGGACTGACACCAGCAGGCAGGCAGCTGCCGGCCTTTTAAACCCTCTTGATATTACGTTTAATATGTTCACTGATCCTTGAGCGAGTCGCATTGGGAGGAGAGCGTTGGCAAGGGGAGAGCATCCTGACTTTCCCCCCGCCTTGCCTAGATCTCATGAAGAAAGATGGATGCAGGGTGTCCATGCGGATCCTGAGTTTCTATAGCTTTCTTACAGTGAACCCCGAAAGAAACAGGACACCGGGCAGCCCCGGGAGCATCACAGCTTGACGTGCAGATCATTACCCGAAAATCCCAGGAGCTTCTCCTGTGACCAGCAATCAGCTGCCAGTGCCGCTGGAGCACCTCAAACCGGATCCGGAGCAGAGAGCAAGCGCAAGAGCCCTGCGCAAGGGGAGGGCTGTGCCAGCCCAGCTCCCCACACCCAGCCCCCGTTATTAAACACTCCCTATTCCCAAACGCCGTATAAATAAATGCCAGCAGTGTGCCGTTACCTGCTCCTTAACATAAAAGGCCTCCAGAGCCTCCTACCCCAAAGCTGGAGAAACCCGAGTCTCCCTTCCCCCTCGGCTCCCTCCCTGCTGCTTTCGGAAACGAAGAGGAAATACTTGTAATGTTATCAACATAAACACAGCTCTTGGCCGGCTGCAACATCCTGCGAGCTCTGCAGAAAAACACCCTGACGTCACGGCGCCGGCTCTGCCGAGGAGAAAGGAGCCGGCTTCAGCACCGCTGCCCCGGCGCGTTGGGATGCTCAGCACCACGTCTTGATTTAAACCTCTGTTTTTAAAAAAAAACAGGGTTAGAAACCCGAATGAATAACTGCTACTGGTGCTTCCAGCGGTATGACATGGAATTGGTTTTTGTGTAGAATGTGTATGCCTTGCCTCCTGTATGCTGCTTGGGAGCTTCCTATAGGAAAGGCTGGGTTTTAGGCTGCAGGACGTATGTTTTAAAACAAACGGATCTTGTTGAGATGATTGATGCTGGGGACGGGGAAGAAAAAAAAAACAACAAAAAAAATCTCTTTATAAAGTAGTAAGTGGGTTAAAAATGGTCCTTGTGTGTGCTGGTGCTGCTGTAGGGGGATTTGGCTGCAGGACCACCTCCCTGTGCTTCCAGAAAGCAAAGAATTAGTGTTTAGCGCTGCCGAAACTGCCCAGATCCTACCCGGATACAGCCTTTCACAATCAAAGGCAGGATTTACCCCCACCTCTGACATATTCCCAATTCCTGGAAAATGAGGCAATCTTTTTCTATGTGCAAGGAGGAGACACAACCTAAATTCCACACGGATTTCCAGGACCCCACAAACCAGTGCTGCTGCCAGTGAGATGCTA
This sequence comes from Heliornis fulica, assembly GCA_013399135.1. NCBI lineage: Eukaryota > Metazoa > Chordata > Aves > Gruiformes > Heliornithidae > Heliornis > Heliornis fulica. The sequence goes on along the minus strand of VXBZ01008827.1, from coordinate 72,844 downwards.
AAATGTAATGGCTCAACCAAGACCACCCGACTGCCTTGTGCTGAACCCAACTGCAGTGAAAAAAGAAATCTTTTGGGTTTCTTCTTTTTTTTTTTGGCAGGGAAGAAGGCAAAACTAGGAACAAGGTTAGCATTTGCACCAGTTAGCTCTTTGAAGCGGCTCACAGTAGGACAAGAACAAGCATGAGCATAAAGAAAGGGGAAAAAGGTCTCTTTTTTTTTTTCATTTTTGGTGGCAGCAAGCCATCAACATGGCTCAACTTCCGTGGAAAACAAACCTGATGTTCCTTCTCCTCCGCCCTGCTCCTTTTACATCCCGTCCGTGGTTTTCCAGCCACTTGCGGCAGCTGTGATCCACGGCAGAGGAGAGCTGCCCATGGGCTTGGCCGATGGCAGGACGATTTCACCAACTTCAGGTTCCCCTTCTCTGTAAGCCCAAACCTCTCACATTAGATGAGATCAAAGGATGTAAAAATAACGACCGGGATGAGTCTCTCTTCTTGGTGCTCTGCACCGAAAAGCAAAGCCCAGTCCTCTATAAGAAATCACCTGCAGACCAAGTGTCTTGCAGAGGGTTTCCTTGAGCAGTGCACTGACTTCTCTGCTTTAACATCACACGAGGAGCCGCTTTGGCTCTGAACTGTGTTGGGATGGCTGGTGAGGGGTAGGTCATCTCCCGTACCAGAGCTGTGGCTAGCTGGCCATCTCTGCTGAGGGAGGGAAACAGGGTTTGTTGCACTAAGACACAGTGACTAATTCTTTGCATGTGTCTCCAAAGCTGAAATGGGGCCTTTGATGTGTCACTGAACAGTATTCCCCCACCCTATCCTCCGCTTTTCAACAGAAAAGATGAATCACAACAACCATTTACCCTTTCTGAAATTACTTTTTTTTCTTTTCTTTTTTGTTTTTTCAAATAAACAGGCGGCTTCCACATGAGGGACATCCACTATAACAAATGGTGCATGAGGAGGAGGACAAGCCTGTGGCTTGGAGCTTTGCTTTCTCCATCTACTCAAACTTCAACAGATCACTGCATTCCTCCACTAGCCCAGGGTGTCCTAAGCCCCATCTAACCTGGCCTAGAACCCTGCCAGGGATCCAGGGGCAGCCACAGCTTCTCTGGGCAGCCTGTGCCAGGGCCTCCCCACCCTCACCAGGAAAGGTTTCTGTTTCCCATCTCCTCTCCATCTGCCCTCCTGCAGCTGAAGGCCATTCCCCTTGTCCTGTCCCTCCCTGTCCTTGTCACCAGGCCCTCTCCAGCTGTTCTGGCACCCCTTGAAGGACTGGCAGGGGCTTAGAGGTCTCCCAGGTGCCTTCTCTTCTCCAGGCTGAACCAGACCAACTCTCCCATCCTATCTCCATAGCAGAGGTGCTCCAGCCCTTGTATCATCTTTGTGGCCCTCAGTCCAACAGGCAAACAGACAGTGCTCTTTTAATGAGCAACCTTACCACGTGTGCATGGAGGAAACCTAACCCTACTCCCACCTGGCTTTCTGGATATCCAGAAATAGCTACCACTGTTAGGATGATGTAAAAAACTGCAGGCCTGAACAAGGATCAGTCTTCATCGTGGCGGCTATCTTTAGTGAGATGTTAGTCTATCCCTTGCTGATCACATAGGCTGTCAAAGCACGCACTGGCAGCAGCCATAGGTGTGAAACCGTTGTGGGTGGGTGTAGAGAGGATCAGGTGTTCACCAGCCAGAACTTGGAAAAAGGTTGCCCAAGCTCCCTTCTTACATCTGCTGCCAAAATCTGGAAATCTCTGTGCTTCAGCCAGATCTACCACAGAAAGTCACCCAAATTGGCTTTTTTACTCCCTAAGTGAATGACACAGGTTTAATTAATTAATTTGGAAATATTTGCAAGGACCTTTGAGACCACAGTTAAGAATAACTTACTGGGTCCAGTCCATTTTAACGTTGCATTAATCATTTGAAAGATGGGGCTGAATGCACACCCTGCAAGATCGCTACCAACGCCAAACTGTGAGGAGTTGTTGAGAATCCAGAGGGTCCTGCTGCCATCCAGAAGGATCTTTACAGCCTGGTGAAATGGGCCAACAGGGACTTTGTGAAGTTCAACACAGAGAAGTACAGAGTCCTGCCCCTGGGGAGCAGCAGCCCCAGCCACCATGATGTGCTGGGACTCCCTCCAGCTGGAAAGCAGCTTCTCAGAGAAGGACCTGGGGGTCTTGGTGCACTCTGTGATTCTGTATCTTACTGTCCTGAAAACTTTTCAGAAGGCAAACCTATTGGGATTTAAGCTCATAGTGGAATAAGATACCATCCAGCATTGGGAAGGAGACCCCAACACTGTGAAGGACATATTTTGGGATCCCACCAGTGTCCCTCCAGCTCTAGACTCACATTTAGTGAAACAGTTAACTTGACACCACAACAGCCCTTTGCTGTGTACAGGACAGCCCTCACCTCCTAGGAGAGACTAAGAGCCACAAAGCACAAAGCTGCTCAGAGGAAATGAGCCCATGATGGATTCTTCTGAAGGAGCTTGGGACATCTCAAGACTGATAAGTGAGCCTCCTAGAAAAGCCACAAGACTAGGGAGTTATTATTTCTGTTAGAACATAAGAAAACTAAACTGATGAAGTTTTAAGCCAAAAAAAAAAAAACCCCAAAAAAAAAGAGAACACCAGCAATGAATGTGGGTGCTTAATCTGGACATGAACCAGTTCAGGATCCTAGAGAGATGCAGAAATATTGACTGTAGATACCTGTCCTCCATAGCTTGTCAAACCAGTTCTTAGTTTTCTGTATTGCCTTGCTGCCAGGACAGAAATCACTCTCTGTGTGTTTAAAAATAGGCAAATACTACCACAGAGACTGAAGGGTCTCAGACTACAAATACACACATAAAATCCAGGATATATTTGCTCCATCACTGGCTATACCAGGGGCAGATCAATCAGTGGCACACCTAAGACCAAGGTGCTCGATGATTTGCAGTCCCTGCCCTCTGAGCTGCACAGAAGAGCACTCCTGGTTGCACCACCAGCACAGCAAGCACAGTCACCATCAAGAAGCTGCCTGAGTGCCTCAGAGGGAAAGAACTACAAATACAGCCAATTATTTTCCTAACAATAATTTTCCTAATAACTGTCATAATTAGGGCAGGTTTAGTTTGCCCTCAGCCACTCTTTTCTGCTGGCATCTCAGCTGTCTGATCATGGAAGCACATGCTGGTTGCTCTTGCCTCTCTCACCAAGCACAGAAGAAACTGGGATGGGATACTGTGGAAGGAGATGGAAAGGAATGAAGAGCTTCTTGGATCTGCAGCAGTGGAGAACAGCCAGCTGGAGAGGGTTTCCTCTCAGGCATCAAGGGAGCATCAAGGTGGGATAGGAAAATAGTGAGAGAGGGTGAAGTCTCAAGAAAAAGAAGAGTGGTGAGCTAAGCCCAAGGGACTCGTCTGTGGTGTTTGACTAGGAGGAAGGTGCTGGGGACAGAGGGTTTTGCTCTAGGCCAGGCTGGTGAGGGATGGTGGGGCAGCAGAAGTGTTGCCAAGGTGAGAAGATGTGAGACATCCTTCTGGGGTAATTAAAATGGATCTGCTTTGGAATCGGTAAAAACACCTGGCTAGTAGACCAAAAGCCACGATCTCCTGGTGTACTTCTCCCCACAGGACAGGCAGTGCATCTGCAATTTGGTGTTGGGAAGCAGAGAGTAACTGCCTGAAAGGCTCAAGTGAAGCCAGTTCACCTCATTATTCCACATAATGAATTAATAAATAAATTTAAGGAAAAAAATAATCAAGTTATACAGGAATGTATTTCTTTAAATATTCTTCCATTTGAGGGTTTCCCCGTCTTTGTCCCAGGCATTGTTTGTAATGTGTACAAAGAAAATGTGTTTTGACTGGAGTCAGGATGAAGCATGGCCATTATGTAGCACAACAATATCCCTACCGAGCAAGATGCCTCCAGGAGGCTGAGCAAATGGTATGTGGTGGGGTGGGGACGACGACACACACCTAAGGTTTAAAAACCAATATAAATAAAAAACAAACCCAATTGAAAAAATAAAGCCCATCTTTTGTGCTCAGCCCCTTCTGCAGGACCAGCTCCAAGCCAAGACCAAGCGAGGAGCTGGAGCATTTGTGCAACGAGTGGTCAGAGCCTCCTACTTAAGACAAAGGTGTCGGAGGGGATCATTCGCATGACAGCCTTAAAAATCTCATTACAGAGGCTAAGCTCCAATTAAAACGCATGCGTTCGGTCATGCAGCCTAATCACTGGTTGTGCTTACCCTGAAATCCACCCGGGACACCTGTAGGGTGCGGGGAGCCGCCAGCCCGTCCCACGGAGCAGCCCCTGGGCTAAGAAAGTGCCGTGGACCTGTGAAATCACCAATTTACCTGCGGTAATTCTGCACTGCTGCTCAGTTTAGCCCTGTTGCCACAGTAACACTTCTGGTGTAGCGGAGATCACTGATTATGAAACTAGAAAAAAAAATACGAGGCTGCTAATTAGGATATACTCCAGTTCTCAAAAAGCTCCATGTTAATGATTTTACGATGGCAAGCTTCAGGAAAATGAAGATGCCAGAAAGCATCACCTCAGTCAGCATCACTGGCTGCTGCCAGACGGTTTTTGGGTCTTTTTATATACGGGTCTTAAAATTCAGCTTGCAGATTCCCATGTTTTCTTTCTTTTCAAACAAATTTGCAAGACTTGGTAGAACAGTCTTTACTCTCTACATACATTTGCATGTATTAGACTGGGGAAAAAAGGGTCGAGGACGATGTACAAATGGCGATAGCTGGAGCGGGGCCAGCGATGCATCTCCTTCATCTCACATTAACTGTGTTTCTGCTGCAGTTTGCCAGAGAAAGAAACCAGAATCTCAAGTTCATCAGTGGCTGTGAGGGTCCAAAAACGAGGTATGCAAACGAGGAGAACAGTAGTTATAAATGTTTCCCTCTCTGACTCCGCTATTCGAGTGCCAAAGTGTTTTGAGGCACGTCTTCTGCCGAAGGCTTCAAGCTGAAAAGACTGACTGGGAGCAGTTGTGCTGCCAGACACAAGTGTTTTTCAACACAACCTGCAAATAAAATACATGAGAGTATTTCCAGGCAAAAGGAAAACAGCCGCAAACCACAATGAGGCTGCTTTAAAAAGTCAGCTCACCAAAACGCCTTCATTTTTCCATTTTTGTTGCACGACGAATGTACCGAGAGGATGAATTGGTGATAAGTAAGTGGAGCTGAGGACCAGACACGATTTAATAGCTCATAGTATACACCACTGCAATGGCAACCTCTGCCTTTCTCCATCATCCAGAGACACTGCATGATGCACAGTGTGACTGCTTGACTTCAAGTTCGCTGGGCTGTGATGCCCTGATCCAGACACGGAGCAGAACTTCTTCTGGGCTGGGACTTTATACCCTTCCGTGTTAGCATACAGGATTTCAGAAGCTTGAGCTAAAACTTTTGGTCTAAGTAAGGAGGAGGGAAGAGCTCTCCCTGAAAGCAGTAAGGGAACTGCTCGTTCCTTTGTAGAGTACATGTTCAAACTGACAGGTTAATCAGCTGGAGCTGACCTAGAGACTTCAGCTGCCATCCATCTGGCTGATAGCAACGATGCTGTTTTTAGGAGTTACCGTTTGCCCGGACGAAGGCCATCATAGAAAAAACAAGCTGCAGCTTAAATGCTAATGACTGCTGAAGCTCTCAGTCAGGTTGCAGGTGAATTCCAGATCAAAAAAGCAACACTGTGAGTTCTGCCACAATTGCTGGAGGTATTAAAAGTTGGAGCAATGGCAGATCATATGTGACCCACCTGAAAATATGAAAAGGAACAACCACTCTTTGGCCATCCCAATTTATAGACAGTATTCTGGTCCCTACTTCTTAAATTAGTAGAAATAACCTCACATCCCCAGCAAGAGCCAGCAGCACCCACCAGCAAAGCACAGCCCCAAAACATCAAGTGGCTCTCCAAAAGGCAATGCTACCCCCACGGCTGGATGGAGCTCCTGGTGATTAGTCTCCCGAAGCCTAATTACACTTCATCAGTTCCTAGTTGTAAGGATTAACTGGAGGGATTAACACTGGCAATTAAGATGATGACTTGAGTAAGGGCTCTTCCCCAGGACTGGTGCTGCACCACTGTTGATAATCCTTTTCCTTTGAAGGGTGAAAAGCAAACTGCTTGGAGAAAAACTGGGGAATCGTTTTTTTTTCCCCATTTGAGGCAAGAAAATAAACGGAATTCAGTTTTTTCTTTAGCAGCATCACTCAAAGTCTCAAAGGTGTGGTCCCCCAGGTTGTGATTGAACCAGTCTGCAGTAACACTGGGGATTGGTGAGGTGTAGCCTTAATTGCTAATAATGTGATTTATTAGCTGGAAACAAGGCAAAGTGCTGATCTCGTATCCTAAGACATCCGCCGACCCCAACATCAGATCAACTGTCCAAGCACAAGGTCACCCCAGTCCCAAGCAGACGGGAATCACTGTGTTGCAAGTAACAAATAAAAAAAGCCCAGTGGGATCCAGCTGCCATCGATAGTTTAGTTGGAAGCACTATTCCCAACCTTTTAATAGGCTTATTTACAGGAATTAGTCCTTTAATGCCATGTGCCCACATCTACGTCACAGAATGAGCTAGTTTGATGCGACCACAGAGAGAACATTTGCTTATGTGAGCAATTAGGGAAATTATTGTCATTTACAGGGACTGCAGGTAGGAGCAACGGGGAAAGAGGCTGTTTCGGAGGAGGGATGTGAAGCTTTTCAACACCCTGACATGAGCAGGAAGTTCACTGAGAGCACAACTATCCTGGCACAAAGGAACTTGCATCCAAACACAAACTATTCTCGGCAGTTCCCCTGTGGGAAAAGTTACAGGGCCAGCAGAGATTTGGGGTGAACTCCTTTACCACTCAGGCTGTCAGCATTTTGAGGAGATGTGCCTCCCAAACACTTCTCCCCAAAATCTGTTCATCTCCAGTGGCTCTATTTCCACTTCCCATCCTCTTTTTTTTTTTTTTAAATCAATTTTCCATCTATTTTTTTTCCATCCATCCATTTTTTCCAACAATTTTCCTTTCCATCTTTCACGCCCAAGAGGGATGTCGTTGTTCAAGAAGAAGCAATGCTGTAGGCACAGGTTTTAGAATCCCACCAACAAGCCAGGCATCTTCTATCATTGCTACCACATATATAGCTAGAAAGCTATTATAAACCTGGTATCATAAAACTATTATATATATATTGAAACAAACCTACTATTGCCAGAGACCTGTTTCCAACTGACACAAACTGAAAACAAAAACCCTGAAAAAAACATCATCTTAAACAACAGGGTGGGTACAAGCCCCTGCAGTCTCCACTGATCCCAAAACAAAACCTAACGCTGGAAATAATTAAAATGCACTTCTGAAAAGAATTAAATCGAAGTTTCTTATCGTTGAAGTGATTAAACAACAGCCTGGGACAACTAACTTTTAGCGCTCCCATGTTATTCACAATTCATTCTCCGTTTTAATCTCCCCAACAAAAGGCTGAACTCTAACGCATTATTGTCAGAGAGGGCTTTTATCATCAGCCTTCGAAACGGTCAAGGCATGGGACAGAACAATGACTCTCACAGGAGAATAAATACAATCTAAACAAAAATACCCTGTTGCTAAGGCTTAAATCAGCCCTTTTTTTGGGCACAGACGGGTAGCTGGGAATCCTGGTGCCCCCTGTATAAAAATCAGGGGAGAATTAGGACTCAAATAAATGCAGATAACGTGACACCCAGCACTGTTGGGTTTTTCCCTCCAGGTCAGCATTTAAAACATGAATATCACGTAGGGGACACTAAACCCAAGTCAACAGCTGGAGCACGCTGATGTTTGCAGCAGGTGATGCTCTACACCCATGTGTTACTCCAACCTTTGTGGCTCTGGGCTTCATGTCTTGCTCCAGCAAGGGCAAGAGATGAACCACGACTGAAGATGTCCATGGTGAAATCTTGAGGTTATCGTAGGGCTGATGGTGGAGATGTGCACAAGCTCAGTGGATGGCTGCTGGGAATGACCCGTGGTGCAGGGCTGCATGGATCCGTTGTCAGCATGGCAAGAGGAAAGCTGGAGAAGTAGGCTCTGCTGAAGCAAAAAGGTCCATGGAGATGCTAGCCACCTTGTCTGCACAGCCACAGAGCAGATGTTGGGAACACCCAGCTGGGGCCTCCTCTGAAGAAACATCCCAGCCAAACCACAATGATTTCTCTTGTGAAATTGGCCCCAAAAGCAACTGCAGAGAACCATGCTGTTTCTCCATCCTTAGCAAAGGCAGCAGCACCTGTTTTGGGGGTTTGTTGGAGAAATCCCCTTCTTCAGTGGTGGTACAGAAAGGAACAGGCTTTGGCCATGGTGTCCTCCCCACTGAACACAGCTGCTGGCTTTGCAACAAGGATTTCTACCAGCAAAGTGGCTTCAGAGTCAAGAGCTGCCATGGAGCCAGGAAAGCCACAGCTGACAGCCCCAGCAAGGTGCTGAAGCATAGAAGGTCAGGCAAGGGGGCACCAGAGCCATGGTGGCCGTCAGACTCCACAACATCTTCCTCCCCTCTAGATGGAGCTCCAGGAGAAGTATGAGATCCCTCCCCAAAGTGAAGGCAGACGTATCCCATCATCTCCAAGCACCACCTCCTGACCAAAAGTCTGGCGCTGGAAGATAAGTCTCCCATGGCAATTTTGTGAAAAACCACCAAATAATCAGTTCTATTACTCCCTCCTGTGATACAGCAGTAAATCAAACTGGATGCTCATCACAGCAAATCATATTCAATGTACAGAGCCCCCCTAAAATATTTTTCCCCTCCTTCGTTGGGTCAATTCTCAGCCCCAAAACTGCTCAAAAAGCCTGGAAGCTGTGATCAGGCCAACGGGTCATCACAGCGGTGGTGGTGGCCAGAAGGAAGGACTGCTCTGAACGTTCAGTTCAGTGACTTTGCTTGCACTGGGACCATCACTGTTTCTGCACACACATAAGCAGCAGCATACCTTGGCAATTTTGAGTGGAGTAAAAACCACAACCAAACAGAGTGAGGGAATTTCAAGTTTCCTTTACGACAGCAGCCTGGACGCGCAGGAGAAAGGGAACGAAGTCAAGGTAATGCTGGAGTTGACTTTTTATGGCCCGTTCTGTTATTTTGCCAATAAACAAGGTCTAAGTCCCCCCAAGTAGGCATTAATTATCACCTTGTGTCACTTAGATTTTAGTATAGTCAAATAAATATTAAAAGGCTACGACAGAGCTCAAATCCCCCTGCATCAGGTACCACCTAAGCCAAACAGACATCTAAATGGTATTACATTAAGTTAATTTCAAACCTATATGGAGCGACGGAGATCTCAACACAGGTTAAATATTTAAAATTCAATAGCAATGCGCTGGGTAGCAACAGAGATATCCCCATCTTTCAAAGTCTTTGCTGTCTCAGCCTTTTCAAAAGGCTTTGAAAAGCAGCTTTCCCACAAAAACACCCATTTCCATCACGCCCTGGCTAGGAGCATAATGCACAGAAGGCTCCTCAGTATCGCTGTTAAATATGAGACCCCCCTACCCAGGCATAAAATGGTACAGGAGCTCGCACACAACAACAGAGAGCGCTTTCTGTGGCAGCTTACTGCTGCCCAAAGACAAGACAAAGTCTGTTGCTGAAGACCAAGACTATTTGAGGTGCAGTGGCCCAGCCCAACAAACTCATCTCACTTTCATAGCATCACAGAATGGTTTGGGTTCAAAGACCTTACAGATCATCTAGTTCCAACCCCCTGGGTAGGGACACTCTCCACTAGCCCAGGGTTCCCACAGCCCTATCCAACCTGGATCATAAGGTTGGCTGCTGACTCCTCCCCACCGTTTGACTCCAGTGTAGGGCATGAGCTATGGGAAAGGCAGACTTAGAGGCTTTGGAAAACATGGTGGCATCTTCATTCTCAACTATCTCATGAGAAGCACAAGAAAGGATTTAGTTCTGAAGTGCCTGCTGGTGGCTTAGCTGAACAAAACCCCCTGTTTCCATCACTCTTCTGCAGAAGCTGCCAGCATGCTCCTGAGCACAGCTTTGACCATGCCATTTCAGGTGTGGGATGCTCTTAAACCAGCCGGAGGAACCAGTTATAAACAGCAGATGCCGAAATACTAATTAAGAGTCAAGCAAGGAGCATCAGCAGTGTGATGACTTGTAATCCCTGCTGGCATGGACTGGAATTAAAGTTAATGAGTTAGAAATAAGTGACTGGCTATCCTGACTCGTACCCCAACACGTCTCTGACCATGATATTTACCTACAGACAGAATTAGTCCAATACCATTTTCCTCCTGACCTACTCGGTCATGGAGCTTCTCCCCCTGCCCCTGAGGGCACTCTGGGTGGCAGAAGAAGCAGTAACATCTCTGAAAGCTGCTTTAGTACAAAGGGGAAGACCCCTTCGCCCGGAGGGAAGTTTCAGCTGAGCGGGTTCAAGGATGCAGCAGCTATTGCTGAGCAGCTCTGACTTCTCTCATCCCAGATTAGCTCCTCTGAACTCATCGGTCGGCAAAGCCGTTCGACCTGCTGGGAAGATGCCACATCTGTGTGTTGGAATAAACATCTGTGCTTTTAACCGTGGGATTTTCAGATCAGGTCTATGTGTTTGGAGGGGGAGAAAATAACACAAACTGTCTGTTAGGGGAGTTTCATTGAACAGAGACACCATTATTTCTTCCTCCTCATCCCCCCATATCACCCCTTCTACCTCTACAGGCAAAGAGGTTCAACAGATTTCAGGAAAATGCAGAGAAAAAAAAATTGGACATTTTCTGTGGTCAGTGTTTACTTATTAAGTCAGAGAGGAGCTCTCTGGAAAATAAGAGTGTAGTTGGCATCTCCCCGCTCTGTCTGGCCTTGCAGGGAAGTACCCAAGCTGGGATCTTGGGTTTGAGGACCAGGTGGATGGTCCTATCCTCACGCAGCCTTCTGGGACAGTTACCCATGCAGACAGCCCTGGGATCCACCATCATCCCTAAACCAGATCAGTACCAAATGCACTCAAACAAAAAAGGACTTTTCCTGACAACCAAGGATGTGCTCAGCCTTGAAGTGCTGGATTCCTCATTGGGAAGGTCAGCAGAAAGACTGAAGACCAAAAGGTCATCTCCATCAAAGATCCCAAAGGCTTTAGATGTGCAGCAAAAAGATGGAGCCATTCAATAAGATATGGCTTGGTGGTCCAAGATAATTTCATTCGTTATTTTTATTTTATCTCACCAGCAGAAAATTTTGTGAGAAAGTATCAAAGAAATCCCACAAAGGCACAACTGTCCTCATGGGTTACTGCTCGCTTGATGTTGTATGACAAGAAGTAAAAGGTTGGTGCAGAAATCTGTCATGCAATTAACATGCAGGTTGAAGAGGTGTCCATCACTCTCTGGGAAAGGCTAACAGAATCAGAGGAATGCTGGGAATAACTTTACATGAGATACCCCAGGTAGACTCACTCACAAAGCACCAGACTGGTCTGGGCCATAGGCAGGGACACCCTCCACTAGCCCAGGGTGCCCAATGCCCCATCCAACCTGGTCTTGACCCTGCCAGGGACCCAGGGGCATCCACAGCTTCTCTGGGCAGCCTGTGCCAGGGCCTCCCCACCCTCCCTGGGAAGGGTTTCTGCCTTCCATCTCTCCATCTGCCCTCCTGCAGCTGAAGGCCATTCCCCTGGGCCTGTCCCTCCCTGCCCTTGTCACCAGCTCCTCTCCAGCTGTTCTGGAGCCCCTTGAGGGACTGACATCTGCAATAAGGTCTCCTTGGAGCCTTCTCTTCTCCAGGCTGAACCAGCCCAACTCTCTTGGCCTGTCTCCATAGCAGAGGTGCTCCAGGTCTCAGATTACATTCATGGCCTCCTCTGGACCTGCTCCAACAGCTCCAAGTTCAACAAGAGCTACTTTTTTTACTCCATTGCATCAGTGTGGCATTTGTTTCTCCTTTTCCAACAGGAAGTTCTTCTGCAATAATATATATTATTTCACCTTTCTGAACATTATTCCAATATACTGGGCTCCTTTGGCATGGATTATTAACCAACTCCGGGGATACTTATTGTCTCCAGCACTTCTGGGAGAAGTTTTCCTGGAGCCCATTGAGGGACTGAAAGGTGCTGCTCCTTTGGTAGGTCCACGCATGAGGGTGGAACCAGCTCAGTCACCAAGGAGGAGCTTCTCACATGATCAGTGCAATAGTAGGGAACACTGTCAGTACCTCTGGTCTGATCCCCCGCCAAAGGGGCATCCAATGTCCCACCATCAGGGTAATCATATCTGCCTCACCATTTCTGTTCGCTCTCTTGTCATTTGGTTTTCTCACTTAGGTCTCATGGTGGTGCTGCGGATGTTGTTACATGGGTAGAAGCCCTGGAATGAACATTCATCCTTGGAGAGCTTCAAAAGCCATCTGGGCATGGTCCTGAGCAACTGACTCTTGGTGGCCCTGCTTGAGCAGGGGGTTCAGTTCAGATGACTTCCAGATGCTCCTTCCCAACTCAACACAGAAATACTCTGTGTTCCTGTGAATTAGCACCACAAAACTTTGATGCTGCTTTTCTACCATACTGCCTCTCCAAGATGACTCTCCCTAGCCTCACTACTAAGGAGCAGAAGTTAGCTCTAATGAAGGCTGTTGGTGGGTTCAGGCACCACTTCGAGCTACATTTCATCTCTCTGATGATGTGTAAGAATCAGCACTCAAAATCCAAGTTGAGAAGGTAAATCAAATCATTGCTATCTTCCTTTACAGAAGGCAGACTTGGCTACATAAACATTAACCAGCTTGCCAAGAGGTGCCACTGGATGTCTCCCTGCATTGACCCCAACTCCTCAGCGCATCCCTGTAGGTCAGTTCCACTTGGGCAGAGTGTGTCCCCACTGCCCAGTACTGTGACAGGCTTGTCTCCGGGTCCCACAAGGTCCCCGTGGCCCAACAGTATCTTCAAGCAGGTGAGTTTCTTGCTTCTTTTCCATTTCAAAATGCCTGAGATATTACAAGATGTGATGCAGCTCACTGAAATTGGGGGTTTAAGAGCTTGGCAGGTAAAGAGGTGGCTCACACAAGTACAGGAACACACTGGCCACTTAATCGCACAAGCCCTGCAGCAAACAGGACTTGAAGGGAAATCTGGTGCCTTTTGTTGACACTGAGTGGGTTCCTGGAGCCAGGTATTCCCCTAGCCACACCTATGGTACAAGGAACTGCTTGCTCCCTGTGATGGTTAGCCGGGGAGCCAGCGGGGAAGCAGGTGACAAGCTGGGCAGCCAAAGACAGCGAGACGTCCTGAGTCCCAGCCTTTGGTCTGTACCATCATCTACATCCTTCCTCACTGCACAGAAGCTTCAGCTTCAGGGAGCCAGCTATTGTTTCCACTTTTTTGTGTGTCTTGCATGGTACCCACCTTCCCTCTCCTGGCCCCAGGGAGTTGCCATTCAGCTTCTTTCCACCCCTTTTAATAGAGGAAATCAGCGCAAGGATCAAAGGAGGCTCCTGGGTGGGAGCGGCAAGCTTCTGATGTGAAAGGGCAGTAACCAAAGAGGTGGCAGCAAAGCGACACAACAACAGGCATGGGGGGGGCTGAGCAAATTGAGGGGTCACTCCTTTGTGCTGGAGCCTCTGGCCCTGTAACCTGCATGCCAGGAGATGATGCTGTGAGGCAAAGGCAAGGAAGACCCAAGTTTAGATTACTGAAAGAACTGGGTGACAGGATAAAAGGGTGAGCTCCTTCTTCTGCTTCTACTTAGTGTTATTGTGCTGGGTCATCCTCAACTGATACTCATGTTTTACTGGAAGAGGAAAATTTGATTTAAAGTCTTACCCTGGAAGACCTCTGGTTGCACCAGAAAGAAGCTCAAGTTGGGAAGTGAAGCAACTACAACGAGGAGCTAAGTCCCTGCTGAGCCAAGCTCTGTATTCCCACAAAATGGACTAACAGAAGTGTCCTTTTTTCCTTCCTTTTCCCCAGCAAGACTACAAAATTAAAAGCATCTCCGGCATTTGGCTATCCTATGCCCACCAGCAACATCCATGGTTTGTGTGGAAGAACTAAGGGTTCCCAAAGCAACTTCATAGCCTCCCCACATGTCCATCTAACTCCCACATGGTTTTTGGAGCAAAATCCATGTTAAAGCAGACAGATATGGATTCTTCTTATTATTTTATTTTTTTATGGATCCTTTGTAGTGCTTTGATCCTAAGTGCTCTTTAGCAACTCTGGGAGGACAGGTCCCAGCCTGCTGCTTGCTCGTATACTCAGGCAGAGAAGAATGCTCCCAGGGTTGTGCATCGCCTCACTTGTGGATGTTCAAAGCTGTTTGTTAACGTTGGCCATATCATCCCTGCTGTTTTCAAGCAGGACTCCTCATGTAATCATTGATGGCCTCGAGTCAGTTAAAGGCAGGGCCTGAGCTATGTTTACTTTGGCATCTGATTGCCAACGCTCTGGCTTCCAGAGTCCTCCTATTTCCTCCTTCAGTAATTAGTAGCCTGTCGGTGGGGAGAGAAGGAATGAGGAACTTCACCGGATTATTGCTGTGTCTTTTCCCGCTGCTGCCAAAGCCTTATACATGCTCAAGAACTGCAGTTTGCTGCAGTACTGGAAAATAATGGTGCAGTCTGACACTCCTGAGGGAAGGGATGCTGTCCAGAGGGACCTTGACAGGCTTGTCAAGGCCTGGTCCCCCTTCCAGATGTGGGCCCATGCAAACCTCATCAAGTTCAACAAGGCCAAGTGCAAGGTCCTGAACATGGGTCAGGGCAACCCCAAGCACAACTACAGGCTGGGCAGGGAATGGATTGAGAGCAGCCCAGAGGAGGACTTGGGGTGCTGGTGGATGAGAATCATAGAATAATAGAATTGTTAAGGTTTGAAGAGACCCTTAAGATCATCCAGTCCAACCATTAACCTACCGCCACCGAGTCCACCGCTAAAAAGCTCAACATGAGTCGGTAACGTGTGCTTGCAGCTCTGAAAGACAACCATGTCCTGGGCTGCATCCAATGCAGTGTGACCAGAAGGTCAAGGAGGGGATTCTGCCCCTCTACTTCACTCTGGGGAGAACACCCTGCAGTGCTGCATCCAGCCTGGGGGTCCCCAGGACAAGAAGTACATAGAGCTGTTGCAATGACTCCAGAGGAGGCCACAGAGATGATCCATTGAGCCATTTGGCAGGGGATCAGAGCAGAGGCACAGACCGTGTTCCCTGCAATTGCACTGATCATGTGAGAAGCTCCTCCTTGGTGACTGAGCTGGTTTCACCCTCACGCGTGGACCTACCAAAGGAGCAGCACCTTCCAGTCCCTCAATGGGCTCCAGGAAACCTTCTCCCAGAAGTGCTGGAGACAATAAGTATCCCCGGAATTGGTTAATAATCCATGCCAAAGGAGCCCAGTATATTGGAATAATGTTCAGAAAAGTGAAACAATATATATTGTTGCAGAAGAACTTCCTGTTGGAAAAAAAGACCACTCCTTGTTGCTAATGAAGAAAGCTTTAATCCCAGGCTCTGTGAACCTTCATGTTCCAAATGCAGCACACTGAAACATGTTGCTGGCACAAGCAGTTGTCCAACTGACCCAGTTTTTTTACAAACTGGGTGGATAGGGACAAAACGATTTTATTTTCTTAAGGAACAAGTAATTGACATTAAGCACGGTACACTTCTGGCATGGCTCTCCACAGCGTATGACATACCGTCCTCTCCTGACCTACGCGTGGAAGGGCTGCAGCGCACGTTCTTGCAGGGGGGATGCTGTTAGCCGCCCTGTAAAAGCCTACAATTACACTGGCCTACAAAGAGCGGGGATAAATTGACCCCTCTAAGCAAACGGGTTGCCAAGCTTTTATCTTCTTGTCATTGTTAACTTACACTGAAGCGGAATAATTAGACGATACAGGGCTATACAGGGCACTATTGGAAAGCCCTGCCTTAGCAACTCAATTGTATCTATAATGCCCACACTGGCTATTATACATACCTACTGATTTGGAAAGACGCTTCTGATTTCACATTCACTTGGTATCGGTACATTTATGATTTTCCTCCCAGTTTCTGCTACCTAACATTATGGCAAAGGGAATTAGTTGTAGATTTTGGGTTAGGAAGGCAAGGTGACTTGGTGGGGGATTGCTTTGGTTGTGTTTTCTCGCCCTTCATCCAGTCTAGATGTCAAAGTCTCAGGATGTAGATGATTTCCACTTGTTTGCAGAGGTTCTGCCACAGTATTAGACATATGCATTGAAGGGAACAATAAGCATCAAGATGTATCTAAAATTAGTGGTTTAAAGAACAATATAAGTTTATAATATCCTGAGTACAATAAAAGAAAGGAGCAAGACGTCCAGCTATTTGAAAGTTGCAGGATAAAAGGAAACCTTGGTCAAAACTGTTATTGAGGGGAAAAAAAAAATCTGTTGTGTTGCAGTTTTGATGCTAACCAAAGTAGCTTTCATGAAACTACCATCAGTGCTGCTAAGAATTAAGTAAACTGGAGAAACACATCAGAAACCCAGTGCCTTGCCCAAGCAATCAATGTGAGAGCAGCCCACAATTGCTTCATCACTTGCTGCCAAGTGCTGAATTCCAGCACATTTGCCAATGGTTTTCCCTTTGTGCACCTTCGCTCCTCACACTGGAGAGTCAGAAAATGGATGGGCTCATTTCCACGGGATCTTCAGCTCTATTTACAAATATATGGGTCTTCAGCGGTAACAAAACTTGCTCCTGGACTGTAAGTGAAGGGCTAATTTAGGAGGAAAACACCAAAATTGCATTTCCATTGATGTTATTATTCTAATATAAATCTTAAGCAAGGAGCAAAATTTGATATACCACTAGTCCCAGAAAAATACTGCTCCTTCTTCCAGGAAAGATAAAGATGTCCTTTAAAATACTGGGGGGTACGACAGTATTTACAAATTACAGCTGAGAGAAGGGATGCAAAACTGGCAGGGGTTCAGAGATTATGCAGCAACCAACTTCTGCTGTCCCTCACAAGTAGGAGAATTCAGAAGGAATTAAAAGTTGTCAGAGGGATAAAACTATTGTCAAGGAGAATGGACCTTTCACCCTGAAAAGCCATCACCTCTTCCAAGAGGAAAAAAAAGATGCACCCGAAATCTGACCTTGCACTTTGTGTAAGGGGTTGGACATGGTCTGAGTGCATCCTGCTCATGAGCGTGGATCCAGGAGAGGTCTCTGCAGGCTTTTGCTTAGAACAGGACACCAGAGACAGTTTGATTTCTCACACTTAAAATAATGACATACGAGCCCTATAGCACGGAACCAAATAAAGATGGATGGATGGATGATAGTTCATCTGGCCTCAAAAGTAAACTGTGTTTATGTGCACTGATGTTTCTAGGACAAATATAACTGTGAAGCTGCAGAGAGCTACTGCTACTCTTCAGAGATTAAATGAGTACGGCTTCTTCTGCTGGGGACAAAGTACAAGGTTTCCCTGTACAGGTTTTCCACATGAGCCGTGCTGGGCTCAGGCTGACTGCCCAAACCCAGCGTCCTAGGGCTCTACAGCACTGCAGACACAAGTTACTTACGTTGTTTCTTCATCCGATGCACGATAGTCCTCCTCTCTGCTCCAACCTTCACATTTAATACTACGCTAAACTTTAATCCATCTTCTGCCCAAATGCTGTGCACAGCCTACTCTCCCATTTTTCCCCTCCTCTGAGGTCCTACAACCATTTTCCTCCACCATGAAGTTTCTAGCTTGGCTGCAAAGCCACCCTTCCTAGGAAACAAATTATTCTCAGATCTCTCCATTCCTCCACAGAAACTCACATTAAGTGACACATCATTGCTTTTCTTCCCATCAGTGCAAACAGCCATCTCCTTGCTAGATAAATAAGGCTGGTGGTAGACCACTTGCGACCTTGACATGGTTCAACCCCAACACATCAAGAGATATTAGCCTCATAATTTAGTGTTAAGAGCAGGTCAAATCCTGAAACCATTCAAAAGGTTAATCTCAACACCAAACCACATGGACAACCAAGGTTAGAAGAGAGGGGAAATAAATTGTTCATGTCTAGCTCTGACCATACTCTGTACCATGGAACAAATAGGAAACAGGATCATCTTGTGGATGAAAGCAAAGAAAATGTTATTCAAATCTCAGTGAACCAGTATTCCATTGTTAAATTCCAGAGCTGACATCCTACTGACACAAGACACTTCTTTTGGTGATGCCTCAACTGTTCAGAAAAACTGAACAGCAATCAGTTCTAAGATGGTTATGCCCTTCTACACCTAGAAACAGAGCAAGGACTAAAAAGTCCTTTTCAATTTAAAATATTTTTGGAGTAGCAGAATCACAGCCCAGAAAAACATCAACCCTGTGACAAATGACCAAGCCCTAACACCATCAGACTCCTCACTGCATCCAGTAACAGCCCATCTTCCTTCCCCACCTCCCAGCAGAAGGAAATGAAAACCAGATGAACTGGACAGGAAGGAGATCTATTAGATCATCTTGTCCTACCCACCAAGCAGCAAAAGACTGTTCCCTACAAGAAACTTCCCAAATTAATCCATCCAGTCTCAGTTATAAAAGTCCAAAGTGATGGGAATTTCCACGTCTTCTCTTGGGATGTTATTTCTCCCCACAGCCTAAAACATCTCGGTGCCAGGAAGCTTTTCCTCTCAGACTCTCCTTTCGAAAATGCCTTCATTTCAATTTGCAGTCCCCCTGCATATGTGCATTTATGAACTACACTAAACACATTAATACGAAAATGGAATTACAATTTAGGAATAAATTAGTTTCTTTTCCTTTTATCCTCTACAAAAAAGCCCAACATGTCAAAGGAAGTCTGAATCTCTCTGAAATCTTCCATTTTTAAATTGGTCCCACTGCTCATAATTACACCTCCCCTCTATCCATATCCAAGTCACTTTTCTTTCCTTTCCTCCCCTCCCCATGACCCTTTTTTTTCTGGGGGAGGAGAGAAGGAAAGCAGAGAAAAGTAAACCAGGAGAAAGGGTGGGATAAGGGTAGAGAGGAGAGGGATCCATCCCATCAGACCAGTCCAATTGCTTGCAACACTCCCCAGGGTGTATGAAAATGCAGGTTACGATACCAGCTTTACCTGATGAATATTCCTAGCTCCATTTCAGATGCAGCATCTGGGTTTATCCAATGACTGGCTTTTCTGCAGAGGGCAATAGCTTTCACTTCACATAACTACTAAGGAAGAGAAAGGCTGACTTTCGGCCAAATTGTAGGCAGCAGTTTGGAAAAAGAAGGACCAAGGACTGAAATGCAGCTCCAAAACAATATTTCTTTTTTCCCCACAAAAATTTAGAGCAGCTGCAAGAGATGAACTCACAAACATCCCCCAGGCTGGTGGCTATGGCAAATAGCGGTAAAGGGCCTCACAAGCACAATGGCTTTGATTGAAAATATCCTGAAGAAAGCCTTCACTGGAAAAGTCCACTCGAATACACCAGCAATTTTCCATATAGAATTCCATGCCAGATCCACCTGTCTGATGGCCTGCTGGCAGTACCAAGTCTCCGTTATACAGAAAGTTGGTTATTTGGGGGCTTAATCGTAATGGGATTTCTCACACTTCAACAAAAAATTACCCATTGGATCCAAGAGCAATCCTGCTACTGCAGGGTCAAGCCTCTAAGTTGTCCAACCAATGTGAAAGGAAATAAAATGACAATTAATATTTGATACCTTCTCAGTCTACACTTCCCAGGTTTTCCTTCAATATCTACTTTACCTTGAATTCAAGTTCTCCACTTCCAGGTCAGTCTGGAAGCCTTGTATAAAAAGAAGTTACAAGGAAAGATGATGGCAAATGGCTGTAACTGTCCTCTTGGGCTTACCTACAAAACTCGACTTGGTTTGATGCAGTAACATTTGGATGTTCATGGGCAACCTTAGCCTTATTTTAAAGGTTATGCACCCAGCCCCTCCGTGTTACAAGTAACTAAAGGCTGTTCCTATGTCAGGACTGCTCCTGCTGCCTTACTGGGGCTGGTGTCCGGCTCAGCTCAACTTTAAGTTTCAAAGTTCAAACATGAGTTTACCGCTGGCTGGCTATCTTCATTCCTTCTTGTTTAAAAACTTTAACCAAGTGTGTAGCTTTCAGTGCTTTGCCAAACAAAAATGCTTGCTATAGAAGGGTCTGAAAGACAAAGGGAGTGTTTTCGGTGGGAGGGCTGCTCCAGGTAGGAATCTCCTGTCAAAAGGGATGGCAGGGAAGTTTGCATTGCAAAGGAACTATCTTGCACAGTGTATTTCCCACCCTTGCACGGCATGGTGTGAATATTTAAAAATATTCAGCTGACTTCAGCGTGTCTGCATCTCCTGTGCTCTTCATTTTTCTGATGGTTTGTCCTGGACAGGAAGTATGTGAACATTCAAACTGCAGCGACCGAGCAAAGAGCCAGGAACTACTTCAGTCCCTGGCCCGGGGCCAAGATGAGCTTTTTTTTCTTTAAAATACAACTTACAAAGATTTATAAGATTAAGTAAGTATTCTAAATGTTTTAACACTTAATAGAGGTCTAAAACAAAGCAGTCTTGGAAATGGGAAATGCAAACCTGAAGGGAAAGCTGGAGCACAAGCAGACAGCTTGCCCTTCCTTCGCCGCACATCTCTTGGCTGTGAGGCACAGCAAGGAAGTGATTATAAAGCATTTATTTGCAAAATCACAGCCAATAAATCCAACAGCGACAATACGCTCCCTCGCACCGCTTGCTCCTTGGTGGGGGGGAGTGATGGAGAGGCGCAGGTCCAAAGGTCCAACAGGCAGGCAGGTGCGTGGCAGAGGACCTCCCTTCCAAAGCTTCTCGTGAAGCGCTCAAGTCATTATCGCTGCCTATAGCTTTCTGAAAGGAGGCTGTAGAGAGGTGGGGGATGGTCTCATCAGTCAAGTGACAGGTGATAGGAGAAGAGGAAATGGCCTCAAGATGCGCCAGGGCAGGTTCAGATGAAATGTCAGGAAAAACTTCTTCACTGAAAGAGTCATTGGGATGTGGAACGGGTTGGAGGTGGTTGAGTCCCCATCCCTGGGTGTATTTAACAGATGGGTAGATGAGGTGCTCAGGGATATGGCTTAGGAGAGGACAGGGATGGTTGGACTTGATGATATTAAGGGTCTTTTCCAACCTGATGATTCTGTGCAATGTGTAATATTCACCCAGGCTGTCCCCTAGCCCTGTGCATGCTGTTCCAGAGGCCTAGAAAATAAAAAGCCCTGGAAAGACGATAGAAGGTCACGATACAAAAAACCTCTGGAAAGGTTAAACAAAGGCCTGGGCTGTCAAATGAGGAAATGAGTAAGGGAGAGCATTAGGGAAAATAGAATGGTACAGAAAAAGCCATTTCATTCTCCTCCCCTTTCCTGGATACAAATACCATCACAAGAAAACCATAGGAAGTGAATCTGACTGCTTTGAAAATCACTGAGGTCAAAAGCATGACAGAAGAAAGGAAAAAGGATTAAACAAAGGGATGATATAATCTACACAGCTATAATTCAACCCTTCAAGGTATAAATAGCTACACCACACGGCTCGAGTCAACCAGTAATTTACAGTGCAGTCAGGCGGGGGGAGGCAGATACCCATCCCCACGAGCAGATTAATCCTTAATTGCTCATTTTTGCATTTCTAACACCTTTCTTTGAAGTATGGGAGCTGGGACCATCTCACAAAAGGCACTGGAGAGCCTGAAAATTGCAGAGGTGGGCCTTGCTGATATAACAGCCCATGCACAATCACAGCTGCTTCCGTGGGTCCTCTGTGCAAAGAAAAAAGGCAATGGCTCTAATCCATAGGGACAAGAGACGATCAAAGACTGGTTTCAGTTTGACAGAAAGGGAAGCAGGGACTCAGATGATGGGTCATGTTTCACAATGTTTTTACAGGACCTTAACTGCAGATAAATACTTATTTGGATATTCAAACACTTTTGAGCACTCGAATCACTTCAGTGGCTTTGTAAATGCCACTAAAAATACTGGTAAGGACAGCGAGTAGGGCAGCCAAGGTAAGAGAAGCAGGATCATCCACCTCATCTGCCGGTGGGGATGGTGGCTTTCACATCGAGTCACCCAACCACCCACCTAGCTTTTTGTCCTCCCCCCTCAACTCATCTTGATTCACACAAGAAACACAGTCACAGTGGTGGAAATTTAACTGTTCGGGTGTTTCTTCAGTCCTATGACATGTCCCCTCTCCCACTACATAGATTTTTAGGGGAGAAATTCCTTCACTCTTCCAGTCATTGCTGACTTGTGCCCTTTCATTGAAGAACACGTGCTGGCTGTGGGGGCAATGGCTGTGTGTCCGGTGCCTTCCCAGCTACACTGGCTGTGTTCAGACACCCTGTGCACATCCTCACCTGTCTAATGGGCTAACTGACCACCTGCACTCTGGCCCTGCTAAACACGGGCCCTCATTGCATCCCTGCTTAGTTAAATCAAATAAAAATACCCCTGGCATTTTTTGACCAATGAGATACAGCAGCCAACGTTTTGCTGTACAAGATGAAAACTACTACCAGCAACACACACCAGACACTGTTTAGCAAAATAATTATTCAACCACTATCAAATCAGTCCCTAACCTCTTGATGGTACCCGACCTCTGCTACATGGTATCTGGGCTCTTTGCTTTTGGGGAGATTCCAACTTGTCCCCAGGACAAGAAGGATGTGGAGCTGTTGGAGCAAGTCCAGAGGAGGCCATGAATGTAATCTGAGACCTGGAGCACCTCTGCTATGGAAACAGGCGGAAAGAGTTAGGCTGGTTCAGCCTGGAGAAGGCTCTGGGGAAGGACAGGAAAAGGGGAATAGCCTTCAGCTGCAGGAGGGCAGAGATGGGAGGCAGAAATCCTTCCCAGGGCAGGGGTTAGGGGGTCCCTGGAACAGGCTGCCCAGAAAAGCTGTGGCTGTCCCTGGGTCCCTGGCAGGGTCAAGACCAGGTTGGATGGGGCTTTGGGCACCCTAGGCTAGTGGAGGGTGTCCCTGCCTATGGCAGGGGTGGCACTGGAGGGGCTTTAAGCTCCCTTCCAACCCAAACTAGTCTGGGAGTCTATGATCAAGGGTGGCTGCTTTGTGCCTTCAGCGGGTTATTACATTAAGGTGTTTCTCTAGAAACTGTACATACTCTGGGATGAGTGTGTGGCTAGTAGGAAGAAACATTTCTCCATGACATCAAATGTCCCACCAAAGCAGCAGCATAATTTTTAAACACATGCAACCTTTAGCTTACAGCATGGGTGCCCTTGGACCAGAGATTGAAACCAACATCTTCAACCCCCTTTAACTACTGAAGTCACGCAGGGAAAAATTTGTGAAAGACAGAGTTCTTTTCTGTATAACAGCAGCCCTGTGCTTCAGTCAGATTAAATGCCAGGTAGGTTGGTGAGAAAAAATAACTTTGCTCCTCACCAAAACAAGAAGTTGGATGATTAACATCATAGATCTTTTAACTGCAAAATAAAACTCACCAATATAAATGCTTAAGAGTAGTACATTTCATGAAATCCAGATGTTAAGACATGGTCAGAAAAATAAAA
This sequence comes from Heliornis fulica, assembly GCA_013399135.1. NCBI lineage: Eukaryota > Metazoa > Chordata > Aves > Gruiformes > Heliornithidae > Heliornis > Heliornis fulica. The sequence goes on along the minus strand of VXBZ01008827.1, from coordinate 49,247 downwards.
CTGCTGGTATGAAACCATAGAAATAATTGTTAAAAAGAATTTTGCATAAGAGACAATTCTTCTCTATTTTTGTTCTCAAGAATAAAGAACGTGGCCAATCAGCTGCTGGAAGGGTCCGAAAGTCACAGTGCTGTGAGCCTCGTACTTCCCAATTGCCATGCTGTCCTTCCCTGTGTGTGCTCCTGGTACCCTGGTTTCTTGTGGCCATTGACCATGGCTCCCTGTCACCCCTGCACAGACAATTAGTGACAATAGTCTGTTATCCCCCATGAAGGTCTAAAGGATCTATTCGGCTCTCATCACAGAAAAGGTGCTGGGACAACAGTAGCATGTAAGGGAGCACCTGGTTGTTAAAAAAAAAAGAGAGTTTTAAGACAAAATGATTTAAAGCATATTTAGAGTCTGAATTAAAGACCCTGATTTAAAGAAATAAAATACTTCAGCAAGTACTTTTTAAGAGCTCTGACTTTTAATTCAGAGCAGAATCTCGGCCAAAGGGAATTCACGTTGACACTGAGCTTTTGTCTATCAAAGCCAGATGGAGCCATCGCCACCACACTCACTCCAATACAGCACTAAGGCCGCATTTCCATTTTCCAGAAGTCAGTTTGCCTTCTGTCCTGTAGAAGGCTTTTGCCTCAGTTACTTTTGCTTTCTGTTCAGCTTGCACTGAAGATATTTGCACTTGGATGAGCTGAGAGTAGAAAGTATTGATGCCTATGGAAAAGTGTTTGGTTTTCTTTCTCAATCCATTAGTAAAAATAGGTGTATAGATGAAATAATTCAATTAGAGTATAAAAAGGGACTTTTTAAAAGGTAAACCCTGCTTCATGGTGAAGAGAAGCAACAAATCAGTTCACGACACTTCTTCCCTACGGTGACTGAGATAAGGTTATTAAAATTATCATCATTTCTGTGTAATAAAGTCATTTCACTACAAGCAAGACATGAACCATGGAGGAAGAGGTTCTTACCCTACTAACACCCAAAATACAGGGCTGCTTTCATCCCATCACAAAGCAGAGATGCTCAAAGCACAGTAAGTGGACCAAAGGTGATCCTGAGCACCCAGCGACAATCTGCACCACATCTCTTGAATGGCATTTTTCAATTAAGCACTTGATAAGGACTAATCCTCATCTTCAGGAAGCTCTACAGCCATTAAAAAAGCACAGAAACAGCTACTTTAAAAACAATGAAAACTCTTAAACACCTGCCTGAGGAATGAAAAAAAAATAGTGTCTAGCAGATATTATCTCCTTTTATTACAGGCCAAATAAGACTAAACCATGGAGTGGATGTTTTAAGGCAGTTAATGCAGAGGAGAAAGCAGGTTGCCATCCAAAATCTACTAAAACACCTTCCCAGATGATACATTTCAGGCCCTACTCAAAGCACATAAAAACAAATATCTATTAAATAGGTTCTGATTGAGCCTCTGGCTGCTGCTCAAGGAAAGGACTTAACAGATTCATCTCCAAAGCAAAACAGTGCAACCAGGGAGGCGCCATCCCCCGGCGATGCTCATTATCCCTTGAACAACTGGCTCAAAACCAGTGGTACATTGAGCTTCCCAGTTTGCATTTGTGCCTCTGGATACCTGCGAGCATCCCCAACATAACATTTGAGCTTCATAACATAACAGCTTCAATGCTTCTGACAGCACCCAAGCCAAACCGGGGGGGGGCAGAGGGAGCTGGGCTGCCTCCCCACAACCCAGAGGGCTGGGCTGGCAGCTGATGGACAGAAAATTCACTTCCTGTGACTGCTGATTTGAGGAAACAAATCTCCACGATGCATAATGTCTGCCTAAGGTCTCAGACAGCAGAGCTGAGGTAGGAGCACCAGCAGCATGGGTGTCATGGTCTTCCTGCAGCCTGGCACCCACAGGGCGCTGCAGGCCCAGGGCTCTGCCTTTCTTCAACAGCAGTCATTTGAAAAGTGGTGACAAGCTAGCAAGGTGGCCTGACGCGCACGGTTAGTGCCTCGGCAGCTGAAGGCAGTGATCCATCGCAACTGCAGTTTCAGAGTGGTTTTCTGACAGTAACTGGTGTCTTTAAGGGGACACCTGGTCTAGCAACAGGAGGAAAGCGCACAAGCAGAATCCCTGTCCTCTCCACGTGGCTCATACTGCATGTTCATTCAAAGATCTGGACTCAGAAGAAAACATCCAGGCAATGCCACTGCTACCAACGCAGCCCTCTATGATGACCCCTAGGTGCAGGAGCCATTCCCGGGGTTCCTGACTTGCAGGTCCAGGTTTGGGGAAGCACTGAAGGGAACACCTCCAGCCCTGCCAAAAAATCTTGCTTTTTTCTCAGTTTTAACTCTTTCCCTCCAGATCCTTGAAGGTCACACTGGTCATGATGTTCCACCACCTGCCTTGCTACGTGCCACCATCACCTTGCCCAGGGGGGTTGTGGAGTCTCCTTCTCTGGAGATATTCAAGACTCATCTGGACAACTGTGTGCAACTTGCTCTAGGGAACCTGCTTTGGCACGGGGGGTTGGACTCGATGATCTCCCAAGGTCTCTTCCAACACCTACAATTCTGTGATTCCATGTGATTCTGGATGTAACTTAAAGTTCCTCTCTGGGGTGAAGAAAGTGAGATACCAGGCAACCTGGCAAGTGCCTGCCCAACACCCATCATTTCTTCCTCCTGCACATCTCTCAACACAGCTCTCCAAGTCTTCTTGGATTAAAATGTACTGACACAATATGGATCTTGGTCAGCTTCTCTCCTGAACAACCCAACCCAGCTCTAACAGTTACCTGAGTCTCTGTTCTCATTTCTCTCTCCTCCTGCAGACCTCTCACACCCCCTCAACTTCTTTCTCTGCAAGGAGGAACACTGCACACAGGAATACGCAGCAACTAAACCCAAATGCCGCTGCAGTGCCCTTCCTATTCAGTAACACTTGTACCTCAGAAGCTCCAATGTCAGCTTAGATGCCGTAATATCCACTCATTTGGGTAGGGTGGCAGCAGCATTTAATCATCAAAACGAGTTTGTCTCAAATACAAAGTTTTTTCACAAAAACTATGGCCCTTAGGTATCTGGTTTCCTTAGTAGCATGGTCTTGTTCACAGCACCTTGATGACTTCTCCAAACCCCTGTGCAAGACTGGAAGCATTTCCAATTAAACTTCCTTTTTTAAAAATTTTTATTTTTCAATTTATTGTTAAGGATCAGGTCTAGCTGAATTTATAACCTACATACTTCCTCTAGAGCTACAGCAGCTTGACTCCATGCTTCCTCAAAGATCAACCTCAAAGCTCAACCCAAGGTAAAACCTGAAGTTGTGAAGAACATCTGCTGAGGAAGGTGCAGTCAAGCTAGCAAGCTGTGCCAGAAAGACACCTTGCAGCGGGGAAAGGCAAGGACCATGCAGGAGTAAAATAGAGCTTTACTGTAGTATAAAATCCATCTGTATTTGAAGTCTTCTACTTTGAAAAGCTTTTTATTTTCTCCCTCCAGCTCTCCAAAGAGCTCCCTGACATTCCTAAATTGCTCACTGGGGCACACATGCCCCATCAGATGGAAGCAGAACCTTCTTCTATTCTTACAGAAAAGTGGTCAAGAAAAGACACAGATCTTGCAAAACACGTCAACCTTGATGGGTAACAATAAAACACATTCAAAAAGCAAGTTCTGGAACTAAATTCACTGTTACTCAGCTACAGTCAACCAAAAGCTAGTTTCCCTCTACAATTGTCCTCTTCCTTGGTCCCCAGATTACCCTTCCACATTCCACAGGAAACAATTTACCTCCTTCCCAGAGAGCACATCCCTCGGCTCCACGGGCACCAACTGTCCTCCCTCTCACTCAAAGTGTTACGATATCTGGATGAAGCTCAAGAGCAACTGGCTGAACTCATAAGACCGACACAGCGTTTTGTCACAGAACTGGAGGATTTACGCATCAAAAGCTCGCCTGCCTCTCCCCAACTGCAGTGGTTTACCTGCCACCACTTACTACTGCCACCGCTTACTACTTCACATAAAACACACCTACATTAGACCATCATAACAGGTAAAGCACCACAGGCAACCCGAAGTGCTCTGCTATCCCAGAGAACACTTAATTACTCCAGACAGCCTTATCACCCCCACGCACATCCACATACAAAAAAATCCCCCAAAGTATCTGCTTGCCCTCTGAATGACTCTGTGTGAAAACGGAACAGGTTCCTGACCAAGCACCAGAGGTTCCTCACTTCAAGTAGACCATATGTGCATGTAATGTAAGTATGACACGTCCACCTAAACTCTGACTGGAACTGCAGGAGATCCACACGTTACTTGCCAAATTCCTGCAGCATATTTAATTATTTTTTTTCTTTTTAATCACAGCACCAGCCACAGAAGTTTTAGACAGCAATATTAAAAGAAAACTCTCTGGTCAAGGGAGAGAGCAAAAGGCCGGCAATGGTGCCAGCCCAAGGACAGGGGATTTCCATGCTTTGCTCTTGGACAGACCTGATTGGATTGATATATTTGCTTTCAGTTTCAGCAGGGAACGTCAAGGATTTGGACTGCAAAACACTTAAATAACAGCACAAGAACTGTGTGTTCTGGAAGAGGAGAGATGGGAGGTTAGTGGTATTAGTAACCACCAACATGTCTAACCACATTGCTGACCTGCATCCAGCTGACCAAATGTACTCCTGAAACCTGGATGTGGTTTACAGCATACAGTAAGGTCCTGGGACAAGAAACCTTTCGGGTACAACTCCGTAATTTCATCGCTTTTGGTTTGTTATCACCTGGGACCAGACAATCTCCTCTGGCCCCTCCAGCTTCAGAGTCATCTATATTTCATACTGTGAAAAAAAGAAAAGGTCTGGAAGGCACCCCAAATCTGACACTGAAGTGGTTGTCTCTACCAACAAACATGAAGTCCAGCTGATTAAAATTCCTCTCCTCATCTTACTTAGGAAGCACGTCTGCCATCGTTCTACCAGAGTGGAAATTAATGGAATCCTCCTGTGCTACTGGGAGGCCACTGCCACCTAAAGTTGACCTAGCAGACCTTTCATTTGCCTTCATTTGCTTTCCACCATCAGATTGCAGGGATCCACTCTTTTCCCTGCAACGGTGAGGATGGGGGGACAAAAAGCAAACATCAGCACAAAGGACACCCTCAAGATGCAGGAACAGGCACCACCGATTGAAAACAAAGGCAACCTCGCACCACTCCATCCTTCAGAGGCACCTCCCAGCAATGCTGAAGGAGCCCAAAACTACTAACCCTTCCACGCCTTCACTTCCTCAAAGTGTCATCTCCTCTGTTCTTACATGGAGTAGGTAAATGCTCCAGCAGCAAGGAAGTCACCTCCACATCTGTTAGACAATATTTAGCAATGCAGGTTTGTCTGGAGCTAGTAAACGTTACTAGCTCAGAGCAAGACCCATTTTGATGCATCTTTTAAGTTGTCTGCGATGTAATCTGCCTGTTTGAAGGATCTGTTTGATCGAAGGGGATGTGGATCAACTCAGCCACTTGGTCAAGGGACCAAATGTAATCAAAGCAGGGATGTGTTTGAAACCATCAACATGAAAAACCCAATTCTTACAGATTCAGGTCCACCAGTATTAGCAGTAATTAGCTTGATCATGATGTTGAAGAAGCCCTTAAACTACTAAAATCTTGAACCCAGGCTGCACACCAGAGCTGCAACCCTCCTGAAAGCTGAAGCTGTGGTTACTAGACCCTGCAGAACAAGGGCTGGCAACGGTTTTCTGAGGCTACCATCAATCTGGTGCAGTTTCCTCTCTGATTCAGGTGACAGGTCTGTCAGTTGCTTGTATCAGTTTTTCAGGAGCAAATTTCAATAAAAATCACACATCTCACCAGGACACAAGGGCTGTTGATGACTGCGCCCTGATAGTTATGCCAAATTAACATAAAAATGAGGTCTTCCTAAACACCTGCAAGAGGAAACCTGCTTGCAGAACAAGCTACTGAAAAAAAATAATCAAAAAAATTTACTATTCAGGGAGGTAGCTGTCAGAAATAAGAGAAGGTGGATGTGTTTATTTATACACACCAGTTCCAGGTATGGGTTGCAGGTCCCGACATGCTGCCCGGTGTGGTTTCTGTAAGCAGTTGTCTCCTTTACGTCCCCAGCCCGCAGTCAGCCTCAACAGCCAAACGCTGGAGGTCTGTGCTGATGGTTTATGAAACACATCATACAAATCCCAGGGTATTTTTAAGATGCAGCAGGCCAGGTCAGCTCACACTGGTGATATCAAATTCCATGTAGATGTTTGAAGCTTCACAGGAAAGAGGTGGGGAGAAGCATCTGTGGGATTTAGGAGCACCATAATTTGTGATTTCTGGTCTCAGGGCAACCTCTGCATTTCCAAACCTCCCCTCCAGGGTTCAGCCTGCACATCAGCAGATGCCAAAATCTGACAACAGTCATTAAAGGCTTTGAGAAGGACTGCAGCTGTTGGTTGCTTCGACCAAAACTGCAGGAGAAAATCTTCCAAGTGTGGGGAAAAAGCAGTTCTTGGCTTGCTCACCATCCAGTGCAAAAGCCACCAAGGTGAACCAGCACAGGCCTGGGACAGGTCCCGACCCGTCACCTCCTCTTCACATCTCCTGCGGTTTGCTCCTCGCTGCAAGTACTCGGTGAGAAGATCAAGCTATGGCACCAGCACATTGTTCTGAAGAGCGAGTCCTTAGGAGAGAGGGTGCGGGGTCTGACCCCGGCAGCAGCCTCTGTGCAGCCTGACCTGCCCATGCTGGAGGACACGGAGCCACGCAGCAGCGGCACAATGACAGATTTCAAGTTAATACGGCAACACGTACCAGAGAAATGAGACAACCACAATTATTGACTCTTATCTCGCAGGAAATATTTTTCAGTTATTGTGGGCAGCGCTGAAAACATCAGCTCGTCGATTGGCCCTGCTGGTATCAGTGAGAAGAAAGCCACATCTGTCAAGTTCTTCTGCAAATCCACAGAGCACATGGGCTTGGCTTCTACCTCCCAAAGGATGCTGGCAGCGTAGCTGGAAAAGGCACAGGGAAGGATACGGATGGTCCAAAGGTAACGAATGGATTTGGATGGACTTTGTTGAAACAAGATCTGTGGTTTTAGTACTCACCCACTCCACAAAACACAGCGTTGCACCAGTATCGATATCACTGTCACCTCCATCCATGCCCGGATGGTTTTCTGCCTCTGACAGAAAGCTCACTGACAGCCTGTACTTATCTGCGACCACGACCAGAATGCACTCAAAAAACCCACTGGTGCCAGGACACAGGCACAGCTCGAACAGTATCTGCATCGGCCGGCAATTATTAATCAGTATATCTGGCACTGTTTTGCATACCAAGATAGAGATGTCTCAACACAACACTGCATCTCCATCTCACTGCACACCTCACTCCTATAGCTTTCAACACACACTGGTGTTCTTCCAACCCAGGACCACTGACAGGAATGGTGGGGCCACTAACACCCCCCATCTCATCGCTCACGCCCACACCTGGTGGTCTGTGTCATGAGGAGCTGTTTCAACAAAAGGAGAAATCCTCCTCCTTTTTTTCCCCTAACAAAGCCTATTTCTGAGGAACAAAAAGTGCATTACAAAAAGTATTTTAGATGAATGTCCCAACATGCTTGACATAACCTTTGTTACTGTCTATGAGAGAAAATAATTCAAAGCAAATTATTTCATACCACTAGGTTTGGTCCAATACTGAGCAAGGATGACAGGTGCAGCATCCATGCAGAATTCTGAGTGAAACACAAAGCTTGCATTTCTACACGAAGTCTAGTTTGAAGTCACCCAAACTTCAAGCGTTTCTTTCATTGCTCTTCCTATTCCTAGGAGACTTCATAATTTTAAATATTGGATAATTTCAGTCTGCAGTTTGAAGGTTTCCTCGAAATGTCAGCTTCTTGCTTTTTGTAGACAGACGGATCACACTGCTGCTAATTTGCTTAATTAGTGATTTACAGAAAGATCTCCCTACATGAACGTGAAGCTCTTCAAATGAAATGCTTCAAGTACAGAATCAAGAGACCATACCTAATGAGTGTTTACTCCCATCTTCTACAGATTTTTGGGCCACACTATTTCCACCACCATGCGACTGATGGCATTACACCTCCCAGACACAAAACTGAACTCTACAAGAGGCCAAGCTCAATGGTCCCAAGTTTTTTTCTAACAGAATGACATTGTTTTTCAAAAAAATTGCGCTGGCATGAGAAGGAAAGAAGCTGGCACATAAAAGAAGCACACAGATCGAGCCACCATCACACAGCCCAGGAGTGTTCCTCTCAATTTCAGCAGCTTTGTTTCCGCTGCTCCACCTTTCCTCGCCCCAAGCACTTGGCTTTTGCTGACCGCTGCATCCAGGCACACAAACCCTTCTTCTTTTGATGGGTGCCCTGGTAGAGCAGAGCACAGGGCGAAGGCTTGCACAGATGTTCATTTTGTAAGAAACAATAATTCATGCAAATCCCTGCTCCAAGCAAATTCCACAGTAGTGCATCTTATTGCAAGCCAAACAAAAAGTACAAATACATTTGAGAACAGCAAACCTGTATTAAAAGAATTTGCTCTTGTTACAGCTTGAATTTCTCCTTCTCCCTCCAACAACCCAGCGGTAAACTACCCACCGACAGTAAACACCAACCAAACCACTAATTCTACCTTGCTAATAAGAGGTGAAACCCCAATTGCAATATAAAGCAATCCCGGTGATAACGTACAACAGACATAACACACCCCAGGTTCACCCTCGATACTTTCCTCTTAAATCTTTACAGTCTGAAGAAGTGCAAGAACAAAACCCCTGCCCGTGATGTTGGTCTCACCAAACATCTCACCAGGCTCCAAAGCAGAGAGCATCTAACTTTGCTGTGGTTTAGGTATTCACAGATTGCAGAGGTTTGAAAAATTGGTGACAGCTCTGCCACCAATTGTCTTGTAAGTGGAAATGTTCTGAGTGTGTAGAGTGTAGCCTGGAAATGCACAGGGTTCCTCTGGGCTGAACAAAGTCAGAGGTTTTGAGGGTTTTTTAAAGGTCGATTCACATAAAGGAGTCTGTAGGGTACTAGGATGAAGACCCTCCTTCCTACCGCAACAGTAGGCAGAGACCAGCAGTGATCATGGCACCACCCTGACAATGCTTCTAAGCACAACAGACATGGCAGAAATTATAAGAATCCCCACATTAGGGAATAAACATCATAAAAGCAATTTGTAAATGCAGTTGACTCCACACACATTTGTATTTTGTTTTTCAACTTTTCCAACAGTTTTGTGCTTTTAACATCAGGGATTTTCCTCTGTTTCATTAATCAAGACTCAAGTACTCTCTTGCCACATTTGGAGATAGACCAGATTTCCACAGAAGCTCAAGATGATGAAAATAAACTAATAAAATATATTTTAGGGTTGGGGTTGTGCTTTTTATTTTTTTTTGAGATGGCAGGTTAGAACCTGAATTCCAACAGAACCACTACATTTCAGCAGAACAAAATAATCCCTGTGCTGAGTGCTCTCAAATAAGAGTCATGCCGCTTCCAACTCTGCACCAACAGAGACCTTTTTATCCTTTTGGGGAGGAAGTTGGATTTTTTTCCACTTAGTTACGTTCCCAGGTAGCTATTAAATAAGATTTGCCTTCCCTCTGTGTTTAAAGGGACACTTTAAAACAATTTAATGCCTTGGCTGTGTGCTGCTCCACACTGCCAGCGTTGTGTGCTGAACCCCAAAATAGATCGATGACTAGCTGGCCACCGGTAAGCGCAATTTAATTTCAAGAAGGAAAATGTCAAGATGTTAGAATTAACAAGGCTTCTTCCTACCTTAATTATCATAAGCAAATCATCCACCTGCATGTCCTTAGGAGCCCATAAAGGTCCTTCCAGTGGTGCCCCCTGTGAACAAACAAACAAACAAACAAACGAGCTTTTAAAACCGAAGACTTAAAATTCAGCAGCATTTTTGGAAAACGGGATTTCTACTTCTGCCAGCAAGGTGATCCTGCTTCATTTTACCTATATGCAAAATGCAGCTTTCATTCCTGCTCAAGCTAGAGACACACTTGATAAAATGAAAATAATGTTTAAATACAGAAGGCAAAAACTTGTGGGATTTTCCGGGGCTTTTGTCGTCAGCAGCGGCAGGTGATCACAGGTCAGCAGCAGCCGTTACAAATGAGAAGAAGACTCCTACGTACACAGCTTCACTTGACACCTGCACTGCTGTCTGGGGCAAAGAAAAAGTTTAAGAGGGTCCACAGCTAGAAGAAGTAGGTAATCTTTACCCTAGCGAAGGCACCATTCACCTCCGACTCCTACAAATGTGGATTCATCCACACATGAGTGGCTGGGGCCTTTGAAGAGGCATCTCTGTGCATGTCCATTTATTCCCGCCCCAAGGGACCAGGACTTCTGATGGCCTTGTCCCAGTGAGACAGCCACCAGCAGATTTCCCCAAGCCCAAACTGCTCTGGATACAGACTCTGGCTGTAGGATTCAAGTGCAATCCTCCCAGTGGTTCAGGTGACCTGCTGGGATGCCTGTGATGTCCTCACACCTCTGCACACACCAGCAGGATGTGGGCTCCTCCCTCCATCAGCAGAGACACTGCAGGGGCTCACGGGTCATTCACAAAGTCGAGACCGTTCCTGGCTGACCCCTGATTTTACACGACAAGCCAAGTTGCTCCCACTCTCTGTATCTCTGTGCTCCCTCCCAAAATATTTTTTACCTACATCAGCTCTGAGACAGCAGCAGGCTCCTTGCAGGAGTTTGCAGAACCAACCCTTCCTTTCACTAATCCCATCTTCTGGGCTGATGCTATAAAGTACAAAATTAGAGACCTGAGGCACTTCTAGATTTGGAGTTGAATATATTTAACCAAATTAATATTATTTTCCTATTGACATCTTTTCTCCCCAGCCTTGGGCAGGATGCAACCCAGCCATCTGCTCTGTTGGTGCCAAGTAGCTGTGGAGCTCAGACAAAATCCCTGGGTGATCTCCTTGCTGCTTTTCATCCTACTCAAGTGTTGACTCGAGCACTTGTTCAATTAGACAAGTCTCAGCACTTCAATCAGATGGGCACATAAGGCTGATTTTTACCTCCACAGAGAAGAAAAAATCTGATTTAGTCGAGTGCGATAGAAGCAGGAGCTTCAAAGCAATGAGACCTGGAGATCACGTCTGCTCTGAAGTCTGCCAGAATTGCTGCTTACCCCGAGCAGACCACCAGCGACCAGCAACATCTATTTAAAGAGAAGCCGAGAGAAAGCAGATTAAAAAGAAAGACATTGGACCTGGCAGGGAGGAGGAGAGCTGGGTTATTTTGCCAATATTTCTTTTTTAAGGCAACTGGAACACAGCTGAGGCGTCTGCTTTCTCTTGTCTCTGGCCTAAAGCTAGCAACCCTCAGACGTGCCAAACTTGCTGGTTTCCCAACCCCCGGCATTTCCTTCCTTACAATCCAGTGTTTCCCGACACCTCCCAAGAACGCTGCTGGCCCGGGCCAGAGGGGTCTGGGGGCTGCAGAAATACAACCCAGCCTTCAGCCCCTCCTATCCTCCCTGCGCAAAGGCAACAAGCTCCCTTCGTCTTCCAGTTACCCAACAGTCATTTAAAACAAAGGGGTCAGTTGGACGGGGCCAAATCAGGAAGTTGGTGTAAGCAACCACACTGTCGATATTTTGACGGCCAATTTACCCCTTCACTCACAAAGCTGCCAGACTGAAACACAGCCTCGGACCGTGACGAGAAGTGGAAGAGAAGTCTGAAGATTTTGCATTCACCTCCAGCTTTAGAAAGCCGCCTCAGAGCGAAGGACTCCCCTTCCCTGCTGTGACAGCATCGTCAGACAGTTAAAAGGGAACTGGCAATGAAGCTGAGTTTTCACAACACCTGGAGCAGGAGACATGCAGCGTATGCTCATGGCTCCTTCCTGGGGGAGGACAGCATCTTGCTGAAGGAAAAATGTACACTGAAAGGTAATGGAAAAAAAAAAAGGAAATCCAAAGGCAGAATGAAAACAAACGAGCTTATAAAAGCTGCTAAAAGTCAACACAAGACGTTTCAATGGGTTTTGGAGCAGGCTGAGTCTTCAGATGGCTGTAAAAACAGATCAGTAACAGGAGACAAGAGTAATTCACGATGCATGACTCGCAGTGACTCATAAACCTCTGGGTTTTGACAGGAGCGCAGTGCAGGCACGCATTCAAGTCGCTCGAGTATGTAACAGCAGAAGCATCTTATGTTGTACACACCTACAAGAATATTGTACATCCACAGCTGTTCTTAGAAATTAGTCACACGGCCTGCGAGCAGAGGAAACGCGATTGCCAAAGAGCAAACGCCTGACAGAACCGAAAGGAGGTGGTGTCGCAGTCGGCTGTCTCAGCCGCGGCCACGCACAAGCCTGTCCTCTCGTCTGCCTTGCCCCGAGCCCACTGTGCCCCAGCGTGCCAGCAGTATCACCCGCTCGCCACGTCATCCTCCAAAAACGCAGTATCCTGAGGATCTGGCGCAGTCAGCTGACTGCGGCAAGCCGTGGCTGCAACCTACCGGCCTCCAGAATAATATGATTACTAGTTGTAATTATTACTTGTCTATGTCAGTTGTAGATGTTTGGGTGAAAGCAATTTAACCAGGTAAACGTATATGTTGTTATAGCACACCACCAGTAAGGAAGGCACACTGGCTATAGGATGGAGCTTCCATTCTCTACAGCCAGAAGTCACTTTTCCAAGTCCAGAGGCATTGAGGAATCCAGCACTGACCTGATCCAGGTCAATGCCATAACACAAAACCACTTGAGATTATGAAAGAGCCCCTGGAACTCAGCAGCCAAGCATCTTCCAGTCATCTGCTGTGCTAGAAGATTAGTTTCCTTTGCAAACCTTACAAGAGCAGGCGAAGAAGATCTACCCTATGCTCTCATTTTACAGATTCACAAGACACCAATTTTATTGGTAACAGGTGAATTGTTCAGGCTTGATTGTTTTTTAAGAGCTGCATGCTTGCAAGCTCTCTTGCAGGCTCCATCCCCTGGAGATGGACTGGCCCAGTGGATGGTCCACCAAGTGAATGCCAGGACCAAGTCTACCAAGTTCAATGTTTCCACCTTGACAAAAAACAGAGGCAGCTTATCTTGAAGAGTTTGGGCACTGCAAAACTGCAGCTCAACTGGTGGCTTCCCATAAGCAAACAGGAAAATGCTATAGGTGGTGAGTTACCTGCTTGGGGGTGAAGAGCTTCAGGTAATTCAGTATTGTCCTGACACCCCATCTGAGGTCAGGACCCTATCCTGAGTTACAATGAACTGTATGAAGTTCCCTCCCTGAAAAAGCAATTCCCTTTGCAAGCAGTAAGGGCAGGACCATGAGAAAGGTGCCAGTCTTTGGTGTTTCTTTTCTCCCAGATAAGTTCAAGCAGAAGGTCAGTGACCACATTGGTAGGAGAGCCCAAACTCAATGCTTGGTACTCCATTTCAACCGCTACATTAAAGCTGCTAAACCTCCACAGCCAGGCTGTGGCGCTTGCCGTAGCTCACGGGCATACCAAAGCCGTGGGAATGAAGATGCCGGCATCCAAACCCAGAACTTCACTCAAGCTGAACATTTTTTTTGCGGGATCATCCTGCTCACTATAGAAAAAATTTAGCAGCACACCATTTCTTTTATAAAACCAAGGAATTCAAGCTCGCAAACTAAGAGGTTTCTTCTGGAAGAAACGTGCTGAGAAAGTGCTTTGGGAACGGCGGCACCAGGCGGGACTTCGGATGACGACAGCAGGTTTGTTAAATCAAGAACGTTAATGGTATAAAACCTTACACACAGGAATGTGCAAGATCTGGGGTTGGCAGAAGTGGCCTACAGTTACAGGACTCCTCCATCTCTTATTAAAATCATTATTATAAAAGGCAGGTATTAGTTGGCTAGACAGCCCCAAATCCCACTGCCTGCGTAATCCACCTGAAAGCCAAGTGTATCGAGCCAAATTAAAGCTGCCTTTAATCCGTACAAATCTCAGCACGGGTATCTTTTATTCCCTTACCTCCTGCCGCGAGTTTAGCCCTGCCCCGCACCCCTTCTCACTGCCAGAGCTGCGAGGGCAGAACAACACAAACCCCCATGTTTTGTTAACACCCCGAACACATTTTGGACCTTTCACAAGGTTTGGGGCGGACGCAGACTTACGCTTCCCTGGCTGGGTAGCGACCGAGCCCCGTTCCACCCGCGCTCGGTTTAATCGTATGTATCAACACACATAAATTAGGGCAATTTGTGCATAAATTAGGCAGTGTCATTATGCTAATTGGGATGGTATGATTGTGCTGAGCTTGTTTGCAATCTGCCACAATCCTCCGGGACAGCACTGCGAGTGAGCTGCTGCGCCTGAACAGGCCATCGCTCTGACAGCATCCAGCAGGTAGGTCCGTGCGCTGACCCAAAACCGTCCGAAATAATTGAGGAGAAGGGGTGAGGCCACCTGCTGGGATTTGCTTCATCTGAAATGCTGTATTCTTTCCTGCTGCCCTCAAAAAAATAACTCCACGTCCTAAGCATCGTCTCCTAACCTCCTCCATGATGTAAGAAACAGGTTGATTTATAGATGAGGACAGAGAGAAGCTGCAGGAAGAATAAACCATCACAGTGCAAACACCAAGGTGTATGTGAGACAAATAGAGAGCAGGAGCCTCAGATCCCCCACACTTTGCTTTATCAAACCTAATGTGAAGAAACAAGTCATCCTCACAAAAAACAGCCGCCTCACTTTACCCCATCTGAATCACATCAAAGGTCAGGCTGCTGTAGCGATCGATGCTGTATCATAGAGTATCTGTGATATTCCCTGCTCTAATAGCGAAAAACAACCCTAAATCTTACCAATTGGATGAGTGATGATGACAGAGGAACAAATACACTGCAAAATGATGGCTTCTCCTTATTGAGATTCATCTGCAGAGCCATACATAAGTAGGTCCACCTAGTGTAGCTAATTACCAAGGTAGATCTTCAGGGTCTTTATCAAAAGATGAGGCAGCCCTGGCACAGGCTGCCCAAAGAAGCTGTGGCTGCCCCTGGGTCCCTGGCAGGGTTCAAGGCCAGGCTGGATGGGGCTTGGGGCACCCTGGGATAGTGGAGGGTGTCCCGGCAGGAGACTGGGTGGTCTGAGGTCCCTTCCACCCAAACCAGTGTGAGATTCTATGGATATTTTCAGATACCGTACAGGCTGAGTTCCCACTGCCTGCAGAGCCATGGTTGGAGTCCTTGTGTGGAGGACAGTGTTGTGGTGCTGCTGGTGATGCTCAGCTCCAGCTCCAGGAGCTGGGGGTGGGTCTGTGGTTATACTGCACCTCTCTCCTCCTTGTGGGTACCAGGGGATGCTCCTGGAGTCAGTCAATTTTCCTACCAAAACTGGTCACTAATTTAGTTACCAGATGGGATCCTTATGATGAAAAATCCTACCTGCGGGACTCAAGCTCTCCCTTCAGAGGGAATTCAAGCTCAGTTTATGCTCCAGGATCCAGCCAGGAGTTTTTCCTCCAACAGACATGCTGGCACTTTGCCTGGCTAAGAAACATACAGCAGAAGAGCACCATGTGCTAACCCACCACTAAAAGTGTTTAAACAAATCAACTTTGGGCAAACCATATGGTAACACTCACTACGCCACAGGTGAGAGCAAATACACTAAGCTCTGTACAGTACCAAGAAAAAATATTCAGTTTTCAGTGAATAACGATGCTTTAATGCCAAACCAGCCCAGGCACAGACATCCAGGTGAAAAGTTTTTAATGGCTTCCACCCCAGTGTTCCTGGTGCACTTCTGCATTTCTTCGCCAATTTGACCGTATAAAGATCAAGAGACGGGTCTTACAGCAGCACCCAGAAGCTGCCCAGCTGCAGCACAGGGACGAGCCATGCCCTGTAGCCCTCCTGGCAGGTACGGTGAGCACCCTAAACTCAACCCAAGGCAAAGGCAGAAGGGATAGAACCAAGTTAATGAAGGTGAAAGGATGAAAATGTTAAAAGGGACACATTGGACTTAGGGGAAGCAAAATTGAGCTGCCCCAGCTTCAGGGCTGAGGGAATTAGCACGGCACAGAGCCAGCTTCTCTCTGCTCTTCTGCAGCTCCCCTCCAGCACAAGTGGCTGGGTTGTAGCTTTTCCCCCCACCCCCATCCTCCCTTCTTTAAACAGAAGCCCTTTAAGTAGTTTAGCAGCAAAAGCGAACTCATGTCTCCCTCCCTAAGAAGCAATAGGGATACCAGCACGGATCAGCATCACTGCCTCAGCACCCAGCAACTCCCAAGCCCAACACCTTGGCACAGCAGCAGCTTCAAAACCTCTTCTCTAAACTGTTTGGTGGTAATTGCTTTAAATGTCTCACCATCTGACCACTTCTGGATTGTAACTAAGCCAAAACCTCTCCATAACAAGACGGTTCAAAATAGGAAAATACAAAATAGGAGCTGGCTGCGCCATATCAGTTTGAAGGGAGAAGGGAATACAGCAAAATTTAGAAAACAAGCTCGATAAAGTTATTCTTCACTGTTTTATTTTCCCTTAAAGCATAAGACCACTTTGGTTTTGTTTCCATCACATCAGTTTCTCTGTTTCTAAAGGGAGCACAACACAGGGATCCGGCGTGTGAAGCCGCCTCAGCCCCTGCCTCACAGCTCTGAGTTAATGGCACACGGTGCTGATCTGCCTCGCTACGGCAATTCCTGTAATTCAAGTCTGGGAAACAATTCTTAGTCTGAAAATGGGACAGCATCCAATTGTTATCTCCTTTCTTGTAATCAAGAATTTTAAAAATCCAGCCTATTTACTGTACCTGCCCATTTACTGCACCAGCAGTATCACTGCACAGGCACGGCAGCAACAAATGCCGCCAGTTCTCACAGTTCTGCCTGTTGATGTTTGTTTCTCCTTTCATCTGAGCAAAAAGCATGTCAGAGCTAAATGAGCGATCAGGAGCGAAGAAAGCACTTGGCTACCTCCCCCTCCACTGAACATGCCAGCAGTTTGCAGAGATGAAGCTTTTCTACGCTCCTAATCAAGGAAACTCACTTTATGGTTGGGCTCGATGATCTTAAAAGTCTTTTCCAGCCTAAATGCTTCTGTGATTCTAATATGCAGTCACCTTAATTTTGGTCCCAGTGCTTCCACATACCCTGACTAATGCTTCTAACAACCATCCATACCAAAGTGCCCTACGATTCCCATCTTACTAAAGACAAAAAAACCAATCCGTTTTCCCATTGACCAATTCCAGACCGAGCCCACCCGGAGTGAAAACAACGCAGGCATCGGACCCTGGCTGAACACACGGACCCAACATGCCGCGCACAAACTTACGTTGACAGGGTTTTGTTTGAATGGTTTAGCTCGCCGTGACAGACCTGATAAGAGCCTGGATGATGACAAACCCAGAGATAAACCGGACTGATTTGATTCCTCCAAACCCAATTACACATTCTGAATGAGAAGGGGGGAAACAAACACATAAAACACGCTGTGTGTAACAAGACCATTTCCCTTGGCTGCTTCTCTTTCCTCGCTGGATCTGCGTGCACATGTAGAAATGACACTGTTGCATTTTCTGAGCTACCTTTGAGCTCCGTTCCCGTGGACAGAGTTGCAGGGCTGATGCCCAAGTCCTGGCAGAGCAGCAGGTCCAGGAGCACCCGACAATTTTCTTCTGGTGTTTCCAAAAATTTAGGTGTCACTGTTTCTTTATACCAGAAGATGTAGGGAGATAGGGCAAAGCCGTTTGTAGAGAGGCAACCTCTACAAACTGCTGTAGTTGGGAGAGGGTAGGAAAAGCAAGCCAGGCATGCAGATGTGGCCACCGACCCCAAGAGCCACGTCTTGGGAAGCCAGCGATGCACAGCTATATGTAAGAGGTATTCATCAGTGATGATTTGCTAGTCAAATATTGGCCGATATGGATGTAAGTAAACAAGCTGTGGTCCTACCTGAACGCATCTTGTGAGGGCACGTAAGTCTTGCTGAGCTCCGTGCCAGGGACACTAGAGGTGCTGAATGCATTGTACGCAGGGCAGCACGCAGTCCAGTCACTGAGGGCTCATTTCCAACCCAGCAAAACATTTGCAACCTTTTTATTCCTCTTCCTCTTTTCACTTCCTTAATGAATAAACATACTTATGAAGTGGGGGGAAGAAACCCCAAGCATTTGCACAACTCAGAGAGCCTCTGTGCAGCCTGGGTTTGCAAGGAGCAACTTGGAGAATTTTAGCAGCGCAACAGGGACACCAGCTGCCATGGGGAAGAGCCACACACCTTCCTATGGGGGTGATTTCTGTCAGTGGCTGAGGGCTAGCTCTGTTTTCGGGAAGGAGTCCTAATCCGAGCCACTCAAGGAACAGGACTGTTGGGATGTACAGCTTGTATGCAGGAGGCTTGGCCACAGCCTATGTATTTTGGAAGTAAATGAATGCAGCAAGCTGGCAACTGTGCTGCCCCAAATGTTTCAGGGAAAAATCCCACTTCCCCATCATGCTGTTGTCTTGACAGATTTTGAATTCAAGAATTTTTATCTCTGACCAAAGGCATACATGGGCTACCTTATACCTGATATAGCAAACAGAGACACATGCCATGTTGTCATCATCTGCTTTGCAGTGCAAAACACCATGATGGAAACCTACTTGGTTTGTGCCAAGAGAGGTTTCAGTTCCCTGAGCCACACATTAGATTTTCCAGCCCATCATTTCACCAAACTCCAGCCCAAAGCCCGCCAAGTCACCAGTCAGAGCTTTATCTGCTTGAAATGTGTCCAGGAGCTGGTTCAATGGCAGATCCACACGATGCAGCTTGTGCGATGGAGTCAAAGTCACGTGCATGCAGGCAGCAGTGCTAGTGCAGGGACTTCAGCAACCCTTCAGGAAACAACCCAAGAAACAAGCTCCAGCCAGATTTCTAAAAATGGTTATAGCATTGGAGAGCGATAGGATGTTCTTCATTCCTCCACACAGATGGATTTCTGAGCTTCGGATATAAATACAACATTGTTGTAACCGGGATATTGTGCTTTTCTGCTCTGGGTTGCAAGTTCAGAGCTAGAGTATGTCATGCTGCTCAAAAAACAACAGCCCCTTTATGGCTGTCATTAACACTTGGGTTCCCCAACACCTTTTTTTTTTTTGTTGGGATCAAGGTTAATGCAACAGCCCTGGCCACTCTTTTAGAGCCGGTGGTCTGCACCGTGAGATCTGTTACCAGTTATCAGGGCACCCTGACCTGGTCCTGCTCCAGCTGAACATCAAAAAACCCTCTCCAGACAGTGACAGTGTAGAATAAGGCTTTTAATAGAAGTGAAAGCTGAACATGGGGGAAAAAATCAAGTTGCAGCAGCAGAGAGCAAAGGAAAATGGGTTTTCACTTGTGGCAGTGCAACACTTCAGTGTGTCTGTGGAAGAGTTTCACCTCCAGGCTTGACTATCAGGCTGATTTTAGACTCGCTGTCAAAATAAAGTTTGTGAATAAATCCACTCCATTTTACAACAAAAGGACCTATAAACTTCCCCCTCCCCCCATATATTTATTTATAAATGTTTTGAAATGCCACACATCCGTGTATGATAGAGGTTGCCCCAGCAGCAGCTCCAAAAAAGCGAGGGACCGACCCTTGGCACACTGCAAAACCAGGCTTCTATTTCTTATGGATTGCTCAGCATGAAAAATAATGCCAGCTCCGTTGCAGCTTTTAGGCTGCTGTGTCCATGGGGACTAAAAGGACCTATGGATTGGGAGAATTAGGGTGCATAACTTTTACTCACATCAGATTTGAAAGCATTATGCCTCTCGTTAAAGGTGCTATTACATTACAAAGGGTTTATAGAGCAATCTCCTGGCCCTGGAGGAGCCACCTCCTGGTCTGTACAACCCAAACTCCCTCTAACAGGCAAAGGCCCCAGACTCAAACCTGTTTTCCCTGCAAGGCTTTTGCTAAAGCTATTGATGCTTCTGTTAGGGGGGAAACTGAGGACAGCAGGACAAAACCTGCAGGACCCATCATGCTGGTAGCAGGATCCCTGTGATGCTATACAGAGTCCCACCATGGGAATTTTGCAACCTTTGGACATACTGGAGATAGAAACTGGAGCCAAAAGTCATGGATGAGACCTCCTCATGGATACAAAATCTTCGACTGAGCTGTGGTGCCAGATGTTGTGTGCAGCTGTGGGGCTTTGCTTTAATCCATCATGGTGATGTCCTGTAGTCTTCAGATGACTGAACGCAAGAGGGTTTGGTTTTCTTCCGGGGTCTCTGCTTTGTTTCATTAGTGGAGACCCTGCTCCTGCAGTAAAGTAAGTTGTTTGGTTGTCTGGGAGTCCCTTCCATACTGCTGCATTCTTTGTTTAAAAATAACAAATGCAGCTTTAAATTGTAAGGTTTGTTGTTTATTTAAAACCATGTATTTTCAGTTCAAATTCGCTCCGGTCCTTCACACAAGCAAAAGTAAGCCTCCAGCCAGGACTGCCTCCCCACATGGGTATCTTGTTCCTACCTTGTCTACCATGATTTGTTGGATGTGATTCATTACCTAAGCTTTAAAAAAGTAAATTTGCAGTGAAGGTGCTGAGTACTCAGACTCCCTTTGACAATATCCTCGGCACTAGTACTGCAAACTCTGAAGACCCGGTGCAGACAAATTCAGAAGTCTCCAAGTTCTAAGTAGGATGACTGGTAGCAGCTACACCGAGCACTGGATGAGATATGGCTGTAGGCAGTCGGCACAAGTCTCGGCATCGCGGGCTGCTCGTCACCAGAAGAAACTCTTACCTGTGCAAAGCCAACTCAGAGGCTCCTGCACCTTCCACCAGACAAACCCGCAGAGGGAGGGCAGGTGGGAAGCACAAGGGTGACAAATTAAACAGCTGATTTGCATGAAAGAGGTTTGATGGTGGGGCTGAATGTGGTTTTTTTTTCCCCCATGCTCCTTGCTGCATTAAGCACTGAGAAGTGAAACCTGTTTCCACAGAGCATATGATGGTCAGGCACCCGGTCCTCACGATCTTCCAGGATCAGCTTAGGATTTGCCTCTAAGCCCAAGTGTAGCCAAGGCACATCTCACCACCCCTTCTAAGGGAGACCCTGGAGCAGCAAGGCTCCACAGGGTCTGGGACAGCGTCAGAAGACCCTGTGTGTTGGTTGGTCCAGCCCACCAGGAGAATCACCTGCAACAGGCATTAATGAGACAGGCTGCAATGAAACATCTAAATCCAACTCTCGAGATACATGGCTGCTCTTTCCCAAATGACAAGCTTTTCACAAGCCTAAGAAAAATCCATCTACTACCTCTTAGGGACGGTAGTAGTCCAGGTAATACAAACTCCTGGGAAAAAGGAGAAGAATTTTCTTTTTCTATTTCCACTGCTGGCCTGCAGCACTATCAAACCCGAATTGTTTAACCCTAATTTATCCCTGGTTTCCTTACCATCCTAAACCTTGTCTATTCAAATGAAGGGTTTGATGTAGAAACTTCCACTGGTGACATAGTAATAATCTACAACCAAGTGTATACACAGGGTTTAACTCTGCATACATGTAAATCAACAGCGAAGCTTCCAGCATTTCTAGAGTATAGGTTGTACAGCAGCTCCAGCTGGGACTAACTGCATTTGCGCTCCCACAACAGCATATCGAAACAAAATCGAGACAACTCCTTCTCTGTCTCTGGTAGCTAGAGCATTAGCAGAGTCGTTCTCTTATTTTCCTTCTAAGAAATGAGATGATGATTTTCAGTGCTGTCTCCCTGAACAGCTGTTTCTCCAATGCTGTTGATACACGCAATAAACTGGAAGCTCTCTCTATATACGCTGTTTATTCTGGTTGAATTTAGTTAGGAAACTGCAGTACTTTGGAGCATGTAAGTGCCAGCAAAAACTGAAAACAAGAAAACAGAATTCAAGTGCCAAGGCATTACAGATAACATCAGAAAAATGCAGAACAACTTCTGGGCTGAGTAAGGGTAAAAACTATGTTTAGAGGGAGATCCCCACTTCCACGCAGGATGGGGGAGCCCTGAGAAGGAAGGTCAGGGGGGAAAGCACCTGCCTGAGCTGTGCAGAAACATTCTGGATGATCCCAAATGACACACTCAAGCCATAAAAGCTTTCCATAGGAATAAGAAGGTGAGGCACACTAACACACACTCACCCTCTAAGACTGTATCATTTAAACAGGACAGCAGTGGTGGCTCAGAAACCCTACACACTCATAAAGAGTTAAAATGTAGCTGTGGAGACTGGCATGATTAAAATTCTAACACAGTATATTTAAATTGCAGGGAAAGCTGAGCTTGTCCAACTGGATAGTCAGCCCGCAAGTTCCCCCAAACAGGGCTTTGATTTTCCAACACAACACCCAAAATCCTCTCCTGCTTTTATAGAACCCAAGTGGAATCATGTTCCCTACTGCACAACATGGCTTTTGTTGTGGTCCATACAACCAAACTCAGGACTGATTTATTGGACTTGAACTGTTCTCCTTCCCCAGGAAGTACTTTAGGGATGCAAGTTCAGCCTTATCTGAGGAGTTAACTCTGAGACAGGAAGTTGTCCATGTGTTTTGTGTCCATGCAAACTGTTACAGGGAGCTCATCTCACCTTCAAGGGCTTCTTCCATATGTCTAATTTTCATAAAGGTGCTTTTCATTCACTGAGCCTTCTCTGAAACATATTGCTGTCCAAAAGCCACCTCTTATCATCTCTAGTAATCACCTCTGCTTCCACACCTTTTCTCAAGCCCACTCTTTTTGACAGCCTTTTTTTTAAAAAAAAGATGCCAGGGTGAAATAAAACCTGTATTTTACCTGCAACAAGCAGATCAGCACTGGGTTGGGGAGATCCCACACACAGCAAAAGGCATCCTCTGTGTAGATGCTGTGCAACCAGATTAACACCTGCAGATGCTGTACATGGGAGGTCCCTCCATTATTCCTTCTGGAGGGGACTGCGCACTTCTGTGTCCCTTCTCTGCTAAGTTTAACCCTGGTTTTATCAGACTTAGTCTGGTGAGTGCAAATGGGATCCAGATTTGGCATTTTAATAAGGAAAATAACAGAGACCCAGGGCGTCTGAAGCCACCCTGCCCATCACTAACTGGGCCTAAACCACCATCCCCTCTGAGGCTGGCATTTTTCTTTTGCTACTTTTACTGCCAAGAAAAAATGATTGTGTAAAAATTATGGTACAAGGGGATGTCTGTGCATCAATAACCCGAGCTGTGCATTCACCGCTCCAGAGATGGCACTGGAACGATTCTGCAGCTTTATCCCACACATTCGTTAAAAAGCATTGTTGATTGACAGGAACTCGTTCAAAGGAGTCACGGGAAAGCAAGGGCAGGGAAAGGCTGAGAACCAGAATGCCGCTCCACTCCTGACAGCAGAAAGCAGCACACACCAACCATGAGCTGCTTCTGTTTTAGATCTCAAAAAAAAAAAGTCCACCATCGCTTGCTCTAGGGGCTGACAAGTGCCTGGGCAAGCAGCAGGGCTCAAACGCAAACTGCATCTTTGCTAAAAACCGGACTTCATGGGGCTTCAATCTTGCAAAGAGGCTTTTTTTTTTTAATTTATTTTAAACAATATAAAGGTAATAACAGTTGGACATGAAGTAAATCCCAGAAGCAAATGCCTCCTCTGGATGCTGTCAGAGGTCAAATCATCTAAAAACTCAGCAAGTGACATTAAGAGATGCTGTAGGGCAGCGGGCTGGGATGATCTCAGACATACTCCGATACCACCCACCCAAGGCACGTCCTCGGCACCCCATTGGGTTCCCAAGCCTTGGTGGTGCTTTCGGAGAGGAAAGGCAAGCGGCCCAGACAGCGGAGGCAAGCTGCCCTGACAGCGGAGCCAAGCCAAGCCGGGCTGCGCAGTAACCAGTAGCAACTGAGCCTAATCCACAGACAAAACTGCTGGGGCTCATTTGTACCCACGGCACGTGCTGGGCCGTGTCTGTGCAGGGCCACCACTACTGTGTGCATTTTTTTCAGCTTAAGCTTAGTTTTAGAACAGTTGTGCATTGGTGATTTGGTTTTGGGGTTTTTTTAATAAGCATATTTACATCAGTTTTTACACAAATGAGGTTTTAATAGATGAGCTTGAGGCTGTTTTCAGTCTAAAAGATGCACAAAAGCTTTATTCTCTGTATATTCACTGTATACAAGACATCTATTTTGGTGCTTTATTTCTGTGGTATTAGAGAAATTACCAAGAAAGAAGCTGACATTGACTTTTTTTTTTTTTTAAAGGATTACAAGAAAGAACAGAATAATCATGTTGAAAAGGATGAAAACAGCAGTTGCCTTGCCCCGTATTCAGGTGACAGCACCCAAAAGCTACCTAACTGACGAAACAATGCTGGTACCATGTCGTCCATTAGGGGCATCAAAGTCAATGAATGTCAAGACTGGAAGGACAAAAAAAAATAAATCTTAGAAATATAATATTTTTCTACTGAAGTTTCAAAAGAGGCGAGTGACCAGACGCATGAGCTAATGACCCAGGACCAAATTTCACTGAGTGGCTCATCCAGACTTTTGGTAGATTCTTCAACACATCTTTAATTCTAATTTAGCTGATTCTATGACAATGAAGATTAAATGAAGACAGAAAAGCTTCTCCCTCCTGCTTTCGATCTATAAATACAATGTTGAGGTGGGACAGACCCAGGTGCATGTGGGAAAACAAGGAAAAACTAGAGGTATGTGGCAGCTGCAGAAATACACGTATATTTGTCCCTTTTTCTCTCTGAGCACACTCAGCTTTCCAGCACCAGGCAAGAAAGGGGACTCAGCAGCTTTCCAGCATCTCTGAGGAGGCCAGGAAGAAGAGAGCCAGGCTCTTCAGAAGACTACCCAGTAGGAGGACATAAGACAGAAGATGAAACAAGAGATGTTCAAAAGGTAGGAAGAAGCTTTTTCCACCATGAATTCAGCCAAGCAGGACAACGGGTTGCTCAAAGAGGTTGTGCAATCTCCATCCTTACAGGTTTTCAAGACTCAACTGGATGAAGCCCTGAGCAGTCTGGTCCAACGTCATGGCTGACCTTGGTTGGAGCTGGAGGTTGAACTGGAGAACTCCTGAGGCTTCATCTAACCACCTGAACCACCCCCTGAGCCTGTCTTCCCAGTTCCCATTGGCAATTACACCTTGTGCCTCAAAGTCAACCCGTCACACTACAAATACACAAAAATCCAGATGACAATTATTTTATTCTGTGTAAAAATCGGTATACAAGGGAACGGAGGTCCCAACGTATCAAGAGACATCCCAGTGACACAATGTTGAAAACTTTCTAGATAACGACCCCAAGTCCCCCACTTCAATGTCAGCACTTTTGCTAAGATTCCCCACCCAATGCTGGACATGCAAATAGCCTGCCAACTCCCCCGCCAGCCCGAAGGAGACGTTATCCAGCTTAAAAAAGAAAATTAAAAAAATCCCCTCGATTATTTATGCTGCTCTTTGAACAACACCAGCTTTTGTCAGGGAGTATTTTACTGCTCTGAATGTCACATTGAGAGTCTGGTCATGCCAGTAGGAGAGCCTGCCGCTGCCACGTCCCAGCATAAAATGCTTTATTCAAGGCGCCTGGAGTCCAGCGCTGGGCAAAACCTAAAAGGAAGCCGGTGGGTGTGACGGCCGCATTTTGTACAATGATATGAAAAGAAGTAGGCAAAGGTGATTGTTGGTTTGGGGTTTTTTTCCGGATGTAACATAGAAAAACTACTAGGAGCTTCGTGCAGAGCCAGGTAAGGCTAAGTTAAGTGACAGAAAGCTTTGGCTTGATATTGCTCCAGAGGAATTGCCTGGACAAGCGTGGAGGTGAGCAGAGCTGGAGACCTTCCCAACAAGGCACAGGGAGAAAGCAAGGAGGGAACTTTTTGCTGTTTAGAAAACCAGGCTGGCTCAGCAGACGAGAAACCCGGTTTCCTGCCTGATTGCAACTGTGTGAAGGGAAACCAGGCTCTGGAGGCAACCGTGCAAACAAAGCACTGCTACCTTCAGCTCTCACCAGGCAGAAGCAAGAGCTCGGGAGCACCCCAAACCCTCCAAATTAAAAAGAAACAAACCAACAAAATAATAAAAAGAAAAGCAACAGGCCTTTTTCCACGGTGTGTTACCTTACAAAGCAAAACTGGCTGGGTTGCAATCTTCCTCTGCCGCACCCCAAATGCCAGGTTTCAGGTTACTTCACCCGACATACCTGCAAGAATTTTCTCTGAAGCGCGTTTCTCTGCTGTCTGGGGTAACACCTAGTTCCTACAGGCAGCCTTTAATCTGCAGATCTTCCAAAAGTCCTGAAAAGAAAGCAAGTGTCATTTCCTTCCCCCTCCCACACCCCCATATGCTGACGAGGAAGTTATAACCCGAGTGAAATAATAAATATCACGCAGCAAAACGGGAACACAGATCGCAATAGGAAAGCCAGCGTCCCTGTGTTACTCTAACCTACAGGATCCATCCTTCCAGGCTCCACTCAGGAAACAGCTTTTCATCGCCAGGTATCAAAGCTCCTCCCAATTTTGGCATCTCCACCTATTCTGCCTGCAGAACTAGTTTAAGAGCTGAGGGATTGGGTTTTCTTTTCGGGTTTTTTGGTTTGGGTTTTTTTTACCCAATCTGTGGATATTTGCACCGTATCCAGCAGTGGCACTCACAGCTTTTCCAGCTGCCGTCATGCATCTCGCGGGTCTGTTTACCATCAGCAAACATCCAAGAAGTAATCCTGGATTTATGGCTTCGTCTTCCTCATAACACCCCACGGCTGCTCCCTCAAAGCCCAGAAATCCAGTTCACCACCCTTTGTGAGGGAACCTCTGGGCATTTTGCAAGCTGTATTGTTTTACCTCCCCCACGATCTCAACTATCTGTGAAAATATTTGATGAAACCTTTTAGAAGCTTTCTCGATATATGTGCATAGCCTCTGACAATACTTTTGCCCAGAGAATTTTCTCTAGCATCCGAACACAAAGCAAAGCCAAGCTTTTTGTCTTTTTAAATACAGCCCTGTGTTGCTCAGTGCTGCTGATCCCATTATCTTCAAGGTCCTCACGATTTTTTCAAGTGACAACACTACGCTGCTGCGTAAATCTTGATGTGTGCAAGATTAGGTTCCTTTTCCACCCATTTCATGAGCAAAGTGTTTCTCTTTTCCTTTAGCAGTAGCCTGGTGATTGACTGCGTAACAACCGAATCCCCGCGCTGCCAAAAGACCCACACATTGCAGTGCTGAAGCGATCCTTCGGTAAAAGCAGCGCAAACGCCTTCTCAGGATGAGAACATCAAAGGTTACAGCCAGCTTCAAGACACGTAATGTCACTGCCTACACAGAGAAAGCTACACACAAGCATCACCTTCAGGACTTCTTTTTTTTTTTAAGATACTGCCTTTTACTGTCAGTTTTAAACAGCAGCAGGAGGGAGAGGGATTTCCCTACGATCATTGGTGAGGCGAGTGGCAAGGTGACACAATCCACATTGGTGAGGCGAGTGGCAAGGTGACACAATACACTGTGTTGTACCCATGAAGCAACACTGCCTCCTGAGCCATGGGATGGAGAGAAAGGCTTTCAACACCAGAAGGCAGCTCTTCCTGGCTGGCAGGAGCATGAGGAGTTCAGTCAGGGAAGGGCCAAGCGGTACAGAAGACCTGCACCCTGCAGCTCTTGCTTACCACCTGTTGCACACCACACACCTCTTTTGATGGTGTCAGTTTATTCCTCATTTAATGGTGGCATGGTGAAAGGCAGCAGGGGTCGAGTCCATTCATCCAGGTCCCACCTCAGAGCCACAACTGCAGGGATGTGCCTAGACTTTTTTAAGCCATGCAGCACTCAAGCCTTCCCTCAACAACTCCGGGTGACAGAAACACTCAGAAAGATCAAGGAAGCCCAAGTCCCTTTAGGGGCATGGCGCAATCCTCTTCCTAATCGAAATATTACTACTGAGCTGATGTAACACCCATCAAGAGAGAACTTCATTTTCTCCCACTCAACCCTTCCCATTTCCACTGGGATTTGTTTTGGTGTGTGCTGTTTTCACACAGGCGGAAAGTAATTACACAATCATAGGGATGTATTCTTAAAATTTAGTAAAACATTCATGAACAATCTTGGGTTTTTTTCCACTATTTTTCATGACCAGCTGCTATGTGCACTGAGCCTATGACTCCACCACACTGTGTATGAGATACTTTCTTCACCAGTCTGAAATCCAGACATCAGACCTTCCTGAAATCAGCACTGCTTGAAAGCTGTGGGTGTAACTGCAATCTTCAGGTAAGAATTCTATGAGAACAAAACTTTTTGGGTAAACAGAAACTGCATCTTCCTTAGACACTGAATAACCTGTCATGTGTGTTTTACGCACATAGGGAAGCCACCCAGGTAATATGCAGCTTTCTGCTTTTATAAAAAATTGCTGGAGTAGAAACCAACACAAAAGACCATTTGCTAAATTTGTTGAGAGCATTTTGCCACTGAAATCGGAACTGGATTTGGATCACAAGTTTCTCCCCACTCTGAAAGTGAAATTTTAATCTAGCAGATTCAGTTGAGTAAAACAGAGAAACTATTATACATGCAGAAAAATCCCAGTGTAAGCATTTTAAAGTTGTGTTAGATGACAAACAAGCAGGCTTGTTGCTGAATTTAGGTGTGTCCATATGGTGTCCACATGTCCATCACCATCAGATCATGATACGCCCATCATGGGGATATTTTTTTGAAAGAGAAACTGAAGTTCAACACCTGCAGGTAGTTTAA
Source organism: Heliornis fulica (assembly GCA_013399135.1). Classification (NCBI taxonomy): domain Eukaryota; kingdom Metazoa; phylum Chordata; class Aves; order Gruiformes; family Heliornithidae; genus Heliornis; species Heliornis fulica. Next base: position 20,426 of record VXBZ01008827.1, on the reverse strand, counting down.
ATTGAAGACAGGAGGGTTTCTTGGGGGTGGGGGGCACAGGGAAGCAACGATTTTAAAATATTCAATGCACAAAACTGACTAACCAGTCTCAAGAAAGGCATCAAACCTTCATTCTCATTTTATCTTGGGCTTGCACCACTGCTGCCCATCACGTGTCCTGTTGAGAAGCTATTTCAGCCCAGCTCTCTCTACAAGCCTCATGAAAGGATTTCACTGCACCAAACACCAAGGCAAAGAGAACAAATGACTTAAAAATCCAAATAAAGCTCTTTTCTCTTTTTTTTTCCATGTAATTGAGAATAACAAACATATCTTTGGTTTACAGAGGAGGCAATAAATGAACGCTACAGTCACAAATCAAGACCAAAAAAAGATACTAAGTCATTCAATCCACCACCCCGGGATGGCTGTGGCCCCATGGGAAGCTTCTCAGTTTTGTGAAAGACTTGGAAGTCCCAGACCGAGGAAGTACAACACGAAGAGCACTCTCAGAAGTTGGTTTTTGTTTTTTTCATTATAAAATTAAGCCAGCCCTCTGGTGCTTCCTGAGTACAGCCTCTTTGGGCTGGTTGCAGGAAAAGAAAATGGTCTTTGGCAAATAAGCTTTTTATTTGTGAACTGAACACATCATTAAAAAAAGAATAAAGTTTGATCTTTAGCAAAATGGTTGCCTGTGTTTCTTCTGTGAATTCCAAAAGAAGATGGCTGTGACATTTTGGTTTCTAGAAAAAAGAAATTAGTACTTAATATCTTTTTAACTTTAAATTGGCACAAAGAGATGCATTTCAACCCATTGGGAAGCTGAGGAATGCAGCAACTGAACTTCCCCTCCAATAAAGTGGAGAATGGTCCCTTTTGGCAGAATGGTCACTTGAACAGCAGAATGGTAACCAGCACCACAGGACCTCCCCCTGGAGACAGCAGTAATTGTACCCTCACCAGACACCGCAGAATTAAAAAAACAAAACAAAACAAAACAAAACAAAACAACCTCCTTGGTTTTTGGTTTTTTTTTTTTTTCATTTTTCATTGGGCCATACCCTTCAAACAATACTCAGAATTCATGGTTTGTCCATTCCATAACTTTGGTGAGCAAGAGTATTACAAAAGTAGTCACAAAACAAATTAATTTGAGGGTTTGGGAATTTTATTGATACTTTGAGTTTGGTATTTTATATTAAGCCTGCAGCCAGATGCATCCCAATCTGTGTAAGTCAGTGAGGAGAAAAAAAAAAAAAGCCCTAAACCCATATGCCTATGGACTGCACTATATTCCAGAATAATTTGAATTTCAGAAAAGAGACATTTAGAGTGAATTAAAGTCACTGTGTTAGTGATGAGTTTATGTGAACAAATATATCATAAATAGTTCCTATGCCTCAGCTGAAGTCTGACAGACAGACACCCCTCCAAAAGCAGGTTTGCTTTCAGAGCAAGTCCATCCATTATGACCCTCAGGACTTTCCAACACAGTATAAAGAGGAGAAGAAGCCGAAGCATAAGCTAATGAGTTTTACAGTGAGCAAACCCAAGACTTGTGTGACTCTTGACTGATTCAGGCTGTGCTGTAGCCATCTCCCTACACCACAGATGTGACAGCAGTACAATAGTATGAATAATTCTTGTTACCCGGTCCCTACTGAACGACAGCATTCAGACTCTAAATTAAGAACACGAAAACGATTAACATTACCATTAACCTCAGCCCCACCCTAATTGCACTACATAAAAGTAAACGTAACAATTACAAAGATAACATTGTGTGTCATAAATATCACACACAGGAATACAGCAGTCACAGCGTTCGTTTCCTGACCCGGGAAAGCTGCTATAATTGTAGTATTGTGCTCTTGGAGGATTTAGATTTGGAAGTTGGTTGCCAGCAGCCCTTGTTTGCTGTAATTTCCCATCATGTTCTTAAAATTCTTCAATCAAGGCTGTTGTCAATGAGCTGCTGAGTTTTGCACCATGCAGTTCAGCAGGAATTTCATGTTCTGAGTGAAAACAAATCAAGACCATCCTGGGGATGTAAAAGCTAGGTGTGGAGAGGAGATGTGAAGCAATTAGAGCAGAACTTCTGTGTCTGGGATTTTTGAGGAACATTTCACAGCTAAGGGCATCTAAACTAAAACCATCTTTGCTCATGGAGGCCCTCCATCCACATCAAGGGTACAGATATTCAGGAGAGCCTTTCGGCTTTAAGTAATTTGTCTGTTATATCAGACAGAATTTGGAGGTTTGCCGTTTCATACCTGGACAGACTCCAGTATCTGGTGTGAAATTGCCCAAATTCACAGAAACCACCACACCCTCTTGGATAGGCACTCTGGCCACAGCATTTTCCCTTCTCATCAGAAACCATCCTTGCAAGCAAAATTCTCCCAAGTATTCCCTCACTCCTTTGTAGATGGAGAATTTAAACTGCCTAGATTATAAATCTGAAGAGTGTAAATGGTACCTCCCTTTTGGTGATCACCTTCATCTCAATGCAGCCTTCACCATTCTGTATTTCCAGGTTACACCAACATCAGCTTTTCGCTCCAAATGTTTTTCTATTACTGAGTGTGGTACAGAAGGTCAGAAGTTACACTTTCACCCATAATGATGTTTTCCAACTGAAATTAACATATGACGGTGATCCAAATAGTGCTGGAGAAGGGGTTCTCCAAAACACCAACATTTTTGATGCCTCCAAATGATACCATAAGCTGTTAACATCTCACTTTTATCCACATAATAACCTGCCAACTTAGGTCTGTTCTTGCTTTCATCTCCACTTTCTTCCCAGGAAGAACAATCTTTTCCATATCAATCCCTCCTCCTTCCTTCTTTACTCTATTTTATAAATTACATAAAGGATTCTGTTTTCTGGTCTATTTCTGTGAAAGTCATCAAGTCAGGCTTGTCATCATCAAGTTCTATCCTTCTGCTGGCAGTTGTGCTCTGTGACGCCAACTGTTTGACGAAGACCTCAAGGCTCAGCCGAGAGGAAGACCAGCCTCCCAGAAAGGTTTCAAGAGTGAAGCAGAACGCTTGACTTTCTCTAACAGCTCGGCACTTAACAATAAATACCTCCCTCATTAGTATGCTGAGCTACATTAGTTCTGCTGCTTACCGTGCTGAAGCATTAAAGTGAGGCTGAGTCTTTGATTTCACAGTTTGCTAAGTGATGTATTAGATACTTGTGGGTCTCCAGGCATGGGGCGCTGATGGCATTACACAGCATTTCAGACGTGTGAAGTACTGCTGGTAAATCTGCTAATGCCTGTAAAAGACACAGCGCGTGCCTCCAAGCGAAAGAGATGAAGTTATCCATACGTACAACATGGCAGAGGGGCAAAACGACTGCCCAGTATCACACACGAAACTACGGTAATACCATGACCTCACTGGGGAGCTGGCATCATCCTAAAAATCAAATACAGATTGCCTAATGGCAATCAAGGAGCAAATTTACACCATGGAGTCTCCATCAAGCCTGCTAAGTGTTATGATCTCTCCACTCCATCTCCCTGCTACTCAATTTCCACAGAACTGTCAAGATCTGAAGACTCCAAAGTTTCTCAAATGTGTCTGAAATTGTTCAAGGGTTCAAAAGGTTATGTGGGATGAAGGAAGTGAAGGTTAAAAACACAACACTACTCATAGTGATGTGAAAACTGAATGCCATTCTCATCACTATAGCTGTACCCATACCTATCAAATATTAGCAATTTATCTTTTTTTTTTTGCACCAAGAACTGTTTGTTCCCCATGGCATGCTAGCAATACCTCAGCCCTGATGATCTGATCAGCATATGACCAGCCAAGGCTACGGAATACCTCTCTGTATTCAAAGTTAAAGCAAAAAGGTGTTAGGGATAGCAAATGGCTCCTATACACTTAAACGAGGACTTGCAGTAGGATTGTTCAATGTATATATGGTGTTATGGCTTTAGAGTCATTGCGCGGATTAATCAAGCAGAATAATGAACTCATAGTGAAGTGTGGAGCTGGAATTACAGAGGTTAATGTTTGGGTCCAAGCTCTATAAGTTCTCACCCTTGGGGAAGTGATATCAAATCCGGCATCTTGCTTCTCCTTTCCACAAAACCTCCTTTGAATTACTGATTGCAGAACCTCAGTGATGATGCCAAAGGGAAAGACCATTCCAAAGACTCTTTTCTTTAATTATTATTTTTTCCTTAATACCCGCTATGAGGCACTGTCTTGTTTTATTCATGATTCCTCGAAGAAAGATCTTCCATCTTAGAGTGAATAAAAACAAGTATGTGTTATCTCCTGAATTCTGTCACATGCTTCTACTGGTGAAGAACAATCCTGAATACTCACATGAACATGCCAGAAAACATGCAGTGCAATTTTCACATAAAGTGTTTGATTGCACTTTGTTGCAACATGTTTGTAGACCCAAAGGTTAGGTCAGGTGAAATTCTGAGGTTAGTAGAGCACTTTTTGGCCTAACTTTGCACAGATGCAAGAAATACTGTTCTATACAGTTTTGTGCATTTTATGATGTCCCATTGCTAGGTTTCTAAAGACTTTGATTCTTCTAGAGTCAAAGAAAGGCTCTTCCTCTTGTTTCTTAACAAGACATTTAACAATCATGATGGATTTCTAATTCTGTTACTCCACACCAGCTCATATGTAAACCCCTGAGCCTCCAACATCTGGCATTTGTAAGAGTTTGATCATATCTAAATCAACTCCTCTGTAAACCAAAGAAATATCCAAGACCTCTTGGAATGTGGCTTCTTCTGAAGGCTCTTCAGAGAAATTCTTTAATTTCAAAGTCAAGCTAGCAACCTCACTATTGCCCAAAACATAAACGGAGGCCAGATTTTGGTGAGGATGAAAAGGGAAAGGTAGGTGGGTGAAGAAAAAAAAAAAGAACCACAAAGTTTAGTCACAAGTCAAAATGTGCTTTTTGGTTGTTTTTTAATCTAACCCCAAAACTTACATTGAATCCAAATTTGTGCTGTGCAGTCTGAAGAGCAAGGCTAGGAGTCCTTCACCGTGAAAGGATTCACACAGCACCCAGTAAAGGAGAATTTGCAATGAGAAGATAACTGTGTTTCGGTGATGACATGTGTGTCATCCATTACCTAAAAGCCACCATTGTCTGCCACCAGCAGCAGGTGATAGTCGAAACTAGGACAATAATGACTGCAGCAACCCAACCTTCCTCCCCACACAGCCTGAAATTGTACTGGGAGGCCTCAGAAATCCCACAAGATTTCAACCAATCCCCAACTGCCTTGAAAGCATAATTAACTTCAATTGCCTTTTGATTTTATCTCCATTTTCTCAGGTTCTAGGCTATTTGGGAAAGCACTCTGTGTACGTACAGGTGGGTATGCACACAAATGCATGCACATACTTGTCTGGAGTTACCAACTTCCCAGTGCATCTGTTTTTCTCAGGGCCTCCCTGGAGAACAAAACTCAGGGAGGAAGCCTAACCTTTGGGAAATTTTCCTTCTTATCCTGCACAGTCACCGATAAAGAGATTTCTGCTCCCACTGCACCTTGCTGATACAGATGAGCTCAAACCAGACAAATATTTTGTTTTCTGACAAATTGTTCTCACTGGGATTTCAAAAAAAGGTGCTGACCCAGCCCTTGTAATAAGGAAGAGATTTGACTTCCCTTCTCCACATAAATTTTAAAGTTTCTTGAAAAACAGAAGGATTTGGAAAAAAATGATGGGGTCTCTATACAGAAAAAAGGAATGAGAAAAGTCTGACCCAAGCTAAGGACCGACATGCCAGGCTAGATCAACAGCTCTGTCCATTCTTCATTTATTCTTCTCAGGTTCCCTGCAGCAGTTGGGGCAGCAGAAACCACATCTCCCAACATCGCTGCTGTCTGCATGGTCATATGCACCAAGATGTGAGCACATAACTCACCTTTTAGGAACTGCAGCGAGCAAGTTGTCTCTCCTCCTTCCAAGTCCTGCTGTACCTTGTGAGCCTCTAGATCTCTACGTGATGGGGAAATAGAGAGTATTTGGGGCAAATTTAAAGGCAAATAATAACGATCAGTGTTACTTCTACTGTGGCAGTCAGTGCTTACTCCTACTGAAGAAATCCATGCTGGATCTAGCCAGAGATTACAGAGCTACTCCCTTTCCTTCTGCCCAAAATGAGATTTACCAGGAAAAAATAGGGTCCAGTAATTGAGGGTCTCGGTGAGTCACTGGCAGGTGACATACACTGTCACCAAGTTGTAACGGGCCAAGAAGTCATATGACCAGAAGGACTACATGTCAGGGAGGGCAAATGTGGCAGAAGAACATCAGCTTTAAGAAAAATTAATGACCCTGCAGGGTAAGTTCAGCACTGGTTTGATTCAAAAAAACCAGACTGTGTGTAAAGGGTTGGAAAGCTGTTTCACTCTCAAAAAACCTTCCTGTTCAGTGGGAAACTCAGCTCGCTATGAAGTCAGATGGAAGTTTCTGAGCTAGCCCAGGCAGGGGTTCACCTATACACCCAAACGAGAAAGGCCAAGTACACGGCACCCAAACACGCAGCCTTGCCAAAACCTCAGTGGCTTTATCATCTAGAGCTCAAATTAAGACCTCCTGTCCTGCTGTTCACACTACACATGGATGAGTCTCCAAGAAACATCTCTTGGCAATGATCCCAAAAACGGTGCTGCTGACCCACTGCTGGGAGCGGAGACACTGTGCACAGTGGCAGCTTCTCCACAGGTTTTAAACCTGTGTGTCCTACAAAGCCGTGTCACATCCTTTACTGACACAGCACAGCCTTTCTGAACAACACCCTCAGTTTCTCCAAACACGACTGTTTACACAAGCCAAAGGCAAGCCTGCTGGCCTACAGCTCCGGGAGGAGAGGAGCTCACCGTTGATCTCATTGCAAGTTTTGCACATTGTTAGGGACACTTATGGCCTACCTTTCCTGTAAACCTGTTGGGATCGTGAAATTCATGGCGGAAAAAGCTGGGCTGACCCAACTGTGGCTTGGTGAAACTGTCCTATCCATAGGTAAGCTGGAACAAGCACCAAAGCCCTGGAAGATCAGGCAGTGATGAGCCTGTGCAATCATCTCTGGCTGGGAAAGGCAGTATTCCCACTCACGCCCTTTGCTAGTGGGTCTTTTTCTACCTCCCATCCTTCTTATCCCTCTCCATTAATGAAGGGTTCAGCCAGCTTCAATACGGGACTGCTGTGACTTCCACTCAGAGGTGACACCAGAACTGGGAGCACTAAGACATCTTAGATCCCAAGGTTTCCAGTTACACATGCAGAACCTTTGAGGATATAATAAAGGTTTCAAACCTCAACTTTGAAGTCTTCTTGCCTGTGTTCTGCAAATGCAAGCTCCCTGGTCTGTCAGCATTATGCCTCCTGCTAAACCTGAGCTAGAATAAATCTGACATCGCTGAAATGGCTGACAAAAAGACGACAATAACTTCTGAAAGTGAAGGTGACCAGTGCAAACAAAGCCCAGAAATCCAGCAACACATCTGAGTGAATAGCATTGTATAGACTTCATGCCTTAGTTTTCTCTCACATAATCCAAATCCGAACGCTTTGGATCCGTAATCTGAATCAGTAAATGATGTTTAATGAAACACTTTAAAAAGCAACTCATAAAAGCCACAAAGAGGGCTCAAGCCCTTCCAGCTGACAGTGGCTATTTCATAACCCCAGTTTCAGAGAGAAAAAACATTCAGGCCAAAATACCAGGGGCCCACAAGAGTTAAGAGTCTTACGGCCACCTCCAGCATCCCAGCATCCAGCTCTGCTTCTTGCCTGCCAGCCTTGAACAGCAGAACAAGTCCTGTGGCTTAGCTGTGCACCTTGCTGTATTACTCCAAAAGGAAGGAAAATGCTGTTGGACTATTTATTCTACTCCAGCCGACAGTCACAGCCACATTTGGCTCTGTCATGCAAGACAAACCACTCTCGCGCAAACAATTGTATGGAGACTGTTTACGCTGGTCCAGCCCAATGGGACAGCCTTGGCCATGGTGCAGCATCAGCCTACGGCTGCTTTCTTTGACAAAGGTACTGCCTGAGTGCAGGTAGCATCTTTGTCCTACAGCTTCACCAGACTATGGTAGGACCTGTGTTCTTTTGGCTGATAACTGAATGTATTCAGTCTCTTGATTCTTTAAAGTAGCTTTTCTTATACAAGCAAAACCATAATATTAAATAGAGTTTAGGCTATTAAACTTAGAGTGCGCGTCACAGGCAAATTTCTTCTGTATCTCTGACTTTAAAAATCAATCCTCTTCCTGGATCAGCTATGGAGAAAGCTTGCACCAACGACAAAACCCTTCTTCTAGGACAGTTGGACACTTTTTAGTAAATTAGTGGGATTGATTCAGCTGCTGACATCAGCAGCTTTCCCCAAATCAAAAAAAATTACTTGGCAAACCAAAAAATTCATATAACAAAACATAACATGAAGTTCAGTTTAGTGCATACATACACACACACCCCCAACAGAGATGGAACTCATTGCTAAGTGTCACACAAATTCAAAGGGAAGCATTTAGTCTTCTGTAAGAGTTACGACTGACATCAGCTTGGCACAGAGGTCTCACACCAGGTTTGCAAAGAGTTCAAAGAATTTTTATGTGAAACCATAAATTGGTCAAGTTTGTGAAGTCCACAGTATCAGCAGGACCCAATGTGCAACCTCTAAGGAAGTATCAAACCACATACACAAATTTCATCTCCAGACAGGGTGAATCTGAGAAAGCCACAGTAACAAGAAATGCTTCCAAAAAAAAAGGCTTCATTTATAAAATCACCAGGTTTCACACACATGTCTCAATCTGCTACTCTAGCAATACCTTCACAGCATCAAATCCATTTTGGTTGGAATGAATCCTCTGAAATACAAAACAAGAAATCTCACAGTAAGATTTTAATTTATTCTTTTTTAAAAGCATTCCTCAATCTTTTCCTCAAGTCAGATTGGGGAAGAGTCTCAAACAGAACAACTGCCCACAAACTCCCTGCTGAATGTTGTTTGCTAATTTACTAACATTCCTTCTTACTCCATAACCTTATTTTCTGGATTCCATGATCTTCTTTTCCTCAAAAAGGCTCTGGGTTTTTTCTTTTCTCCATAATAAATCAGCCAGAATTACGCATCCATCAGTGCCAAGGTAATAACAGAGGTCAGTGTACTTCAACCTCATAACAGTTTGTATAATCAAGAGAACAAAAAAAAAACCTTAAGACAAACCCTCTCCAAAACAGTGCAAATATCAATACCCAAACTCACATGCCTCATAGCACAAACTGAAAGTTTCAAAAATTAAAGATTCTTTAAAGTAAATAAAGAGGAAGTACTGGTTTCATCAAAGTTTGCGTCAAAACAAAGGTAACCCTCCAGCCTAAGATCCAACAGAGGACCGATGGAGCTCAGGTTTCACACACAGGTATTGTAAGACTAAGAGATGGGAATCCGTGAGAGAGCCCAGTGCCTCTGAAGGCTGCTGTACAGCTGCGCTGGCTGCAGCGCTACTAACTTCATATCCAAAATGTCTCATTTATGTTTCTACTGTACCTTCAAAGGGGTGCTCATTCAACTTTTCACCTCCCCAATGTGACGGTCGAAGCTTTTCCAATAAATATCAAACCGGGATGATGATGGGTAGTACACAATCAATCCTTATTAAGGCCGACGACTATCCTCAATACGCCCTGAAAGAGAGAAACACCCAGTTAATGGCTTGTGCCAAGATGAGCAGGTCATTTCTCACGGATCAGCCATATTTAAGCAAAGAGCCTTTTCACTGTCCCTGCGGCTTGAATTTTGCTGTAAATGTCTGTGACTGTCCCATATTACTGAGACTGTCCCAGCCACTAACACAGTCTCCACAGAAATTAAGATTACAAGCACAGCTGCAGGTATACCAACTTGCAGGAGTTGTGGAGAGGCTGGATAAGACGACTGAAGACCACAGCAAGGTCTGTGGGCAGGAGCAGGACCCACGTTAGAAAGGGGACCTTTCAACCCTCCTGGAGGCCTGACAGAGAGGAAGGTGCCTTCAAAGTCACACCCTGCTCACGAAAATGGCTTCGAGCTGGAATTATACATGTATCAGTTCTGCAGGAGCAGATAGGTTGCTTCTCTGGAGTTTGGGTATGTTGGTAAGGAGGAGAGGAAAAAGGTAACTATTTCATCAAGCGTGAGGAGAGGGGGATGACTGCATTATTCCCTTGGCAACCAGCTCAAGGAAGCCTGGTTATTTTTTCAATTATTCAGCTAAACATATTCAGTTTCTCAGTTATTTTCTTGTATTGCTCCTTCCAGTTTTAGATTTAATTTTCAACCAAAACTCCCCACACTTGCCACACACCACACAACACAAACAGGCAAGTCCATTTTCATAAGGTCAGTCTCAAATAGCTAAAACCACCTATGCTATTAGAACACCTCGGCAAAAGTTGATGTTTTTAATTATAATGCTTTATTAGAGCAGTAAAGCACTCTTGAAGGGAGAACAAGGTGCTCTGCACAGCACCCAAACCACCCACCAGCACCCAGGCAGCAAAGCCAGCAGCTGAACTGGTGCCCAGGGGCTCCAGCATCAACTCCCAGGTTTACTCCCAAACACCTTGGTGTACTGACGAGGACTGCCAGGCTCAGAGCACCAGCGAAATAACCAACATCCCTGCTCAGACTCAAAGTATTGCAATGACTGCTTTTATATTTGCACATGATAAGTGGGATGCTCAATTTATGTATTTAAAGTTGTTGTAGGAAGGAGATATATTCTGCAGGGACAGGGAGGAAGCAGGAGAGCATCTTCTCCTTCGTGGTGCAGCAATGCTCCCTGGACGCCCACTCCGCTGCTTTGCATTCCCCAACAAATAATCCAGGTTTGCTCACGGTCACACGGATTCCCAATCCGGCTTTGTAGCAAAACAGGCTCCCTCTAATTATCCCTCAGCATGACGACATTTAAATGGTGGAACAGGAATACGGCAGATACTCAAAATGAGAGAGTGTGAAAACAAGACCGTCTCCTTTCTCCACTCACACCACTCACACAAGTGCACAAGGACATGCTCCTGCCTGAGTCACTCCCAGCAATGCTTCAACCACTGGTATTTCCCATGCAAGTGATTTATTTATTTTTTTTCCCCTAAAAATATTTAAAATGAGAAGATAGCAATGGTAACTTTGGGACTGCAAGGAGCAACGGTGCGATTAAAAGGTTGGGTCATGTCTGTAGAGTCTTATTAGAAGTAATTTATATGCAAGTAAAACAACTATCCCCCCTCTTTTCTAGGAAAATGCCAAATTCCATACTAATTTACACGCTTTACAATCTCATTGACTTCAGAGGGATGGCCTGCGGTATGAATCACCAGGCTGGGGCCTCCCAGCAATACTCCCAGTAATCCCTTCATATTTCTCCTTTCAAAACCCCTATCATCCGACCAGGTGCTGGAGCTAAGACCCCACGAGCCAAGTATCAGCCCTGCAGCCATGCTTCTCCTCTCCTTATTAAAGCTTGGGGTGGGGAGGAAAGGGAAATAAAAGTCCGATGAGGGAGACGCCGACAAGCAAAGCCCATGGTCTCGACAAGCATGGTGTGAGCACAGAGTTGTCTGAGGGGTTAAATGGGGCGGCATGGGAGGAGAGGTGTGGACCCTCCGCCAACCTAATTAAATACAAATCCAAAAGCCATTCTGATCCAAGAGCATTAAGTGTTTTTGTTCGGAAGGGCAGGGATAAATTAATTCCCAGCTCAGGCCCTAATCTTCCTAAGATTTCAGCATTTCCTTGTGATAAAGAGGAGCTCCTGTCTCCTGCTCATCCACCCCTTCTCTCCAAGGCATGTGAGCAGATGCTTCCTCCAACCAAGCTCCTAAAAATTACACGATCTGCTTCTTAATTTACAAACATCAGTGCAAAAGGCGACCACTGACCCCACTCTTTGTTTAATCACAAGCTGTTATTTACCGCCCTAGCAACACGCTGCGACAGTGGCTAATAAATGTTTAATGGCCCAGTAAACACCAAGGGCTTTATCTACAGACCATTTCAAAGCCTGATCAAATATAATAATCCTTTGCATGTCTGTTTGCCACTTCCCTGGCCTCCCATAGGATAGGAGGGGATGTACATGGCTGCTCTATATTCAGACAAGAGAGAAGGTTTAGCTATAGGGAAATGGGGAGTTGGAGGGCAGGGAGCTATAGAGATGCAGATGTTTTCCCTGCTTCCATCTCAATTCCTTGCTCCCAGAATGGTAGGACTATTCAACTTCTATTGAAGGCATTTGCCTCTAGGATCCAATAAAGGAGTTATAAGAGAAATATTATATGTAGAAAGCAGAGAATATGTGAAGGAAGCTGGGAGAAGTATCGTTTACTTACAGATTGGGGTACCGGGGAAAAACATGTGCACACTTCATGAAATGATGTAGGAAACTATGAGAACAGCAATGCCGAAGCTTTTCAGAAAGGAGCTTTCTTTTAAAAAATTGTGGAAACAGGAGCAGTACTTAAACAGTTTCTATACTGCACAACTCGCACAATGCATAGGATTGCCAAGTCGCTGAATTCTTCACACACATCTACCCAGGCAAGTGCCAACTTCTGCCAGACTGACCGATTCAGCGCGCAGGGATAAACCACTTCTTCAGATCTGAAACAGAGGATGTATTTCTCCCCCAGTTAGACCCATCACTCAATATTCCCTTTTCATGCAAGTCTCACTTCCTTCCAGACCCTCCTATCTCTAATACAATATTTTAAATGAGTCATTTTGACACATTAAAGCTAAGCAGTTACGTTTTTATTACTCTATTACACATCACCGTGACAAGCTTCCCTGAAGATCTGATGCTAAATCACAGTCCAATTATGGGTTGGTAAAATTACACAAACAAGAGATAAACTCACCAGAAAAAGCCATGAGGAGTTCACAGGCAATACCTCCCCACAGATGTGGGGCTGCATGGTAGAACCATCCAGCTGCTCAACACACAGGCTCCAGCAGCCAGACCTGTTCCACAGTGCTCTGGACCATATTCAAGGATTCCTGGGTTCAAGAAGGAGCTACCAGAAAGGGTACAAAGAAGGGCTACAGAGGAGCTGAGGGGACTAGGATTTCTCTCTTACAAAGAGAAGCTGAGGGACTTCAGCCTTTTTAGCCTAGAGAAGATAGAAGGGGGAACTTGTCAATACTTATAAATACTCGAGGGGTGGGGGTCAGTCTGTTTTCAGTGGTGCCCAGGGACAGGACAAGAGACCATGGGCACAAACTGTAATACAGAAAGTTCCACCTAAACATGGGGAGGAACTTCTTTACTGGGAGGGTGGCAGAGCCCTGGGACAGGCTGCCCAGAGAGACTGGGGAGTCTCATCTCTGGAGACATGTAAAACCCACCTGGATACTCACCTGTGCAGCCTGCTCGAGGCAATCCTGCTCTGGCAGGGGTTGGACTACAGGATCTCCAGAGGTCCCTGCCAACCCTGACTGGTCTGTGATTTTATCCAAAGTAGCCCCAACATCACATCCTGGCACTGGTGAGGTCATCTATAACCAAAGCCCACTGACTCGGACATTACCACCTCTTCAGTGAAATGATGGGAGAGACCCACTTCCCAGTTTGAGCTGGTCAAACTGGAGGGTACTTCAACTCTGAATCACCCAGAAGGTGAAAGATCGGGGCAGAATTATGAAAAGGGAGGCTGGAGGCCAAAATAAAGGAGCCTGGAGGCAGTGCTGTCATCAGGGCGTAGCTCAGCCATGCTGCTGCACACCGGCCCCTTCCTTTCCCTCCCCTCCATGGGATGTTTCTATTTAGCACAGCCAGGAGATTCTTGCAGAGGATGTTTTAAAACTCACAGAGCTGCCAAAAACGTCAAATTAGAGCACAACGAGGTCTTGTAATAAATCCACCCAAGTGAACCGCAGCGCTGCTTGCCCGCTTTTTTGGGTGAAACCAAAAATCGTGAAAGCAAAGATCTACTGGCAATTACACCCAAAACACTTCCTGTCTCTGCACCAACCTCTGCTTGCTTTGTGTTTTAACGGTAGATGGGAGCACAAACTGCAATTTATGGGAGACAGGTTACTGCTGCTAATGCAAAGAGCTTTTTCTTTTTCCTCCCCCCTTAACAGATAAAGGGAGCATTAAAAATGCCTCTCCAAAACAGCTTGGTCCTGCATTCACAGATGGTAGCAAAACTGAGTGTTATTTATTTGTGGCTTTAGTCACTTTTTGGAAGAAAAAAAAAAAGATTAGGGGAGAAATGCACCCAAATTAGGACTTTCTCCCCTTTCCTTTGCAACTAATACTTCAAAATGCTGCAGGGAAAGAGCATTTTGCAGAGTTCTAGGAAACCAACACTTAGAAAAAAAAAATACATTTACCCAAGAAGGAGAATGAAAATGAGCAGAACAATAAGTAATGGAAGTTTGCTCCGAGGAAACATCTGAGAAGGTGAAAGGAAGAAGCAAATTAAAGAAAACATACAGTGTAAGGATACAAATTAATCCAAAGCATCAAGAGAAGAATTATTAAGCCATTTTACTTCTATACAGCACTACATACAAGAAAAAATAAATGATCTGTATGATTCAAAGTCCAGCTGCATACATCCAGATTTGGTCATACCTCTATAGAGGGTTCAGCCCAAGCTGGTGGGTGAAGCAGGACTTCTCCTTGGTGGACCCTTGCTGACCACTTGTGATGATTTTCTCATCAACCAAGTGCCTGAAAATGGTTTACAGGATGAGTTGCTCCGTCTCCTACCTCTACTTACAATTCTGACTCAAAAAATGCTGTAGGTTCTCCCATTCATCTACTTGGTCTTTTTGAGAGATAGTGCTTGATTACTTCAGTGATAGAAACTGTAGGGCAACAGTACATGGAAGAAGAAGAATCCTTGTAGGTCGCTACAAAATCTGATATCATACAGTAAGTTCATCATCAGAGAGTTTAGTTTAGATGAGCAACGAGTAAAAAAGGCACTGAGAGTATGGGCTAAACGGATGATAAATACACATCATTTACTCCAGCAGCAAAGCCTCTTCTCACTGCCATAAACTGCCATTTATGTCCAGTACAAATGGATTACTCACGGGCAGAAAAGCCAGTGGCAAAATTAACTCTTTGAGCACAGCATGTCCCAGGAGATCAGTTCAAACCCAGCCTGCTTCTTTCCTCCACTGCACACAGACCAGGAGGCTGATGGCATCTTCGATTGCTTCCATCACCACAACAATTATTTTAATTTTTATCTTCTTGATTTTGGCAGAGAGTCTCTTAAAAGCTCAATCAGGAACAATTAAATGCAAGAATTAAGCATAATAAGGTGCCAACAAGGTTTGGTGTCTGCCCCTCTTACCTTAAGTGGGATGGAAGATTAAGTGCCCAGCCTATATGAGAAAGTCCACAAAGGGAAACACTCTCAGAAGACATTCAAAAAAGCCTTTACTTAATAGAAACCATTTAGCACTTGTGAAAAAGTAAGGCTAGATCCTGCAAGACTGGCAAGAATGAGCCTGGGCTTCAGCTACCACTTGGGTACAGCAGTTCAAATGCACTTCCCATGTGCCAGGGAAAGCAGCCTAGTCAGCCCATGGTCTTCTCTGTCTTTCTCTGATGATGGGCTTTTCTGTCCTTCCCTGATGACACTATGATTCTAAGCAGCCAAACATGCAAGTCACTACACCAGAAAGTACACTGCGTAGCAATTAATGACCTTACCTAGGAGGGAAAGTCTGGCCACAGTCCCCTTTCTCAGGACTTTTAATCTAGTTTATGCTAGATATCCATTGGACTTGACAAACCCACAAGCACTCACAGTGCACATGCTGCTAAGAAAAGGGACCAGGACACAGTACTCCTTCCTTTTTATGTTCCACCAGTAAATCATGCTCTCCTCTGCATGACTACCCAGGTCTAAGTGGCAAGGAGGGACACGACCGGACAGTCCTTCGGGTTTCTTAACGATGATGAAAGGAATGGGAACCTAACACCTAGGCCAGAAGGATCTCAAGGAGCTTCCAGTGTTGGCTGCCCAAAGAGTCCAGGTTGCTGGAATCACAGTTCTGGTCTTATTTTAAATAGGACTTCAGAAATTGTCTCTTACTCAAAGGGTAACCTGCTGTATGAGAGTCATATTCAGATTCTAAGTTTTCTACTCATTCATGAATTCAAAAGTCAGCCCAAGGAGATGGACCATTAAGTCCAGTTTTCTTATTTTTGAGAAGAAATGTAATTACCCCAACTTCAGAGTCACTAGACACCTAGAGAAGGGACTTGTCAAACAGCAAGATGAGAGAGGCAGCAACAAAAGCCCACTCATCCTACCGCTGGTCTCATGCCTTGTAAAACAACTGCCTTCCCACCCAGAACTAAAGGTTACAATTACAGTGACAATGAGTCAAGCCGGAAAGACATATTTTAAAAAGGGGAAAAAAAAAGAAAAAAAAAAGGAAACAAGTTTTAATGAACACATACAGGCGATTGTAGGAGAGAAGAGAGGCCCATTTTTGCATTGCACCTTATTTGCTCATGCTTTGTCTCACTTGCCAACCACAAATTAAATACTTTAGTTAAAACTTTGCTCATCTGGTGCCTTTAATACTTAGTCACTAGAAACTGAACATCTGTTTTGCTTTGAGGCTTTCAGCAGTGACTCAATGTTATCTACAGTGTTGGAGTGCTGAAGATTGGTATTCCTGAGGTGGGATTTTTTTTTTCCCTTCCCCTAGCAACAGGGCTGCTGGCTTTCAGAAGGAGGAAATCAGCCTCCTAAATTGTGTTAGAAAATCGCTGAAGTCTGACACAAGCTGAGGAGGAAGCACAGGACCCACTGGAAAGAAGTGGGCTGAGATCTCTTCCAGCACACACCTGTGCCCCACAGCTCTTCAGGACCCACCCACCCCTGCAGGGTGGTGCACGGTTTTCAGGCTCTGGAGAAGCAGCGATCTCCTCCTGTGTTTCTGGAAAGCGTGATGAACAGGTCACAATTAAAACGACTCTGGTAGCCCTCCTGGCACGTGCATCCCCCTGCGCCACACAGCAATCCCAAAGGTTTAGCTGCGATTTAACCTCAGCCGGTGTCAGGCACGGCAGACAGCTCAGCATCACACATCATCGGCGGCGAAACACCCGGGGTAGACGGGTAGCTTCAGAAAGAGGATGCAGCGGCAGGAAATATCCCTGCACCGAGGGACCCAATTAACTTGCTGATAGAAGGCACCGGCTTCCTATTAACGCGGTAGATGCTGTGCGTGCACAAAGGCATGGCATGCCTGGGAAAAGGTCTTCAAGGATAACAAATGCTGCGTGTATATGCAAGGGAAGAGCCTGGACATGGTCATCATCTTGTCCTCCTGTAAGGAGATCTGCGCAATATCCAGGCAGGCTGACAAAAACAATCATTAGCAGTCATTTCCCTTACTTATCTGTGCAGGGCCAATCCTGCTGTTCCTCCAGTGAGCGTGTTTTCCATGGAAGAGCGCTAGACACGATGCAAATCCAGAGAAATTCCCTTCACGTGGCCAAATGGCTGCTGCGAAACAGCCCCACGTGTCTGCGAGGCGGACAGGCACAGGTTGGCTTTACGAGGTCTCACCTCTCCCACACCACACGTGAGCACACCATACTTGAGAGGTTTTACAATCCACCTCACCCTCCGCTTATAGGTAAGGACGCACGTATTAACCTGCCAAGGGACAGAGGTCCAAATCTGTGGAAACCTCAATTCCCAGCTCCCCTCTGAGCTCTTTAACCTCCAAAATATTCAGGAAACTCTTAGAGTGCATAGTTACAGTCTGAGACTGTGAGAATAAGCATGACAGACCACATCTAAGCTGCCTTTAATTCATACCTCCAACAGCAACCAGCAGCAGGTGTAGGAAGCAAGGTCAGACCCACACCAGCACGTACCATTTGCTCACAGCACACTTCTCAATCCCCAGCATGGACCGTTTCTGCCCAGGGATCTTTGCACTTTCTTTCCATGAGTTTATCCATGCATCTTTCCAATCCATGTAAGTTTCTGAGCATCCTACAGCAAGTAGGAGCGTAGCTTGATGCATGAGGTGGTTGCAAACACTGATAGCATGCAGTGGGGGGAAGAGTACTACAAGGAGAGTACTCGTCAACCCCCAAACAATGACGACACTGGGACAGTACCATCAACTCAAAAAATTATGATGGCCTCAGCTCACAAAGATCCACCGAGTTCTCACCCCAGTTTTTACACAGTTAATGCAGACCACGACAAACCAGCATTGCTGTGCAAGTGTTAAAGACTCAAACTGCGCTCCTCATTAGTACCTCTGCGGGAAAAGAAGCAGAAGAACTGGTTTGGAAAGAGAAAAGGGAAGAAAATACAGATGACTCTGATAACATGTCTAATTAATAAAGCCTAATCTAGACAGGCTGGTTCAGTCTGTGTGTCCCATCTGCTTCGATTTCAGTCAGGATGGTTCCCATCTCTGCAAGTGCCAGTTTCCATACAGATATCCCCGCGCAATGACAAGCCACAAACGTGCCTTCAGCACCTGGGCACATACGCTCTTTGTTGGCGCTACTGCATGCCCTTGTGTTCTTCCCTTGGGAGGAAGGGGTGAGCAATGAAAACTCTGGGTGCCCAGTATACATGCCCGATCCTGAGACACCGTATCCCAAAGACTAATCACAGCAACTAAAGCACAGTTTTTCACTGTGTTGCACTTAGGCAGCTTTACAATCAACCTGCACAAAGTTTTACAGAGTTTTTAAAATGCTGATTTATAAAGCCTTATTTGTGGAGTGACCAGGCATAGCTTCCAACAGTCATCAGTTAGAGTTACGATATTAGAACTTCACATTCAGACAAGGTCTTGATCTCTGCATGTTTCTGGTTCTCCTTTTGGAAGCAATGTGCAGAGAAGACACATAACATGGAATCCCAACAAGAAACAGCCACTCTCTCAGACATGCACCCTGGCCCTAAAACCTTCAATGAAAAGAAAAAGCAAGTAACAAAATCAGCAGGAGCATCTCCATCACTCTGAGGGATGTCAGTGGCAGAGCCAAGGACAGGACATGGGAGATAAAGAAGCACATCAAATGCTCGTGGCAGTACAATGAAGCAATGATTGTGGCTTAAAATGCAAAGAAGAGGTCAGTAGGAGGTGCACAACCTCACAGAGCACTTTCTCCTATTTTTCCATAGTGTAGCATGCTGGAAATACCCACTTCATAACAAGCAGCAGGACCGAGGCCCGAGCTGTTCCTGTGGCCACACACAGGCCTCCAGAACAACAGGAACCTGGTGGCCAAGCAGTGCTGATAGTCCTGGTGCTCTCAATGCACTAACATTAAGTTGAGGTCAGGCTGCCTCGTTCACCCCAGTTAAAAACCCAAACCCCAACACAAGTCAGTCTGCTGGAGATGGTAGTTAAGTTTTTTTTCAGGTTTCATTGCTACAGGTGGATTTCATGAAAAGAGAAACCTTTCAAAGAGGTATAGTCCAGAAGAGGCAGGGAGGAAGCTACAGCCAACTCCTGATAAGCTTCTCCCATATCACCTAGCGTGGCTCTTGGCACCTTCTCCTGAACAAACCAGCAGGAACAAGACCCCGGCAAGACGGTCTGCTATATTCTTTATGCAGCACAGTAGAAGTGGGATGGGACCAAATAAGCAACATCCTATTGGGAAAGTCCATTCCACACCTATGATTACATACAAGAAAGAAATCAGGGCTCTGTTCAAGCGAGCCAAACAGGGAAGACCAAACCTTTACTTAAGGAAGAACTCAAATAGGCAAACGAGCTGATGTCTACTGAGATGACAAGCCCCCATCACTGTCTTTTTACTAAAGAGCTGTTTTCACAAAGGTCTGATCTGCAGTCAGGGACGGCCAGAGGAAGGACTGGGCAGGATCTGCCATCACAGAAGCATCCTTAGCCCAAGCCACTGAGCTCCACCCTTGACTTCCCATGTGCTGGAGACATTCCATCCTCACGGGTCACTCTGGCCCCATCTCCACCACCCTCAAAATTCAACAGCATTAAACACATCTGAGTGCTTCTATTCATAAATTACAGTTGCTACACTGAGGATCAGGATGCATCACAACTGCAGTGTCAAAGGAACCACAAAGCAGTGACAGCGAAATCCTATGGCACAGATTTGTTCTCCAGACTTCTATTAAAGCTAAATGCAGGCAGTGCACGTGGGTGGCTGGAACTTCATCCCAAGGTCAACCAGTGCAGGAAACCTCAGCTGCACTGGAATAGTCTGGATCTTGGGCAAATTACTGAAAAGTAAGAAGGTTTTCTCCAGAAACAGACAATAAGCTGCCAGTAGCATCCTGGAAGTCTTTGTTCTGACAAGGAGATGGTTACTTAAGGGTGGAGCTAATGCACAAAATAAAAGGCAGAAGAGAAGCATAAGTGGAACCTGCTGACTATG